>JARHVA010000790.1:192500-562500 GCA_037957365.1 Torreya grandis
TGAGTCCTTGTAAGGATTCAAAATCAAATACATGCCAAGAGAATAAAACTAGATAGTTAACTTTCTAGTAAATTTAGTAGTTAATATGGAACCACTCTAAGAGTCAAGGATGTATAAGTTCTTAGTAGAGCTAGTACCTTTCCCCTCCATCCCAGATAACACAAATAAATTATAGGTGTTTGAAGATTACTTATAGATCATACAATTCATGAAAAAATATAGAGCTTTCAAAGCTTAGATAATAGATGAGAAAGATGTTCAACCCATGTATGGTGAAGACTTGGGAGAATATGGAGTTTTACAATTAGAGGAGAACCATATTCCTCTAGGCATGATCTCCTTAAAGTGATATTTTTATCTAGACCCATAAGCTAAAAATAAAAAACCACCAAGATAAACTAAATTAGATTTTGCTAAAGAAAATTTGGGCACTAACCAACACCCTTGGCAAGTGAATGTAGGCATGAGTTTCACTCAAATTGAGAAAGAAAATATAAAATACATGATATTAGAATACAAAAATGTGAAAACTTGGAAATATAAAGACCTCAAAGTTTTAGATCCTAGAGTTATTACACCCACTATCCTATTGAAGCTAGATCATAAGCCTTTTAAGAATAGATAAAGGCTATTTAATCCAATTATGAAAACTCTAATTCAAATAAAGTATAATATCTATTGAAGGCCAAATTTATCTTACCAATTAGACCCTTTACTTAGGTATCCAATTTGGTACCATTCAAGAAAAAGAGTAGACAAATTAGACTCTATGTCTATTTAGGAACATGAATAGAGAATCATAATAAGATAACTACCCCTACCTTCACTAGATGAGGTAATTTGAATGACAAGTGGATCAATGATGATGTAATTTTTAGAAAGATTCTTTGGTTACAATCAAATAATGATAAAGGCATGATATTAGATGAATATTTCCTCCACCATGAAGTGGGGAAATTTTCAATATAAGAGGATGTTGTTTGGCCTAATTAATGTAGGAGAAAATTTATAGAGAACCATGGACTTCACTTTCCAAGGGTTGACTATCAAGTGCATCATCATATACATAGATGAACTCATTGTTTTCTCTAAAGATATAGCTAACAACATAGACCACATCAAAAAGGTGTTTGATAGATGAAAAAGGTATGGAGTGTCACTTGATCTAAGGAAAAGTAAATTTAAAGTTACTGAAGGGAAGCTATTGGGCCATGAAATTATTAAAAATGGGATCTCTATTGATCCAGATCAAGTTCAGGCCATATCCAAGTTGACACTTCCAAGTAACAAGAATGAATTTAATTCCTTCTTTGGTAAGGTTAAATTTATGAAAAAAATCATTTCTAGATTTGTAGATATTATCAAAACATTATTATCTATGCTAAGATAGAATGGATGATAAAAGCTTAGAGAGCTTTCCAAGACATCAAGACTGTTATTTCTCAACCCCTAGTTTTGATTATTCTAGACTTCAATAAGGAATTCTATCTTTATTCTTTCACTTGAAAACATACTATAGTTGTTTTACTAACACAAAAGGTGGATGATAATGAACATTCCATTTCCTTCATGAGCACCAATCTAAAGGATGCAAAGTTAGAATAATTTAAGATAGACAAGAAGATTTATGCCTTGATAAAAGTGGTGAAAATATTTGGGTACTATATCATTTGAAATAAAACATATATCATTGTTTTAAATCTTACTATCAAGCTCATGCTTGGACAGAATGAACTAGGTAAAATAAGAGTGAAATGGATGTCCAAACTTCAAAATTTTGACTTTGAAATTAGGTTAACCAAGATGGTAAGAGGATAAAGGATCATTTAATTTATGATCATTACTAATCCATAGATAATTATTGAAAAAAAATGAAACTCAAGTAACTGGTGGTGAGTGGTACACTCAAATCATCCATTACTTTTTCATAAGTGCTTATCCTCTAGAGCAAAATAGAGACTAGAGATGTACCCTTAGGATCAAATCACCTCATTATATGATAAATGAATTTTTATTGTAAAAAAATAACTATAAAGGAATCTATTTAATATGTATTTCAAAATAATAAGCTATTTATATCCTAAATAATCTACATTAGAAGATAGGTAGTGGGCATCCCTTAGAAAACACATCTCACAAGATTCAGAGGCTGGGATACTATTAGCCCACCATCTTCAAGGATACTTATAACCATGTCAGTACTTGTTATGAATGATAAAAGAGAAATAAAAACTACCATGCCTTTATAAGTAGTTATTGAAGGACATCCGTTTGCCTAATGGGGCATTAATTTTATTGGGGTGATAAACCCAAACTCTTTAGTAGGACATGAGTTTGTCTTCCCAGCTACTAGCTACTATACCAAGTGGATATAAGTGGTATAAAAAAATAATTATAGAGCTATTGATGTCATCAAAATTTTGGAAGAAAACATATTGACTAGGTTTGGCACTTCCATTTTCTTAATTTGTGACAATGGTTCAGCTTTTTAATCTTCTAAATTCATAAAATGGGCTTACGATAATCAAATCACAATTAGGTACTCTTTAAACTATTATCCACAAAGGAATTAAATATATAAGTATACTAATAATAATATAATGTATGCTATTAAGAAGTTGGCATAAGATAAACCAAGAGAATGACATCTCTTTTCTAAATATGCACTATGGGTAGATAGAACTAGACACAAGTAAACCCTCAAAGCTTCACATTTTCTATTGGTGTATGGAAAAAAACACATCTTCCCTATTAATATTAAGATACCAATGTACTAGTTCATGAAAGAGTACATGGGGGAAGAAAAAATAATATAATATAGACTAATAGACATAGTTTATATGGAGGATGTAAAAATTGAAGCATTGCATAGCTTCAATAAACATCAAGAAATTGCCAAAATATGGTTTAAAAAAATATTGAAGATCAAAGCCTTTAGGATCTAAAACTTAGTGATTCTATGGGATAAAGAACATGAGAAGAAAGTACAACATGACAAGCTCACTTATTTATGTATTGGTTTGTATCTGATATCAAACATCCTAGGTAAGAATGCCTTCTGATTGAAAGATCTCCAAGGTAATGATCTCATCTTTCCAATCATTGGATTTTTTTTGAAGCATTATTTCATGGATGATCCAACTGGAGATGTCTTAGAATGACTATGATGAAGGATGTAGATGTAGGATTAGAGTAGATTTCTTACTTTTTAAGTTAGATTTCCTAGTTTCTAGAATAAGTTGTGTGCTTTCTAGAGTTAATCTTTCTTTCTTTCTGTATTTTCTTTTAGTAGATTAATTATATTTCTTCTAGTAGATTAGTTTTATAAAACTAAATAACATAAAAACTAATTTACTATATGGATATTAAAAAATAAATGCCAAAAATAAGGGGAGGATTTATAAGGATGCACCATTGGTCCTCATAACGGTTTATTATGGTAGTAATAAAGATTCTGGAGACAAGGTATGTGTTATGACTAAATTAGGTCCTGATTTTATTGGATGAGTTTACTGGACCTCTAGGATTTACTATGATATAATCATGTAAATTTTAGAATGGCTTTCCATTTATGAATATTAACTACACGATAACATGCTAAAACTTAGATGGGAGATAATGAACATAGAATTGAATACACACTAATAGGGATGTATTGATTTAAATAAGTTTTCTTATATATATATATATATATATATATATATATATATATACATATATATACATACATACATACATATATATACACACACCTAGCTAATGGTGATTCATAACCTTTCTTATATCTGTGTTTTAAAAAAAATTAAAAGAATATATATATATATATATATATATATATATATATATATATATATATATATATAATCATATAAATTGATAGAAAAGGGTGATTCAAGTAGTCTCTACTAGCACTATAAATGCCTTGCTGGCAGTAAAGCAAGGATTTGAGTAGAATAATAGGTAGCTATGTTGGGGATATATACTCTTGGATGGTAATAGAGAAATACTTAGACTTTGTTTACTATTTTCTTACCAAATCTGAGATTAAAATGAAACCTATGGTGTCTATCTAGGACTTTGTCAAAATTCGTAACAAGAGGTCATAAGATCACACACTTAGATCTAAGGGATGGAAATGGTTAGTATGTTTCATGAGGAAGTAGGAGTCTGTTACAAGGTATAGTTTATTTATTCATTCCTTGATAGGGTTAAATTTTAGTTATGTTGCATTACTGAGATTCCAGGTTCTCAAAATACTTAAGAGTATTTTCCTCTGCGAGTCACCATTTGTTGTGCCCTAACACACACATCCCATTTTAAAACTATAAATAAAGGCTTGATATTTATTGAATGTCCTTTTGAGGTCTTATAAAATAAAATTCTATGACTTGTGAATTGAGAAGCATGAGATTAAGAAATTTATCTAGTTTTAGAATGAATTCAAGTGATTTTCTTGGTTTTCAACTATTTTCTTAACATCAAAAGGTTTCACTTTAATAAATTTTAGGGTATTTTCAAAGTTATAGGAGAATGGAAGTTACACATTATCCCTAATACATGTTTTAATTTTTGCATTTGATTTTATTTAATACTTATGCACATGGTTTGATTTATGATTTATGCATCTAACTCAACTAATGTGTTTTGGATTTTAGTAGGATATTTGCCTTTATTATGGTTTTAAACAAACTATTTCACACTTAGAAACTATTGGGACCATACTAGAGCTCATCCTTGCCACACAACATTGTTCCACTCACCTATATCCCAAGTTAAAAGTGAAATTCTACCTAATGGTGACAACAACACAAAGATTTATATGGGTAGTAATGAGAAAGTGGATCATCGAGATCCATCCATGTGTCATCATCCTAGACACCTAGGGGTGAAATTAACACACATATTTTTACAAATAGTCATATGTAAGTATATCTTTAAGATCCCTACACATGTCATCATCTTCACTGCTCAGAGGTGATGCCAACATACACATTTAAAGGGATAGTCTCAGGAAAGTAGATCTCTGAGAGCCATCCATGTGTCATCATCCTAGTTTCTTAAAGGTGACAATAACATAAAGATTTTTATGGATAGTACCAATAATTCATATCACTGAGAGCCATACATTTGTCATCATCTTGATTTCTTAGAAGTGACATTGGCATAAATATTTCTATGGATAGTCTTAGGCAAGTGGATTGTTGAGATCAATCCATGTGTGACCATCTAAATCATCCAAAATATTTAAATCTATGTGTATTGTATGAATCCTAATTATTAAATATATTATCAATATCCTAATACTTGTCACCATCTCACTAGTCCATGTCTAGAAGAATAAACTACAATGAACCTCAACTTAGATATAAGTAGAATAGAAACATACCTACACCTATCCTTCAAAATTGTAAAGGTAAATAACATGGACACCAATGATAAGTTTGAAAGATTGAAAAAGAGACATATATCATATTATGATGACTAAGAATCCAAGAATAGGTAGAAAAATCCATGGGGAAATCAAAGTCATAGAAGTTGATTTTATAAAATTCAAATGAAATTCTAGATGGGAAAAGAGTGAAAGCCATTTCAACCATTAATTCAAACAATGTAATGAGTTAATACATTCAATCCTCAAGGCCAATCCAACTAAATAAATATATTTCAAAGTGCCATATTTAGTATAATCATACTACCTTAAAGCTATTAAATTTTAAATTGTGAATTCAAGCTCTATTATGACTAAGAAATTATAGAATTTCTATGGGATAAAGCACTTACCGACTAGAGATTTAATGGCTTCCACTTCTCACATTCTAGTCCATTTTGCATACTTAATTATAGTTCCAAATGAATACACTACCACATAATTTGATTTAGTGGATTTAAACCATGAGTTCAAATATTATTTAGACATTTAGGATGAGGTTGAAGTAGTTGGACCTTACAAAGTAGAGAATCAACTTTCCATTTTGGTGAAAATATACAAGGATAAATTATTGGAAATTAAACTAGTTGGTATTCACAATGCAAAAACCAAAATAGAGGTAATGCATTGCATTGACCTATTATTTGATTCATTCCTAAAAGAAATAATTATTGGGAAGATATTGCACTTTAGACTTATAAAACACTAGTCATGTATATCAATGGAAATGCCTTTGAGAGGTACTATCAACTCCCTATACTTTAAATGGAATATAGGTAAGACATGGTTAATTCATGGTTCCTTACCAAAAACATTAACGTAAGGTTTTAGGAATGGGATTGCAACCCAAAAAACTTCATAGTTTAGGGCCCTATCTATGTTATTCCCATTATTGCCTTCAGGTTAGGGGTGAGAATTTTTATGGCTTTGTTGAACAAAATATATGGTTTTTAAACCATTACATGGGTTAATGAAGTATGTGTACCTCTACTAGACATGATATTGACCTTAAGAAGAGATTATCATCACCAATTTGATTTCAATAATTAGAAATTTAGCAATTTATTCAAATGGCAAATTTTACATGATTTCTTATGTGTTAGACTGCAATTAAAATTGTGCATCTGTAATATGACAAGCCTTGAAAACCATCCATAGAATACCCTAATGATAATATTTGTGATGAATTTAACATCCTCTATGTACATAGGTTCAGGACGAATATAAAAAGGATAAATCAAACCTTCTACCCCATGGTGTATCAATCAATTTATGGGAATAATATGCCTAGGCTCTCTAGCCCTATAAATAAAACCATTGGAAAAATGAGAAACTATTGGCTATATCCTGATTGCACTATAATCAAGATTGAAGGTACTAAGGCATACCCTTTGTACATACCAAGGATTATGCCTAATAAGGCTTCTAAGTAATAAATTAATTCTCAATTGGATGATAATGTTGATACTAATTTAAGAAAGGCTATATAAGCAACTATCCATCCAACCCATCTCAACATTGGAAAAATATAGTACATAAGATGGTAAGACTTCCAATCAGTTGGAAAGATTAATACACACTATTATTTTAAGTGGGAACTTTTTAGACATTGGGACCCTAAGAAAAATCTTAGTGAACATATCAAAAAATATGAGATAAAAGTTATAAATAATGATGGACATAATTCTTGTAGTTATTATAGTGTATTCATGGATGCAAAAGATAATATTGAAGTATCTATGAGAATTCGTAGGGTTAGAATGTCCATAATTATGGCACATAGGATCTAATATGATCCTACTATTACTAAAGATGATGCCAAGATGATTAATAAGTAAGAATGGTTTACAAACCTATTCATGGACCTCAACCACATGAAGAAGAAAAGATAAAAGAACAAGTCGACCCATTTAGGGAAGATTATAATGAAGAAGAAGTTAGGTCCACTCTAAGATCCCCTAATCACACAATTGTTATTATTTATCCACAAAACATAATTTAAGAAGATATACCTACAAGTCCTAACACATCAACTAGACTATTTTCCATGTTACCCCTACCTCCTCTAATAATTAAAAAACAAGTAATTCTTCCTTCCTTCTTATCACATGTTTTTATTTCTTCTCCTCCTATTTATCCACAATTATTTATGCTTGAACCTACTAGGAAACCATACTCACCACCTAATTTGACCATACCACTAATGGTAATGCCCTAGTGTAGATAATGAAAATCTACACACCTATGATTCCAAATCTTTAAAATTCCTCTGAACTTGCCTAGCCTAGCATACTTACCTTATTCAGAGTCAATTTAGTCAATTGTATAGCTTAACTCACCTTTTTACCCATTTTAACCTATATTTTTCCCAGGTCCTCGACTGGTGATGGTCACCCTAACTGGTGACAATCAAGTTAGATAGCTTAGAATCAACACACCACCTACATGTAAACCACCACCTTTTATAGATATGGTAGTCTAAATTTAGTTGTGAGCACTTTGCATAGATGACTTATATTTAGAATCCTTCTCCAAGTCTAGTTTGGAAAACCACTTCTGCCTATTGCTTGTGCATATGATAGAGATAGGTATGGGAGGCCAAACCATCTACAATTATTATCAAGAGCTCTTTGTATCCAAAATATCTTTTTGTATGTAAATCAAGTCGATCCACATTATCAAGTGCTATCATTCATCACATATGGATCCTACTTACCATTGACTCTCTGCTAAGCTCCTAAATACTATTATGCTACTAGAATAAACTTAAATTCCACCAATAAGCAAATCCACATCAACCAATAATAAAATAATTTTGGTAAGACAAATACTCATTTTATTGTATTATTTTACCAAGTTTTCATCCAAAGCCTAAGCTATCTCCCAAAATCCACTTCTCAGATCTCAATAATTAGCAAACCTAAACCCTAGTTTCACTTTTAGATTCATTAATAGGCATTTAGTGATAGTTACTTGAGTAGTGATGGTTACCCTCAACTAGTGATGGTTACTTGACTGACGATTTTTACACTTGGTTGATGATAGTTGCATGACTGATGATGGTCATATGTGGCACCAAAAAATAACAAGATAATCTAACTCTCTTAAACCCAACCAAATTCAATTTTTTGTGTTCTTACCTATTCATATGCCCCTTTCTAATTTTTTGAGCCATACCCCAACCCATTATCACTAGTAATAATTAATTTATCACTAATTAGATCATTTCTAGTCTCTTTTCTAAATAATCTTTTCTTGTATTTGATTTTAGTAATCTTCTATTATTGATGCAAGCATATTATTTCTAGTTTTATCAAATTAATTATTTAAAATAGGTGGATTTATATCCCTTAAATAAGATCTCACTTTTGGAGTCTAGCTCCCTCTAGACAATCCACCTTACTATCTATCTAATGAACAAGTTTGCTTTAGTGATTTCTTATCTGTAGGTCTTCTTCCAAAGCCAAAGAGGAGCTCTCAAAATATTTTGATTCAACATGGGCACAAAAAAATAGTATTCCTACCACAACCTATATTAAGTTTCTTTTCTCTCTTTCTTTAGAACTTAAGTGAAAATTTACATGAAACATTCTGGCACACCCGATGGGACCTAGAGTCTTTACTCACATTTTATTTGCATCTATATGATTTTCTCTCTATCTATGCTCAAAATTAAAACTAGAATCTCTTTTGCACTTAAAACCTACAACATCCATTTTATTGCTTTTAACATTAGTTCACTTTGAATTAAATCACAATTATCTTATCATATCACCACTCTTGTTTCACACAATATCCAAACCACATAATCAATCAAATAATAAAACAATTTGAGAGAAGCCCTGATTTGGATTTCATCACCTAGTGGTCACCTTACCCATTCTCAATAATCCTACTTAGAGGTCATTACCAAGAGGAGAACCAACTCAGCTCTTTGGTTGAGTATAAACTCTAGCTATCAATATATATTGGTTAAGTACCCAATACCCTTATCACTATGGGATTGTGTAGTGATGGGGTAGGCCCCAATACCAAGCCATGCATTAATTCCAATATAGACTCTTTTGAGCACTTAAACAACCTAAAACCAACCATAGACTACTGCCATAGTACCTAATCTACAAGTAACTTTTGAGTCACATAATCCTTCAAAACTAAGGCATAAGCCAAAAGTGAGATTAAAACTAACCTCTAGTCTTAACGTACTTCATAGTGTGTCTCTGAATTGCCTTGATTATTTTCTTGTCTTCTTCTTGTTTGAATGGTGAGTTTATTCTTGTTTTCTCTCCCCTTTTTTATTATATAGTTCTCACTCATCAATAGTAAAGAGAAAAGACCTTGTCACTTAAATCAACCTCTTCTACCTCCTCATCTATGGATTACATCTCTAAGATAGAAGATTCACATCATCCATTAGGAAGTCCTACTTTCCCTCAGGTATTTCTCCAAGGAGACATGGATTTTACCACCATTCTAGACAATAATCTAGTTACCCTTCAGCACTACCTTAACACGTCCCCTATCCTGGCCTCAACCCCACCACAAGATCCTCCTTATGGTATGTCATCCCATATTATGAAAGTTATCCCCTTTGTCATGGTCACCACACAACCTTCAAACACCTAGGCATCTTCATCTACTAACCACTTTGATGCTACAATTGAGAACCAACCTATCCAGCCAACTATTACCCTCACTCCTTCCACCCATAATCATGACTCCTCTACCTTGGGGATAACCTAACCATTGACCCATCATACCTCACTTATAGATGGAGCACCTAACATCGATGTTACCAACCTCCCCTCTATCAAACCTAACCCATCAATTAATAACCCTTTACCAAGATTAGGGGTATCTATCCCTTTTACCTCACCAAACATTAACATAAAGGTCACTACCTCCCCTCTTGTCACCAAACCAACTACCACCCATGCCCAATACATAGCCCAATATATAGTAGTTACCCATTTCACCCAATTTAGGATACATCCCTAACCCACAAGGGTATGGAACCACTACCCAACCACCACCACCCACATTACCCTACCAACCTTTAGCATCCACATTCCAATATGTGCCAACCTATCAACCACCAAGCAACTACCAATATGTTGCCCAACCTCAACCACAATATCAACCTTACAATCCTTTTGGTGAACCACCTCAAACTGACCTAATGAAAATTCTCATGGACAAGATGACTAACATTGAGTCATCCATTTTAGGAGCTCATAACATCTTATCCTATGATCAAATCTGTAATGAGCCTATTCATCATTTGATTCCTATCAGACATTACACTCCTCAATGGGATCTTTAAAAATTTACCAAATTTCAAAGTAAAGAAGACCCCTAATATCACCTTAGGGATTTTATACATGTATTTTATATGATTGCTTATGATGATGCCCTTCTCCTCCTAACCTTCCCTATGTCCTTATCTTGTCTATCACTTGACTGGTACAGTGCCCTTACCAAGCATTCAATCTTCTCTGTCACCCAACTAGCACAAGTTTTCTTGGATCACTTTTCCATTAACATTTCCAAGAAGGTCTCTATCACAAACCTCTATTCTATCAGGTAATTTGATAATGAGTCCATTACTAATTTTGTTGCCCATTGGAGAAGCTTGATTAATCATCTTTCATTATTCCTACCTCAACATGAAATTATAGAACTCTTTGCTTGAGCTTGTACCAAACATATATCCTCTACATTTCATGTCAAGATCATTAGAAATTTTGGTGAGGCTGTTACCATGGCACATAAGCTAGAAAATCATGCTATAGATGAGGGTAAATTGAAGTTATAAAATAAGAACTCTACCTTTAATACCAACAAAACCTCTTCCTCTAAACCTGACAACCAAGACAATACCAAAACCAAGACTAGGGGAACCATGAATGCCATCATCCTTAAAACCACCTCTCTACCCAATGTCAACCAAACAAATTCTCCCAATACCTCCAATCCAAATGCAAGGAACCCAAACCAAAGCTACCAAAAATAACTCACTCCACTTGAAGAATCATACACCTCAGTTTTGGAGAAGATACTAAAAGCTAACCTTATACAACTTACACTTATCAAACCCCCCCCAACAATTTGATTCTTCTCATCTAGCACCTACTTGGTATAATGAGAGTGACCTCTATGTTTTTCATCAAGTAATTAGACATGATGTCAATCGATGTAATAATTTTAAAAATATTGTCTAGAGTCTTATCAAAAAAGGGGAACTCATGTTGGATAATCCTAATCCCCCCTCAAAATCAAGCTCTTGACATCTTTAGGAAACATTTTCCCAACCATACCCCTATTAAAACTAAGGACACATAGGCCAAATACTATCATAATGCCCACATGGTCAAAATGGTTCACGATACACCTACCCATAAGGACCCGATCAATCAATCTACCCATTCCTTCCCTAATTCTCTTACCTTTATAATGGGGTCACTTTACCCTCCTTTAGATAGCTAGAACAAAGATGTTCCTTTCTCCCTAGATACCCTCATAAAAGTCTTGGAATCACCCCATACTACCTTAACTAGCACATCTAGATAAATCAACATTTTGGATTTCACACCTCCACCAACTACCCAACAAACTACCACACCTATGGACATCATCCCTAGATATAAGTGGTTCCACCATCACCTCTAATGGAGGATTTATCTATCCCAACCCTACCTTCCTCACCTCAAGAAATCAATCAAGCTACCAACCATCCTCCCCAACCTTCCTCCCTAACCTATAAGCCTATATATTACATACACTACCCATGGATCAGGACCATTACACAAAAAAATTTCCACATTAGTATATAAATTCAAATTCACCTTAAAACTAGACATGGATCGAACCACTTTCTAGTGATAGTTAGGACTTCCCTCCATCAACACACCCAAACCTTCTGGCATGCCTCTAACTAATCAATCTATCATCTCTCCACCACCTCTTAAACCAATTTGAACCTCTAATAACCCCTCAATTTCTCAATCAACCAAAAGAGTCACTACCTCACCATCCAAACCTTTCAAAACCCTTGGTGCATTCCCTACTCATATTTTGGTTCACCCATCCTTGAAAGAAGACTTAACTTCACCCAAGCCCATACTTAGTCTTAACCTACACCAAACAAGAAGACAAAAGCATTGAAAGGACACATGACTAAGCCTTTATCTCCCTCTACCTTTCCCTCTATATTATGGCTTCACCCTTCCACTTTCTTAAAAATTAAACCCTTTTCAACATATATCACCCATTATTGTTGATTACACAAACACATTTATTAGTCGATACATCAGTCCTTCCCAGATCATAACCAGTTAGACCACCAAATTTGGGTACCTTAACTACCAACATACCTAGGCCAAGACCATCCACCTAAACCACCTTACCCAAGCCATCTCCTACCCAACATATTACCGCACATACACCCATCTTACCAACTAAAAATATGAGCCCAAAACTTTCCTGACCTCTAGAAGAATCCTATACAACCATTTTGTAAAGGTTAGTACAAACCTCTTATCTTAAGTTATCTCCCATCAAACCTTTTAATCCTCTTAGTTTTAATTCAACTTGTTACAATGACCATCAAATTTACTCCTATCATAGGACACCATGATACAAAGAGTTACAAAGCTCTCTAGGCCATTATCCACCAACTCTATGACAATTCTGGTAGATGAACTTCCATCTATTCCTCTACCACTATACCTAACAACTAGTCACCAACACATTCTTAATCCCCCACTCTCACCTCAAAGTGATGGAGAATCTACCCAACCCCCCATCACACCTTCCCACTTTATGCATACCATTAATTTAGTCACATTATCACATCAAAAAGATAAAAGGAAGGCCAAATCATTCATTCCATACATATACCCACCAAATCTACACACTTGCACCTATTCCAAAAGTCACTATCTTAATCACATCAGAGTCTAACCCCTCTGAATCCATTAGGAGAGTCATCCTTAAAAAAACTCCAGCAAAACCCTACTAAAATGAGCCTCTATGATCTTATTTCCACCTCACCTCATCATCATCAGGCCATGATTGAGGCTATGTAAACCATTGAGGTTAGACTAGGAGACTCTTAGCCTATAGAGGCATTAATCAGTGCTCTCGAAATCTCCACTCTTGTCACCTTCAAGGACTTAAATATACCCTTTATCTACCCTAAAGACCTTGATCCCCCTTTTTTTTATAATAAACCACATCAACTAGACCCAAATAAAATGGGTTATGATTGATGGGGGAGCCGATATCAATATCATCTCTTTCCATGCCTATGAGTAACTCAAGTTGCCAAATAATGTCATGTCTAAAACTTTATCCATATTTATATATTTTAATGACACTATGACCACTACCATGGGAACTATCATCCTCCACATTTGGCTAGGACCTCACACACTCCCTGAACTCTTCTATGCAGTCACAGGTGAATTCTAGTATAATTTTTTACTTAAGAGACCTTGGATTCATGTCATGGGATATGTACCTTCCACCCTCCATTATTGTGTCAAGTTTGAACATGAAGTTCAAGTTGTCACCATTAAAATTGACCCTATCCTTTTAGTAGCATGCAATATGACCTATCAACCTGATGTCATTATTTTGCCTCTATCTAAAGCACTAAAAATGACCACTATCAAGCCCTCACGTATAGAAGCTAAAGCCATTACTTCTTTCCCTTTTGTTGAGATATCCACCAACTCATCTATCCCCATAAACCAAATACCCATCACTAACCTTTTAGAACCTAAATTCCAACATCTTACCCTTAGAGAATACCATCTCCTCACCCTTGATGCCCTCCTTACTCCCCAAGAGTATAATAAAATCAACCACCAATTGGGTTATGACCCCAACATTGGAGCCATTACCCCCTTGGGGCCTCCAAGTTGTAAAACACACTTTATATATAGGGTAATTGATAATAACTTAACACTACCATCACTCCATCTCCATCTTAACCTTTCACCTCCACCTTCTCTTATATGGATAACCTAGACTTCACCAAACTATACCATCATAGGTGTACCTAGAAAGGTTTCAATTTAGGATGATATGAGCATATCCCACACACATTGACCTCAATTGAGACCCAAAAGCCTCATGAGAAGCATGGCCTTGGCTTTATTATACCTAATAAGAAGAAATCCAAACAAACTACCCACACTATTATTGAAGAAGAAACCCCTTCCTCACCAACACCCCCTCAACCTATGGATGAGGATGAGGACATCATCCCACCCAAATATTTTTCATCAACATGATTACCCTCACCCCCTAACTTATCAAAAGGAAAGGGCATCCATAGCCATCCATTTGACCCACCCTGAACTCCTAAGAGATGACTTTCCTACCATTAACATTGTTTAGTTTCAAGATGATGATGATATTCTCACCTACCTTAGTGCACTAGATTCCTCTACCCATATATATTTACCTCTAGAAACCTCAATAATGCTGAATGAATATACCATAGACATTGACACAAACACTCCAAATGACCCCCATATCATCAATTTTGGCCAAACTCTCATCCCTAAGGAACTAGAAGACTTCTCTACCTTCCTCTAAGACTACAATATTACATTTGCCTAGTCATATGCTAGCATTCCTAGTATTGACCCAACCATCACCACCCATAACATTGTAACTGATTGTGATGCCAAACCTGTCAAATGGAAACTTTACTAAATACACCCTCTATAGCTTTCCTTGTCAAAGAAGAGCTTTAATGTCTCCTTTCTATCAACTTTATTCAACCCATCAATTATCCCCAATGGGTTTTGAATATCACACCTATCACTAAATCCATAGGGGGACTATGTATATATGCGGAATTTCATGACCTCAATCTCACCTACCCAAAGGATGACTTTTCTCAACCTAGCATTTACCAACTCATTAATCTTATAGTAGGCCATGAGATGCTATCTCTCATGGATGGATTCTTAGGTTATAATAAGATTTTGATTGCCCCAAAAGATCAGCATAAAACTACCTTTATTATGCCATGGGGGATTTTATATTATAGAGTCATTCCCTTCAATCTTAAGAACACTTGCATAACCTACCAATGTGCCATGACCTTATCCATACAATCATCAAAGACTATGTGGATGACCTCTTTGAGAAGTTCAAGCTTCACAAAGACCATTTAGCCATTCTCAAGATTATCTTTGAGTGACTTATCCATTATCACATCCACCTTAATCCCAAGAAATGTATTTTTAGGGTCTTATCAGGTAAACTTCTTAGCTTCATCATTTCCTTTTGAGGAATTGAAGTTGATCCAGCCAAAATAAAAGCCATCCTCGAGATGCTTCTTATGACTAATCTTAAACAACTCTATAGCTTATAGAAGAAACTTCAATCCATTCATCACTTCATCTCCTATCTCTTTGATTAGTGTCAACCCTTCCACTACCTCTTAAAAAAAGACCTCTCTTTCAAGTGGAATATCGATTATCAAAAGGCCTTTGATACACTCAAAGAATAATTTCTATCTCTACCTATCCTTATACCTCCTAAGGATGACCAACCTTTCTACCTATATATCTCTACCACAGACGACTCCTTAAGGGGGATGCTTTCCCATCAGGATGAAAAAAAAAGAGCAATCCATCCATTACATTATCCACACTTTTTGAATATGAGATTTGGTATACACACACTAAGAAACTATGCCTGGCCCTAGTCTTCATGGCTACCAAACTTCACCACTTCCTTCTTAGCCATAAAACATTTGTCATAACCAATAATGATCCACTCAAATACATTCAATTCAAACCATTCCAAAACTAATGTATAGCTAAGTGGATCATGCTTTTAGCTAAGTTTGACCTTGATTTCTTTGAGTAGAAGTCAATCAAGGGGTAAGTAGTTGCTGACCAACTAGCCGAGGCACCCCTAGTAAATAATTAGCCTCCCCCTCTTGAATTTTTAGATGAGTCTATCACAAGCCTATCTTAATCAAATTTCACCAATCAAGTAACCATGTTTTTTAATGGTTCTAAATGTTAGTATGGTGGGGGAGCTAGTATCATCCTTATCTCCCTTATCGATGAACCACTTCCATTGTGATTTAAACTTGAATTCAAATGAATTAATAATATGGTTGAGTATGAAGCCTTAGTAATAGGTCTCCAAACTACCTTAGCCTTAGGATTCAGAAGAATCAACATCTTTAGGGACTCCCATCTTGTGGTCAACCAAGTCAATGACATTTACTAGCGTAAGAATGAAATAATTCATTTATATAGACAACTCATCACAAAAATATTAGCCTCATTTGAACAATACCATATCCAAACCACCCCTTAGTCTACCAACAAGTTTTCTAATACCATTGCTTCTCTTGCCTCTCAGATCTTGCTAGTACCCTCAAACTCTAAACTATCCATCATTTTCCATCACCTCACCAAACTTTCCTACACCAAATCAAACATTATATCCATTTTTAGTGTGGAGGAAACTCTACCTAACCTTTGGTACCAATAAAAATTTGACTACCTTCACCTTGGCATAGATCCCTCTAGCATCTCTAAGAACACACATCGAGCATTTATTCACAACACCTTTCAATATACTATTATGGGAGGAATCCTCTACAAATGAGGCTTGGACTAGAAGCATCTCATGCCATCAAAGAGACACACAAAGGTATATATGGGGGTCACTTTAGTGTCCTCTTTATGGCCAAGAATATCCTTCACTTGGGATATTAATGGCTACCCTTAACTAAGATTTCTATGATTATGTGAAAAGGTGTGTCAAATTTCAATAACATGCTAATTTACGTCATGCACCTAACAATAGTCTTTGTTTTTTTGTACACTTTGGCCCTTCTCACAATGGGATATAGATCTTATTGGTAAAATCAACCCCCAATCTTTATAATGACATCATTCTATCATTACCAAAACTAAATATTTTACCAAATGGATGGAATCTATCCTTCTTATCTCAATGAAAACTGAAAAGATTATCAAATTCATCACCTACCATATCATCTAACATTTTAGTGTTCCCCATAAGAACATCACCAATAATGGAAAATATTTAAAAATGAAGGCCTTTATGATGTATTTAGTATTAAAATTATTTTTTCATTGCCTTATCACCCACAAATAAATGAACAAGCTAAAACTTTTAATAAAACCCTTAACAACATGCTTACCAAAATGGTCAATGCCTGAAGTTAGGATTGGTACTTTTACATCCCCTTCACCCTATGGGCATACTGTATTAGCATCCAAACCCCCACTAGTGATACACCCTTTTCTCTCATCTTTGGAGTCGAGTCCATCTTGCCTCTTGAAATCCAAATACCTTCTCTTCACATATCTTTATTTGAACTCATTTTACAATACAATTACCATCAAGAACATTTAGCCCAACTCAAGTCACTTAATGAATGCCATTTATCCACTCCTTCCCATCTTTGTGTCTATCAAGATCAAATTAAGTGAGCCTATAACAAACACTTGAAAGTCTAAGAATTCAACATTGTAGATCTTGTCTTCAAGGAAAACCAACATGTCACTAATATAGAGAAAATAAAAAGGGCCAAATTTGATTTTAATTATCTTGTACCCTACATCATTACCCATAAGTATGGATCAAGAACTTATCATTTGTCCTCTCTCAAAGGCAAACTAGAAGCTGAGCCTCTCAATGCTTCACATTTGCATCCCTTCTATTGTTAGATAGGGATCAAAATCATCATTTGTATAACTTGAGATCATCCCTTACAACCACATTTACTTCCCTCTTTTTAGGGGAAACTAACTAAAACTGAATCATGTGGTTATCTTTCATGATTATAGCCTAATCTTGAACTATGGATACCATGGCTTTGTCCATGACATGATTCTCATAGTACTTCCCATCTCTTTGAGATGAGTTCTTATGGTCATTGTTACCTATACCTATTTTTCACCTACTAAGCCATCATGTCAACTTAGTTTTACCTTCATAGAGATAATCCCTTGAGCATGTATGAGCAAATCTATGTCAAGAAAAATCAAATCAAAATGAAATCAATATCAAATAGCAAAAATAAACCATGGGGTCACTCTTAGCATCCATAGAATACTCCCTTAAAGGATAACTACTGAAAAGTTATTCTAAAATTTGAAAATGTAAGGTGGACTTCTCCCTTGAAGGATAAATATAAAAAGACTTCAAACTAAGAAAACAAACTTAGACCACTCCCTTGAAGGATGGTTGAGTATAGCATTAGTCAAAACTAGAAATATCTTGGAAGCTTCTCACATGAATAAACCTCCCTGACCCTCAAGAAAACAACAAAAGTAAATGCAAAAGCAAGAGCAAAATAATTTTGAAATCTATAATTAGCTTTCAGCAGAGCAATAATCTTGGAAAATGATAATCGGTTCTCTTTAGTAGACTTCCTACATCACTCATTCTACACTTTCTTTATGGACATAGAGTTGTTTATACTACCTTTTTGGACACCTACAAAAAAAGGCATACTAGTCTCACTAATAGTTCATGATTCACCCATTCCCCTCCACATATCATATGCATGAGACTATAAGCTTACTTGACACAATGTTATCAGGATCCCTATCTATCAACCTAAGCCTAATAATACAAAATATTTTAAAGGCTTATTTTCATTGAGCCAATCTAATTTTGGGTTTCATGTCAGTCTTTACCAATAAAAAGGCATCATGTTATTTTTATTATCTTTTACTAGTCTATCTAAGCCTATTAATAAGAACAACAAACATCATACCACAAGCATGAACATCATGAGCTATGTCATCAAGCAATAACATTTATTCATCAATGAGTCAAATGCAATATCAACATATCATAACAAACCATGAACATCATTCACATCTTAACCCATGAGCATGTCATTACACCATCAGTAGCATAAACTAAACAAGCTAAGTAAAATATCAAGGCATATATCATTCCCCATTTTATCTATATAACCATAAATAAATCATGCATCCATCTATAACATATCCTATCATGACCATGAGCATAATTAGAACATCACATGCCTACACTATTGAGTCAAATAACCATGAGCATCCATAAACATAAATCACAAGGTATGAACATCACATAAACTATAAGCATCCATAATATATAAAATAATGAATGTCAAACATCATATACATCGAATCATCAAAAAAACTAATACATGTCACAATGTGTCAACTCTCTCTTGAACATATACATCTCAATATATCAACATGTAGACTATTATCAAAATAATACATCTAAATAATATATCTCAAAATAATTATGGGCCTACACCACTACCACTAGCCCCATGTGTGCCTACACCTGTACTTGGTGGAAGTCCCCATAGTACTCCTCCTTATCCAACTATAGAATCCCATTACCTTGGAGTAGCTGTTGATGGCCCATTATCTCACTGTATACTCTGCATACCTCATATCCTAGGGTAGTTGGTCTAATACCATTAAATCATAATATCTAAGCTCTATAATAGTAGCTAAATACCATGCTCAGGTTACTATGTCTAGTGGCCCTCTTGCTACTACTACACCTATCCCAACCCTTTTCATAAGTAGATCTATCTCACCTATAATACTAGTGAGATAACCTTGTAATGCCTACACCTATGCTTGTAGTATGGCCACATGTCCTTGTAAAGTATCCACCTATCCCTATAAACCAATAACTTGGGCATATACTATATCAAGTGCTACTGCTACCTATCCATATCCATGTGCCTAAATATGTACCTAAGTTAGATCAATATCCATGAGTTATTAATCCCCATTACCCCAACTAAAGTTTACTATAGTATACTTGCCCTAGTACTAGGACATGCAACCATCATCAATGCCTACAATAAGATCCCTCACTAGTAACTCCTCAAAATCAAGCACAACCTCTTATGACTGGGGTGTGGGTAGCATAAAATTTTCCTCCTCTCTCTTATACCTATGATAATTAGGTGGGATCCCCTAAGTAAGCGCAAAATATTTCTACACATTATAAAATGGGAGGAGTTCATCCTCACCCTCCTTGTGGCCATCTATCCACCACTAGTTCTATAGACCTAAGGTGTGATATCATAGCCCTACCCACTATGGCCACCTAATGTAGGGCCTCTATATCATGCCCCTCACTACAATAACATCTAATGCCCTTAAGAACTACTCAATGTCTCTAGCTCTTCCACTTGCCCTTGTCATAGCTCTACCTGTCCTCCATCATAGGAAGCCCACTATGTAATCTTTTGGTAAATAAGCCTCTACTAGCAATCCATGGGGTCTAAGTAATTGAATATGCTCAAAGGCTTAGTAGTGAAGAATAATTTTGACACTAATCCAATACTACCTATGGTGTCTAAAACCCTAGAGCTCCTAGTATATCTATACTAAAAATATTGGGGCCCAACTAAATATAGTCCTCCCCAATAGCATCTCAACAAGCACACCTAATAATTTTAGAGTAAACCATCCCCCAACTAAGTTAGGTAGCATAAACACCATTAATTCCATCATCATCATCATAATCAAGCATCTATCTATTGGATCCATCTAGTATAATGGGTTGTAGCTAAATTAGCCTGCATGGTATCATGCATGAGTATGATCATCACTGTAGATCATCTCCATTAGATCATATACTTCCTCACCCTTCATCTGATATACTTTCTCCCCTCTAATTGGTAGACACATGATTTTATGCACATCCTTTTATAAGATGGTGATCTCTCTAGTCAGTAGCCAAAATGTTTTTGTCATGGGATACCATCTCTCAATGAGAATGATGATCATCATAGGGTCTCATGGTAGATGTTGATAATGTTACATTATGCCTAAGCCCACATCTTCCATGTGTCACCACTCCTCCATAGTCATGGCATATTAGATCTTGAAAAAGAGAGACAACACCCAGTCTCTTAGCCTAATCTTCTATCTAGCTTTCAAGCATAACATACAACACTATATTTTAATGTTTCACCTAACACTATGTACTAAGTTTTAACCTCAACTTACCCTACCCTATTTCCATTTACCCCATCCCCCTATACCAACTACCTACCTATACTAACTAGGCACATCCATATCACTAAACTGCCATGCCCAAAAAACATACCTTTTTACACCTCTACCTAAGCGATTCATATCAACAAACAACCTCAATTCATGATCTCAACCATTAATGGTTCCTTAACCATCATTGATTACCTAGGGATGGTTAGACCTAGTCCCTTAGGTAATCATCATCACCACCTATCATTACACTAGTGGTGACTACCCTTCCCACTCCATTACCATCTACCACCACTATAATTCCTTCATCCTCCACTCCACCTTCTACTGGCCTAACCTCTACTACTTCCAAACCAATACTTATATATACAAGTAATCCTAAGACCCCTCCTATTTCACCCCAAAATATGGAAGTGAAAGATAAAAAATAAGTCCCTAAGGAGAGGGAATATAAAATAAGGGTACATGAAGATTAGACCCTGACATAATTTATGGTAGTGAGGAAGAAGATAAAATATGGAAAACCAAGGATGAATGGGTGTCAATGTTTGACACCAAAGAATTAGGGTTAATTAATGAGATGATATAATTTGATAAAGAAGATGATTGGTTCATTGAAGGGAGTAGCCAATTAGGAAGAAATAAACCATTATTAGATAAATAAAGATAAATAGAACAAGATACATAATCTAAATTGTAGGCATACATACAAGAGAAAACATCACCTAAACCTTCAAGTTATCTACCTCAAGCCATTACAATGACAACTATTTCAACTATTTCTCCTCAAGTTGTAAGTATTACAAGTCCTCATTCTTTAGCCACTTATTTAATTTATACAAATTCAATTGTTGTGGAAGATTCTTTTCATTATTTTTTTCAAATAAACTATCCATGAGCTCTAGCTACACTACCAATTTTTCTTACTACAACCCAACCCAAAATTTTGAACCTTATGGCCATTACCACTATAATTATTGGGGTTTCCTACACTTTAGTCACAAAATATTTGAAAAACCCATTGAATACCCTTGTGACCTATTTATTATTTAGTGGAACCAATCCTTAGTCCCCTAAGCCAAGGAAAGGGGTACATTTTGAAAACTTGGTGTCTATATATATTTTTACTACACAAATCACCCCTCCTAAGACATATACACAAATAGAAATTCCAATTGACAATGTTGCACAAATAATGACAGTTATAGTTATAGTTTAAAGAGTAGCATGGAAAACCAAATACATTATAGATACACCCATCTAAAAGTAGGTTATTGGTTGGAGGAAGGCAATACCTCCTTTTTCTTACATTAGGGACATCTTCACACATATATATGCTTCCACATGGGTAGTATACTTTATATATTCTTGTATGGTAAACAAAGTAGAAAAAATAACAAGTTTCATTAAATATTGCTTCATGGATCAGAAAACTGAAATAAGAAGAATAAATAAGGAGGAAATACCTTATAATAACTGAGTAGCCCAAAGTCAAGTTTCATTTTGATAGAGAAACTAACACTATGAAAAATTTCAGAAGGAAAACTATGGTTATATATGGGGAAAAAATAGAGATGGAGTATAGAGAAGACATCTTCTATCTAACTAAGATAAGGAAGGTGAATCCTTCAAACTCAGATATGTACAGATAAGACCCTTACAATTTTATGGACATTACAAGAGGGGTTATAAAATAAATGTATAAATTTTTTGATCAAGCAATTTAAAGGAAACTAGAGAAGAGTATAATTCAAGCTCCTAAACAAATTGTGGATAAGTTATAGGGTGATTCCAAGAAATTATATGATAAACTTTAGTTAATAAGGTTTGTAAAAACCACATCACAACCCAAATAAGGGGACATCTTGTAATTATTTAATAAAATAAAGAACATTGATGTTAAGATTAAATTATTAAGAAAATCCACCAAGAATAAAACAGACACCTAATTAAATCTAATAACAACATATAAGGTTTCATGGGTGAAGATATTCATTGTAGCTAAGAGAGACAACTTGTTGAAGTGGCATAAAGAGATGTAAACTCTAGTTCAGTAATTTACTAATGAAGAGAGAGGCAATATCCATTATAAATGATCTAAGAGTCATTGTAGTAGGCACCATTCATGGGAAATTGATATCTAATCCCATTTTTAAAAATTTACTTAGAGTTGCATCCAACATATTTTGAGTTGAGATTGAAGGCATAGTATGTAGGACTAACAATGAAATTATGCAACTAGTTAATTTTTCTAGGGAACACATTATTAGAGCTAAGCCACTACATGCAAGAGTAAAAAACACATTAGTTTTATAATATAAGTTTATGATAAATATTCTTTAGTTGTTTAAAATGCCACTACTTAATTTTGAGACCATTGAGATAGAATTCTAGGTAAGCCATGCGCTTTACCTATAGATGGAAGCAAATAAGCAAGCCACTTCAGTAGCATGGGCCATACCCATCTACTTAAGAGTATTAAGATTCCCAAGTATACACTAGTACACACTTAAATTGGGCCTGTTAGGTGATATTTCTAGTAACCACAACCACATCTAATTTCGGATTGTTTGTACTTCCAGTATTTACTTTAGTAGTAGCACCAATTTCAATTTTAGATCCATTGACTTCGATGTCCACTTCAGATATGCCATAGTTTTATTCTTTTATTAGTGTTATATTAACACTTTATAAATATACATATGTATTTACATGTACTAATTGATATATAACTATTATTTCTTAATTCATTTGGCTTGTATATATTATATTTTAGATGAGGGATTCTATTTTAAGAAATCATTATTGTGTGTGCACACTTTGCATGAGATTAGCATGTAGTGTTATTTTTAAGATATGTATTTTTAGAATTCACTTGAGAGATAAGGCCTTCCCCATCCCAAGATTTTTTATACTTGTATCCTCCTATTCTAAATAGAGGATAATTTTGGTTATTATGATTAATAGGAAATTCTTAAGAAGTTCTAAAATTTTAATCTTGATGTGAAAAATTTAATTCTTCTCCAACTTATGGATTGTGTAAGAAGTTCCATCATTATAGTTTCTTATTATTTTGGTTTTGTATGAGTTATATCTTTTATATATAGTCATTCATATTAATATATATCTGATGTGAATACCTTTTTATATAAATCATAATCCCCCTTGTAGATGTGATATTGTAGTCTAAAACGCATGAAAACCTTTGATTTCATATGATTAATTATGTTGTATTTTGGTTCCATTTTAATCCTAACTATGTTTGATTATTTGTGTGATATTGTATCTTGAAACAATATTGGTCTATGATTCTTTGTCCAACTTCTAGTTCAAGTACTAGTCTTGAAATGTTTCATCTATTATGGTCCACAAGCCTCCTTTTCTACCCTATCTTTCCTTCCTTTTTGATTTTGTTTTGAATTACTACCCACCTTAGGTTAGAAAAATCATCATTCCACCCATATCAAGTAGATTTAAAATCATCCATAGATGACCCATTCATGGAAATAAATTACCTCACTCACCGTTATTCTACCAATAGGTTGTTTACAAAATCCAATACCCTGTAACTCATGCTTTATAGTGAATACTTTTCATCAATCCTAAGACATTAGAGGCTACCTATAAAACATTTTTATGCTATGCATAAAACCCATATCAATAAGTCCTTCCTTATATTCTGGTACCTTGATACATAATCCTTTGTCTCCTCAAATTACATCTTACCCTCTCATAGTTGGATTTGTAGCTCCAAAACTTCTTCTTTATGAAGGAAAAGTACACATTGGTTATACATAAGAGTCCAAATCTTATGTAAAAGGTCATGATATACCATCTCATGAGATCATAACCTTTATTACCACCACTTATTTTGACATATAATCTAAGTTGCTTCCTATCACTACTAGACTTAAAAGAGATTGTGCTCTACCCTTTGTACCTCCTTATACTCATCCTTAACCTAAATCTATTAGATCATATTATATACCCATTATTCATCCAAAATTTATTTTAGACTCTCAATTCCATGTTTTTCAAACTAAATGTAGATGACCTCCCTTAGTTCTAAACTTCAAACACCTATTTTCAATATTCCTCTACCCCTATCCAAAATTCATGACAAGCTTCCCAACCCAAAAGGTATGATCTCATTGAGTAATTACATAATATACTAGGCAAGATTATAGTTAAGAGTTATTTTAAAGGGCACCTAATTATAAAATATTTTCTATGCTATGTTTAAAGACACTACTATTATTTTGGACACACAACCAACTTCATTTGATTCTATAATGAGCACCTTCAAATATATTGATAGTAGTATTTATTTAATAACTATGATATACCCCCTGACACATCTATCATTATTCATCTAGGTTCAAATTTATGGGAAATTGATTAAGAGGGTTTTAGTTAACAATAGTTCTAGAATAAATCTATGTAGTTATGAATTCATACAAAAAATGGGTTTTAATAAGATCAATATTCAAAATTTTGAGCATCCTATCCCGACTTTGATAATAATTCAACATTAGTATTGGGAATCATCACATTAGATATATTAGTAGTTTCTAAAAAGTTCCATATTGTCTTCCAAGTTGTTTCTCAATTATAATATAATATATTATTTGGGTAGCCTTGGATTCTTGCTATGGGGGATATACCTTCTACAGTTTATAGGTGTATTTAGTTTATATACTATTGACATGAGTATACAATTTTTGTAGATGATACACCATTTTGATCTTGTAAAATCACATATTTAGATAAAGTTTCCTTCGATGCACCTAGACACCCAATTCCTATTATAAAAATGTATACTTATGAGGTGGGTGAATCTAGTAAATTCACTAATTTTTAACAAATTTCTTCAAGTCCTCAACATATTTAGGAGCTTATTCATGAAACTTCACAACAAGAGCACATATTTACAAAAATTTAAGATTCTATTGAAAAATAACATAAGTAAGAATTACATCTTAAATATTATATAAAATACATTACTAGATTACTACTCTTGGTAAATATAAAGGATTCTTATTAGAAAATAAAAGATAAATACAATAACAATGATGGGAATACACAAGAGTTAACAACTAAGAAAATGTAAAAATTAGCTTTCAATACCATTGATGAAAATGGAAATCTCTTTCATTCATTATTTAAATCTATTGGATTTAATGAATACAAGGATATCCCTCCTCTACAAGACAATGGTAAATAAAAACTTATTAATCGACAAGTTGTAAAAAATGCTTTGAATACCATACCACATATTTCCCATTATATTGATTTATGTACTTATCATCATATAATTATTAAACATTTTAAGGATAAAATGAAGGTCAAATAGGTACAAGCTCATGAAAGGCAAAGTATGAAATTATAACAAGATTATAATATTTTCAAGCATGGATTTATTAATAAAGGAACTCTAATGCATGACACAATGAATAGTCCCTCAAATGTGGTCACCAAATACATTCCAAAGTAGTTTTTTTCTTATTCAGATCCTCTACTAGTAAACCCACTCATAGATAGAAAATAGTGTGCTAATGTTGTAATTACTTGCTTATAATAAATAAACATATGTATCCTTGATATTTTAAAATCCCTTGGATATACACATAACATCTCCATCAAACTATAGGTTCTATACATTGCATTGTATTTATTACCCTACTAATTACATTAGGTCCTAAATTATGTCCTACATTATTTAATATTGATACTACTTTACAAAAATATAATATAATCTTTGGGACATCATGGCAGACATCAATGGGTACAATACTCACTACTAATTATGATTCCCTTACATTTTAGCAAGATCTTGTAATGGCTAAAATTTCTAAATAAAATATAGTTATAATCACTCATCACACTAATAATAATAATAATTTATTTTAAATATATATTATTGGAGTCTAAGGAAAGTGAGTATATTTTTTATGAAATCACTAGATGGGAGGTTTCTTCTACCTAAATAATTTGTTAAATATACTTACCTGGTACCTCCTTGTACATAGCTTTTTTTGGGGTTATTTATTCTTCTAAATCAAATGTAACTTGTTATAGCCCTTGGTTTAATATTTCACATTAGGGAATTTTATCCCTTATTTTCTTCAACCCCATTTAAATAACCCAAAACAACCATCTTACTAAGATTTCAATAGACATATCTATCATGGTAACTAATTTACTTATTATCACACATCTATAATGCTCTAAGATGTCATATGTAATTTCATGTTCAAATATAATTAATTTTACATAAGTTTACATGGATATGATTTCTATATTTTCCAAACTAAATTTAAATTTGGGTCATCTTACATTTCTTCCTCATTTCCATGCTCTACTTCAACACTTTGTTGAGGGTTGTTTGAATATTTCATTCCTTTATTATAATTTTCAAACCTTGATTCTTATTTTAATTTTCATAGCTTTTTCATTATACATTATTATCTTTTCAAATATGAAAATATATAAAAACATTCATATATTTTAGAAACACCAAAAATATTTAGAATAATTATAAAAATAAAAAATTAGGACCTGTAGGGATCTTTTCATGTTGTTGGATATGTCTTTGCTTATGTCATATATCTTTCTATTTAAACACATAACATATGTTTAATAAATAATAATTATCACAGGGTATCTCAGTGTGAAATAAGATAAATTTCATAGTGCAAATAAATATTCATACATATTAAATGATTTCTTAATCATAAATTATTATATACAACCAATCTAGACAAATATAGAACACAAAGACAATGATGCACTACACACATGGCCCTATGCATTTTAGCCTTTTGTTTTCAACTTTGACACACTCATGGGGTCTTCTTACATAGTTTCTTCACATAGAAAAAATTCACATTCAAATATTAGTCAATTTTCATACTAAGTCATACTTTCACAATAGTTTTGATTCTAGTCAAGCCTTTCACCCAACAACATTACTTAGTTTAGGACATTGCATTATTATGTATGAGCACCTTATTGGTTTTATTTATCCATAACCTATTTTCTCTATTGATATATAAAAAAAGCCATATGCTTTGATATTTCACTCTATATTCCCATATGTATTAGTTAGTATGATACTTGTTAACTCGAAACATAGATACATATGTTTAACTTAATCTAGTTTCATTTGTTGTATGTTATTATCATATGCTTATTTCAGTTTATGAACATGATGCAAATTTATTTTCTCATTATATGTAGTCTTAGTCCATGTGTATACTAAAAATTAAACTTTATTGTATAGAAAAATCATGCCTTATGTGTGTGGACTTTGATCCTTCCTTGATTTTGAAAGAATTTCATGTCCCTTGTGTTTATCTTCGAAGTTCGATGTGTGACATCTATGCAAAAAAATTACACTCTTTACAAAAAATGAAATGTCCCTTGTGTGTAGCCTCTAGGAATTATTTCATGATAATTATGTGACTTTTATTATATTTTTGTTAGGTTTCCATGATTATTATCATGTAGTACTATGTATCTACCTATCTCTCTATGGTACAATGATACATATCATGCACATACTATTTATGTGCTTTAATGTTGAGTCTGATGTCAATATGGGCACTTGAGTTGTATTTTATTTTTTTTTTTTTAAATGTGTTTAATAATTTTATTTAATTTATATGTTTCTTCAATTAGGTTTTTGGTCATTTTGGACACTTTTTATTGATTTTAAAAAGCATTGCTACAATTGTTAGTTAACTGTTGTTCATTGTAGTTTATTAAAAGTGTACTTAGTTGAGTCTAAATCATTATACATTCATAGACAATAGGTGGGTTTAACTTTATAAGTTAGTATAATTTATAATAAAGTTATTTTGATCTTATTTTATATATTTATCTCAGTTGGGGTGATTATGTTGACTATGATGCTTTTTTTGTTGCATGTTTGACTTTACCATTGAAGAGGCTTCTTGCACGATGTCTACATTTTTATAGTGAGTTAAAATTCAATTTTTTTGGTATAATTTTAGTCTGATTATCCTATTTTAAATTCTTGGTCTAGGATTTTTATATTTATATTTTTACTTTTAGACTTACTTACATTGCAAGTTTCTTTTTAATAAGCTCTAATTAGTTTTCTTTATTACAAAAGTTTCACTCAATTTAATTGTGGAAAATTATTCCAATTGGAGAATATTTTTTCATGTTTTATCTTTGATATTATTCCAATTATATATTAATTTATACCAAAAATAACATATTTTCATGTTTTAATCTATTTGGTATAGTTTTTAGTCAATAATTTCACTTACAATACTAGTTTGACAACAATAAAATATGGGACAATTTTGTTGATACATCAATTTTTGATAGAAAAATGTTTATTTACACTCCATATGATCATTCAAAACCTTAATTTTGTATCATATCCAAGTTCAATAAAGGTTCATAATGTTTTTTTAGGATATTATTAGAAGAAAAAATGGCTTTAGTGAATTCTTCTTCTATTAATATTCATGTTTTCAAAGGTGACAACTTTGAGTGTTAGAGAGATTAGTTGAAAATAATTGTGTGGAAATGAGTTTGGGATAATTTTATTCATGTGTACACACCACTTAAATATTATAATACCTTGACACAATGTCAAAAAATAACAAAAAAAGGATGAAGAAATGGGAGTGCACAAGCTTTATTCTATCTTAAAAGTGTCATAGACCTAAGCATTCATCCAAGAATCATAGGATGAAAGAATTACCATGAGGAATAAAATATATTGGATACTTCATATCAAGGATTTATTAAGGTAATATGATCAAAAATCCAAAACCTTAAATAAATTTTGAGAATTTGAGAATGTCATTTTCTATAAGGGTAAATCATTTAGTGCATAGAATGAGGGTTTTATGGAGAAACTATCCAAGATGGTGTTATAGTATTTTTTTTTATAGATATTTAATAAAAATATGGATGCATATTATGATCACTCTTGAAGAGTGAAAATGCATGAACACTATAATTTTTGATGAGTTAGTTGGTTCTCTCTTAGCCCACTAGGATAAGATGAGACTATATGTAGGAGATATAGAAAATAGTCTAGAAATATCACTTGAAACCAAGGTAAAGGTTTCAAAGTACAAAGAGAAAAATAAAAATTAGAATCAAGGGAGTTTAAAAAACTCAAATTTAAAGGGTAAAGTTGAAGCTAACTGTTAGGTAACTAGGTTTCACCCTTGCTGAGGAAAAGATTGTTCACATCCACCTTAGACTTAGACTAACATTAGAGTGACCTATAGATTATGGGATACCTAAGATACAGGTCAAACCTCTAGTTTTGATGGGTATATATTCCATAATTTTTCAATTCCACTCTCTCTAATACCTAATCTTATTGCAATTAAAATGGAAAAGAGATGAAAATTGATAAAAGAACCTACTCTAAAATGGTGATGCACCAATAATTAAATATCCTCTCTTAGTCTATACTTTGAAACCCATTAATGAGCTTGATAGAGACTAAAACTGATTAGTCCTCTTGATGGTATTATAAGCAGGAATGTTTCATATGAAGGTTGAGTAAGAGTTATGTAACTTTAAGGATAAATACCTATATTTAAAAAAGACACTATTAGCTTATGACACTTTAAGAACACCTCTACTCTCCAACACTTCATACAACCTGAAATAGACTATTAACCTAAATTTAGGTTATTGAAAGGACATAAAGAATAAAACATCATTTTCACATTCTATAAATCAACTTTCATGAATCACACTAGCATTCAACAAGAAATATGCAAGTACTCTTCTATTGATTCAAAAGAGTACAAGGTAATTCGGTAGAGCTTTTCTACACCTAGTCGAGGGATGCCAAAGTAAGAACTCAATTCATTCTTAAATATAAAGTTTTAAAGATAATAAAAAATATTCTAGGCATGGGAGAGGCATGAATGAGGCCAAGGTGGCATATGGAAATTACAACATGCCTATTCACCCTCCTCATGTGTTGACACTTATTCAATGAGTCTAATTTGGCATTAAGAGAAGGTATGGAGGTTGTAAATACTCTATTATAATTCATTAAATCCTTGAAAATGATCAAAATATCCTAAGATTCCTTATAGTGGAAGTGACATAATGAAAATTGGGTATGGATAGGCCTCTAAGAGGCATTGAGTAGCCTTTCCTTCAATGTACCTATAGATTTATACTTGAAACTACCTATACCCTATCATAATGGTCTTCAATTTGGGATATTATCACTTGGATGATATTTAAAAATGATTCAAGGTGATTCATCAATTCCACAATGCCATTATATTCCTGATATACTCTCTTACTTGTAAGTTAAGTAGGTTTATTCTGCTTGTTCTTCATCTTTATGATTATCTATTTCTTAGGTGATTAGGACAAATAAACTATCCTTTAATTAATTAGAGAAGACATTAAATATTATTTTATTAACTCCTTATATCTATAATTAGGACTTTCTTAACTATCCCTCACCTACAAACACATTTTATCTTCATGACTAGGCCACTTGAACTAGCTTCCTAGACTAGCTACTTAGGACTTAACAGAGACACTTACAATCAAATTCATGGATAATTTTGGAATTGGATGAGTATAATAAGACTTTAACTTACATATAACATATTTTTAAACTTTTATTTAGTCTCCAAAACACATTTTATACCCAAAATATTAAAAACTTGCACTTTTAAGAGGTGTCTGTACAACCTCCATACAACCTAGTGTCAAGGACATGAGTTCTTTTGATCTAAAAATATGATCCAAGTTTTAGTCAAGAAATTCCTAAGTTTTTGAATGCACTTTTCATTAAACCTTCCTAGTTGAGTCACTATTAGGGTTTAAGGGGGGTTTGAGAATGTTTGGTGTGTTAGGGATGGTTTATAGAGATCCAAGCTTAGATCTCTGAACCAATTATGCTAAATTCAAGATAATATAAATCCTAACATTCCCTAAAGTGTTGGGATTCCCATGAATATAATCCAAGCTATGATGATCATTCTAAGATGATCTTTGTGGGAGAAACATACTCACTGAGCAACTTTTGTGTGTCTATATGTAAAATGATATATTTTAGAGAATTTTCCTAAGATTAAAATTAGCCAAAAGGTTTACAAAGACTTTTATAGCCTTCCTTAAGAAGGTTATAAGCATTATTAATTTCCAAATTATTCTTTGATTCCCTTTTTTTTGACACAGTCATAGTGGAGACTATGGATTGGTCTGCATATAGACATGAAATTTGAATATTGGCCTAAACCCTAGAGTTGTGGGCCACTCCTATATTGTATACAAACTTAATATTATCTTAGAGGTCTTATAGAGTAGCACCATTGTCCTAATTAGGCCATTTGACTTCTTTTAAGGGCACATAATCATCTATCTCAACATTCATGTTTATTTTCTTGCTGACCCAGTCATGAAAATCACTTTGGTGATTGCTAGAGGAATTTTTTAGATGCTCCAAGATTCATTATTCCTCCCTAACTTCATTTTGTACACAAAAAATCCCCATTTCCTTATTATTAAGCTTAGACTAACACTTCTAAGCCTATTATATATAGTTTGACTCTTGCACATGCCAACCAGTGATTTATTGTGATGATCATAAGGCTTGAGGAGACCTTAAAATTTATTTCATGGTTAAACCACTTAATCTTAATTAGTTTTGAGGATAAAATCCACCATCAGGTCACTTTTGGGGTTTATACAAGGTTTGAGACTTTAACCATCTTAATGATAGTTCATACCATATAAACATCCAAAATAGGGGTAAATTCCATGAATCTATAGAGAATTGACCTACTCATCTTCCATGAATAACTTGAGTTTCCATGCAAAGGGTGTGTGGGATATGAATGTTAGAAGGTGAAACAAGGGTTGTTTGCAAACCAATTCTGACTGATTATTTTTTTAAGGTTAATTCATAAAGGTTATCCCCCACTTTCCAACCAATATTTCATGAATATTTACTCCATAGGGGGACTTAAACTTCTTTAAGAGCTTTGTCCCTACATATGTATGTGGTGAAAAGGATGAGCACTCGAAGTTGAGCTTTGATTTGATTGTGTTGAGGTTGTCTAGATTAAGAAGGGTTTTGGAGACACTCTAACCCTTTTCACACTTATTTCCAATTTAAGCCTCCTAATAAGGGTATTTGAAATATTTATACACCCCTCATTAACCATCCAACTTGTTGTAAGAACTTAGAGAAACCTTAAGACGGTAGTAGGGTCTATTAGCAAGCTTGTGTGCTCGTTTGTATTGGTCTATCTCAAAGGGAAACTATTATAAATTTGAGTGATAACCCATTTATAGGGTGAATAAAAGCCTTAGAAATCATTTTGTATTTCTCTAAAACTATTTTTGGATCCCAAATGGTCTCCAAACCCTTCATGGCATGGACCTACCATTCAACCCACAGAACCAACTATCACAGATAAGGCTTGGTATGAAACAAAAAAAATGTATACCCACTATTTTTATAAACTAAATGGATACATAAGTTCCTTCATATAATAATTATGACCATTTTTATTAAATTTTGAGGCTTGGCCATGCCCATAAGGGTCCCAAACCATCATTTTGGCTCTGATTGGAAGTGAATTACCTATTGACTATGTGTTTGGGCATGAAAATTTTGAGTATGGCCCTCTCCATTATTTTTTGAGGTGTTTTTGATAATTAAGTGTACATAACATGTCTTAGGTATGAATATAATCTCATATGGTGACTTGCCAATCCTCTCTCTAATTACATACACTACCCTTCTCAAACTTAGGGTTCATGTCTGAGTATGCATGTGTGTTCCCAAGCATGTGTTAATGTTCCTTTGCCTTATTAGATGTTATGAAAATAATTTTTGAATTATAATTCAATATTAAACTTAATCATATTTTCATGAGTTCTTCCCTCTTACCTTAAGCAAGGTGTGGTCCTTCATATGCATTAATCTACTAGAGGTACATAGTCATATATACTCACTATGTATAAGGTCTGAGTATCATATTTTTATGATGGGATAGTGATTAATAGTTGATTAAAATATAGTAACACTTTCATAGCTTCACTCATCCCCTTGAAATGCATACCCTCTTATTTTCACACCAGTCCTCATGCCTTAAATGATCTACATAGTGCCCTTTGGAGACTTTGCTATAATAAGCTTAGAATGGATGGCTATAGGTGGTGATTGTCTTTCTTAGTAGAGAATATGACCATATAGGATCAACCTCCATGGTTTCATTTATATTGAGGGTTCTAAGGGAGCATGGAGGTCTATTGGCATGATCTATAATTAGAGGGAAGGATGAAGGAGTGAATGAAGATGACTTTGGGGTGGTGGAGGGTGAAACATGAACAAGAGAGTTGGAATACAGTATGGATGGCAGTAAAAAAATTATGAAATGATAAAAATATGAAAATGGAGTGTGGTAACCCTTCCTTGACAAAAATTATGAACCTTACAGATCTTTACACATATACCTAAGCAAATATGGAAATTTAAAGGCATAAATGAAGCATATACAACCAAAATATGAAACTTAAGAATCTTTGAGGAACCTTAATTTTTGTAAAAGATTTTAAACTCTAATAAAATTGACTGAGTGGGCTTGGAAGTGAGGAGGATGGTTTCTAAGCCTTTAAGGCTACCATGGAGGTCTATAAACTTGTTCACAAGGGCATGATGATGATCCATTATCAATTCAATGCTTCTTTCCATGTTCTTATATGTTATATTTGAAGACTCTATAGATGTTAGGGATCACACATAGTGTTCACCATAGTGACCCCAAATATATAGAGACCCTTTCTTCTTGAAGATACTTTTAATTAAAAAGAGGATATCAGACATCCATCTTGGTCAAGGAGGGATGGGGAAAATTTTAAAAACTCTTCCAAATATTCAACTCAGCTAACAGCTTCTTGTGAGGACATTCAACCCCTATCCATTACATAGAGCTATCTACAAATTACACATAGGATCTAGTCTTGAAGGTTTTCTAGTTCTATGAGCTCACACATGTGAGTCAGGTGCTATAAATGTTGTAATAGTCTACATAAATACTTGAGGGAATAAAATTAGTCATTGGTTTGAGTACGCAAGCCAAGAATATATGAAAACTATTGTGTCTAATTTGGCCTCTGTAGATGAGGATGGGTTATCTATAACCTTATAAATGGTCATTTTATCTCAACTAAACAATATTCCCCTTGCTAATATTGTTTCCCTAGGTATCTATCCTATAGGATAGGAGTGCCCCATTTAGACTATATCACCCCATAGAGAAGTTTCCCATTTTTGATAATCCTGTCCATTTGCACCTGAGCCCCAATGGTCATTTTCATCTAGTACTTATCCTTAATTAGGTCAGTCTAGCACAAATACATCTGACCCATGACTAATTTTTCTCAATAAAATCCCTATCAAAGCTCATTTACAAAGGAGGTGATAAAAATTACAAAGTAAGAAAGAATATAAATAAAGTACTAAGGCAAACTTCCCTATTATTTTACACATAGTCACCCAACACAACTATAAACCTACTCAAATATTCATACCAATCCCTAACCACCTCAAATAATATAAATTTGGCATTTAAATTTTCATCACACTATTATGAAAATCACACTAGATGTGAGAACTACATATGACTTGATCCCTCTTTAGAGTATTGGTATGTAGGAGTGTGCCCACACAAGGGGTTTGAATTGCATGTTCAATACATCTTTAACACTAACCCCCATCTTTTTCAAGTGACTCAAATGTAATTTTATCAAGTATGATAGAGGGTTAGGGTTTGAAGATAAAATCAAATCCATAGTGAGTTCTATCAACAACCAGTGCTCATTTTTTCACGAAAATTCTCACGAAAGCACAATGCAACTACCTAAAAAGTTTTAGGTCTCTATGATTAGTTGGGACAACAATGACAGGAATGGATAAAAACACTGAAAACTAAAATTTTCACTTTTTGGTGCTCCTATCCTTTTACCCAATGAAATATAGATTCAGGTTTATGATACCTTCTTAGTCCTATATAGCCATTTTCAACCTCTGTATCAACCATCTCAGTCTATTTTATACTTAAGTTATATTTCTTCTTTTTTTATAAAGATGAAAAAGACATAATTACACAAATTAGGATTATATTTATTGTTTTATTCTATTCTAATTTATTAATACATACCCTTAACTAAAATATGAATAAAACTCCATTATTCCCAAAATAAGTTAAATCATTTGGTAAACTCGACTTACTTCATTTGTGTACAAAAACCTTAGAAATCCTAGGGAAAATTCCTTGCTGATTTTAGCAATATTCTTCTGATTTTACCTGCATATATAAATAAAAATTTCACATTTATTTTTAAAAATTCACCATAGTAATTTTAAGAATTATTTATTTCAAACCCTATTTAAATATACTAGGTCCCTGTGTTTTTGGAGGTATCACCTTACATGTTAGTGAGCTTCGTATCCTTTTTATGCATATTATAGCTTACTATTTTCAGGACTTTGCATTTATTTTATTTATTACTTTCCTTCCATCACATTTTTCTTATTAAAACTTATTTAAATTTTTTTCTTTTGATTTGTTTTCCTATTTTAACAATTGCCCAATATACCAACTTTGATGAAACTGATAAGAGGGACCATCCACTTTTGCATATCATCTTGCATATCATAATTTTTAGTGTTCACCATAGTGACAAGGGGCACATTAGGTGTTCACCATGCATATCATGCACAGCCTCCACTAGATACATACTAGACACCTTTAGTTGAGTCACATCTTTTGAGCAACATGATTGGTGTGTATAATTCTAGAGTTCTAGCTAGACCTTCAATCTACTTCTCAGAGCAAGAGATAGTTGAGGATAATTTAGATTATTGTGAATTATTTATCAGAGCCTACATTGATCACCTTCCCATTCATAGTGTTCTCATACATAATGGATCTAGTATTAACATGTGCACTATGACATTAATTTAGCATTTAGGATATTTAGAGTAGGATATCACTCTGATATGCATAATTATCAGTGGATTTAGTGGATACATACATAGTTTATTAGGTGATATTTTAATTCCTCTACAAGTTGGTCTAGCACATATGACCACACCATTTAATTTTTTCCTAGTATAAGAATCTTTGACATGTTTCTTGGTCGACTATAGATCCAAAAACTTTGTGCAGTACCTTCTACAGTTCATAGATGCATGAAATAAATTCATATTGATTAGGTTATTATAGCTATTATAGTTTCATATGAGTTACCACTCCCTACTTTAGATCCATTTACTACTCTATAGTCACTAATTTCAGCTCCTCCACTAGTTACATTTCTTCCTTTCATTTATATTTAGACACAGTCAAGGCCTCCCTCACTAGCATAGAGAGTTCATACACTTCCATGGAGGCCTTTTTTAGAGTGACCACTACATAAATGATATTTTTAGGACTATATATAGTTCATATCTATAATATTCACACCAATGGTAATATCATTGAGGTCTCATGCCTCTACACACAAAGCATATTTTTTGAGAGATTTTTCTACTACCAGATGGGTCCCTAAGATCCCCATAGATGCATCCACTTCTTAGAGTTATAGGGGGACCCCATAATTAGTTTCCACTATAGAGATTTTAGAGAACTTATAACATACATAGACTTTAGAGTCACATTCTCAGCCCTTCCATCATGTTTCATGATCAAGCATGATCCCTCTCCTTGATACAAGACACCATGATAGGGAGTCTCTTATGAGACTCATCGGTTAGTATCATTTCTTCTCAATTTTTTTTGTACATAATTTCTTATCCTACTTGTGCATAGTGTATTTTTCCTTACTTTTACATATATAATTTCAAAACACCAAAAAAAAAAAAAAAATTCAAAATACCAAAAATAATACATGTCAAAATATAAAAATATTCAAATAACTCAAAACACCAAAAACTTTTCAATTATATGCATTATCCATGCTTTACATTTTGTTGTTATATGATATTATTTATTGATTTATCTACATTACCATGCTATAATTTATCTTATTTGAGTTTGTGAAATGACACCTAGATCCTTGATTTTTTCACTCTACCCATTAAGGGGTCATCCTACTTTTACAATCGAGACATACATCAACATATCTACCTACCGGGAGCATCTTCTACATGACTACACCATCCATATTATTCCATCATTTAACCACACACTCTAGTTATCATGTTTATGTACATTACTTACTATATTACACATATTATTCTATCGACACTCATTAGTATATAACACTTGTGTATTTCTTAGCATCTACCTTGTCTTAACTACATGTTTTGCATACTTTCACTTCTTTCTTTGCTTAGTTGGGTGCGATAGTATTTATAGCATTTAAATGCCTTAATTTATTTCATTGAGTAGATATATGTGATTATATTTCTTAATTCCTAGTTTGTTACTTGTGTGTGCCTTAGGACATTTGCCAATGTCCTTTGCTTATACTCTTGTATGTGTTTGTGGCCTTTGCACCAATCTTAATTATTTGAAATTGTATGTGCATGTTGGAATTTAAACATGAATTTTATGCTTAATTTTCCTAGTTTGAGTGATGTGTGACCAAGTACCTTATTTTCTTGGCTCCTTGGCCTATTTTATATGCTTCTTGATTCTTGCCTTGCATGCTTGTTTGCTTGTTTACTTCTCATTTGTTTGCAATGCCATGATCCATATCATGCATTATATTACCTTCTTTGATGACATGATGGAAATAATTCTTCATCCTCCTTGATAACTAACTAGATTTCTAGTTTTAGTTTAGTATACTGCATATGCTATTATATTGTTACATTTATCTAGACATACCCCTGTTGATCTAACAATCTCCAATACAAACTATGTTATATCTTGAGACATTTTTTTTATTATCATTTTTATATCATGTACTTTGCAGCATAACACATTTGTAGGGATCTTTCTTCTAAGGAAAGTCATTATAGGGTCTTCATTCCTACCCTCAAAATAGGGGGCAAAAAATAAGGGTTTTGTCATAGAGATCAAACCCCTCTATCGGTCAAGCTTAGTTTTTAGAACACTCAAAACAATAAATAGAATTCAAAACATGTAGCATAGACCAAAAAAATAAGGATGAACATAAAACATTCATCAAAAAAATTAAAGGACAAGAGTGCCCTATTCAGACTATGATGCCCTACAATAAAGTGTCTACTTTTTGGAACTCCTATCCAAACAATTAAAAACCCAAAATTTTCAAAAATAGATAAAAAGGGAAGGTCTATTACAGTTTTGTTAGCTACAATCCAATTCAGATTAGGTAGTTTTAGTATAGTTTTACTTAGATTATCTAGATATAGGGGGAATCATGCATGGCATGATGGATCTCACTTCTAGTTTTAGATTAGGCAGGTGGTATAACTTCCAGATCATAATCCATGTTATAGACACTAGTGATTGGGGGTAATGTGAATGACACATTTGCCTTCTTTTCTTTTTAGTTAATTATATTAATTGAGTATTATTAGTAGTTATGTGCCTTATTACATATACAAGTGGTTTGCATCATTTCATAGTGGCTTTCATATAAGCCTAGTTCTTAATTTTGGAGTGGATTTCATACAAGCCTAATATCCACCTTTCAGAGTGACCAAGATTGACCTAGTTCTTAGTACACATTCAACTATCCACACCACATTTTAAGATTATATAGAAATCATCGGATTCATGAGCCATCTCATATGACACACATTCATACTAGTATTAGTTCATAGTTCACACTTAGTTGGAAATGATGGAGCAAAAGGGCTAGCCTTTGTATTCTTAAGCCACCCTTGGGAAATTGAGAACTCATCTCCATTCATGATATTACTCTTGGTACAGTACATACCTAGTATCACTGAACATCACTCAATATCACAATAGTTTTTGTATTAGTTCACATACCGAGTGATGTGTATTCATTCCTTTCTCTTCCTCTCTCTTCTTCCTAGCCTTTCTAAATTCTTATTTTAGACATAAGATGTCTAGTAAGAACTGATCTACTCCTTGTTTTGTCTTGCAGATTTATGATTCAAGTTTTGATCTCTTTATGCACACTCAACATCACACATATTCATGGGATTCACCTTTGAAGGTAAGTTCAAGTATGATTTTTACTTTTCATTTATCCTAGTTTTCACTTTGTTGCATCACTATAATAAAAGGCAAAAAATGCATTCATATAAAATGCACAAATTGGTAGTTTGAGTGTGGCTTATGACACCCCATCCATAGGTCCTTTTTGCATGCTCTTGAGACCCTTTTAGACACCTTTTTTCTCATTTTAAATCTTGTTTAACCTTCTAAATGGTCATTCCACCTCAACCAGATAATATTCCCCATGTTAATCTTGTTCCCCTAGGACCGAAGCCTATAGGATAGGAGCACCCCATTTGGACTATAATTCCTCATAGAGAAGTGTCCAATTTTTGGTGGTCCTATTCATTTTCACTTTAATCCCAAATGTTTATTTTAATCTAGTCCTTATCCTTAATTATATTGGCCTAACCTGAATACATCTAACCCATGATCAATTATTCCCTATAAAAGCCTACTCAAAGCTCATTTATAAAGGAGGTGAAAAAACTTACAAAGAAATCAAGAATAAAAACAAATCACTAAGGAAAATTTCCCTATTACTTACACATAGTCACCAAACATAGTTGTAAACCTACTCAAATCCTCATACCAATCCCTAGCCCCCTTAAACACTATTAATTTGACATTTTCATCTACATCACACTATTGCACAAAGCATGCTAGGTGGGAGAACTACATATGACTTGATCCTTCTTTAAAGTATTGGTATATAGGTAGTGTACCCACATAAGGGGTGTGGATTGCATGTTTATTACATATTTCACACTACCCATCCCCCACCCCCCTAACCTCTTTCTCAAGTGACTCAAATGTCATTTTATTAAGCATGATGGAGGGTTAGGGTTTAAAGACAAAATCAGTTCCACAGTGAGTTTTGTTGAAATTCAACACTCAATTTTTCATAAGAACACTTACACAGGCACAATGTAACCACCCAAAAAGTTTTAGGTCTCTATGATTAGTTTATACAATAGTGATAGGAATAGATAATAGTGTTAGACATCAAGACATCCACTTTTTGGTGCTCCTATCCTTTCACCCAATGAAATCTAGATTCATGTTTATGACACCTTCCTAGTCCTAGACAGTCATTTTCAACCTATGTATCATCCATCTCAATCTATTTTATAGCTATGTTATATTTCTTCTTATTTTTAAAAAGGTGAAGAAGACAAACAATCACATAAATCAAGATTGTATTTATTGTTATATTCTAGACTAATTTATTAATCTAGACCCTTAACTAAAATAGGAATAAAACCTAAATATTCCCAAAGTAAGCTAAATCACAAAGAAATAAATAATAAAAATAAAAGACAACACATAAATACCAACAACTAGACCAAGCAACAAACATAAAACATGTGTAAAAGTACTTAGAGGGAAAAGACAAACTCTAGCTACTTATATACAAGAGGAACATGATGAAGATTAGTAGTAAAATTTGAGGAACATCCCATTGATAGAGATGGGGATTTACTCACCATTAAATCTAGAAATTTTAAAGTCATTACTTTTCTTACAATTAGTGATGATATAAGGTCCACTCTAAAGGTTGTCAAACTTGGAGTGTTTTATTGTCTTTGCATGGTCATCATCCCTCTTAAGGACCATATATCCTTGTTGGAATGTCATAGATGAATACCTTTTATCAAATTATTTCTTGACTTGATTCTTATTAAACCATATGGCATGCATGGAACTATCCCTTGTTTTATTTAACTATCTTAGCTCATTCATTTTAACTTGCATTGTATCATCTTCTAAGAGCTCAAGTTAGTGAGCAAGCTATAATGTAGGTAGTTCAAGGGAAATAGGAAATATTTCCTCTCTACCATAGATAATGATTTATATATAGTGTCTATTAGACCTCTTATGTGTGACTTTATTTCTCCATAAGGTAGTTCTTAACCTTGTATTCCATTCTCTTTGATTGTCCTCCATGGTTCAATTGATGATCCTTATCAAGTTCTTATTTTTGTAATTTGATAGTCCATTGCCTTATGGGTAATATTTGGAAGAAGCCTTGAGGTAGATGCCCTAGCTAAGGGCCCACTCACATACCTCATAACTGTTAAAGGCCAAGGCATTATCAAATGTGACTATTGAAGGTATACCAAATATGGTTACAAGATTTTCATAAAACTGTAAGACTGAGTTCTCATTAGCCTCCTTAAGTGAAACTACCTCCACCCACCTTGTGAAATAGTTAGTGGTTGTTATGACCCATTTATGTCTAGAAATATAAGGGGGATGGATCATGCCTATGAAGTTTAATCCACACTATATGAAGGTCTGTTCAAATTGAAAGGGTTACAAGGGAAGGGCATCTAACTTTTGTTTGTAAGTGAAGATGGCACACTTTGAACACTTTCTAACCCAAGTATGTGAATATTTAAATAATATAGGCCAAAAGTATCCATATCTAATGATATTAGAGGCTATGGTCTTGGAAACAAAGTTCCCACTGGTAGGCCCATCATGAAATTTCTAAAGTAGCTTGTCAACTTGGCTTGATTCAACACATCTCAACAACATACCTCTTACATCCTTCTTAAATATCACTACATCTATGAAGATATAGGGTATGGTCTATAGTCTAAAATGCCTTTTTTTGGTCTTATCTAAGCCTATAGGACATTTGCCTATTTAGAATAACTTGACCACATCATTAGTCTAACTAAGAGGAGTGGTATTTATAGTTGCCTACTGCCTATCATGGATCGCCAAAATTATGTCATTATCTTCCTTCCCCTCCATTCCAAGATGTTCAAATAGACCTCTACCTTTGATTATCTTGGTCACTCTCACTTCAATATCATATTCTATACACTTTTTTACCCACTTATCTCTCTTCTCACTCAAATCTCTATTAAGTATAAACTCTTTGATGCTTGGGTGCACTACCATCACTATGACCTTATTGTTAGACACCATTTGCCTAAACTTATTCAATCCTCTAATAAAATCAAGTACATGCTTCTCTTCAAAGGTATAAATTTCTTCATATCCTTCTAAATCTTGACTAAAGAAGGTAATATATTATTCTAGGCCTTCATCACTCTGATACATAAGCATAGCATAAATTGCATCAACTATGGAAAATGCATACAAAAAAAATTCTTTGTTAAAGTCAAGGTTAATGATTGTGGGGGATTGAAAGATGGTATGTTTAATAGCCTCAAATCTCCTCTTCCATTAATTGCTCCATGTGAAATCTTTATGATTCTTAAGCATGTGAGTAATAGGCTTAAATATCTCTACAAAACTTGAAATAAACCTCCTTATAAAGTTGATCTTCCCTAATAAGTTTTGTAAACCTTTATTATGCTTGGGAAAAGAGGCTAATATTGATTCAAACCTATCAAGGTCTATGGAGAGACCATATTTTGACACCACATGCCCTAATAATATACCCTAATAAACTACAAAGATGCATTTCTTAGGATTTAAGGACACTTCAAACTACTTTCACTTATCAAATACTAACTTCAAATGTGCCATGTGATCTATTAGATATATTGAGAACATAGTGATGTTGTTTTAGTTTCATTAGGGTCTTAATTCATTTATTCATGGGGTTATGATTTTATTTAATTATTTGATTCAATTTTGGACTTATTACAACTAGGTACAATCATAGTATAAACCCTTAGCTCTCAACATTTATCACTCGATTGTGTTGGCATAAATTCACATAAGGTGCAAACATTATGCACTCACCTGAAGTGTAATAGAGAAAGAATCAGGTCCCATGTTGGGATAGTTCTGCCATGGTGTAATACATCATATGCAAGAATTGGTTTATTAGCAAGGGATTTTGGGAAGATTCATTGGTGCAAGCCATTTTTGAGGGGATTCTAATGGTTTGTAGTCATAAAGCCTATTTAGGGAATTAATTATAATCATAGGATTGTAAGCCTATATCAAGCTACTTCTATGTTTCCAAAGGTGCAATCCTTTATGTTACTAAGTTAAGCATCATTTAGGAAATTTGGTGCATCAAGGGAATTAATTTATATCTAGGGTCCATGCTTAAGCTATCACTCCTGACAAGGGTATCAAATCTTTAGTGCATGAATTATATTACACTTAATATAATTTTTAGGTTATGTTGATGTCATAAGTTGACACATAGATACCATTAATGACCTAGAATATAACTTAACAAAACATTCACATATTAAAATCACACTATTATAACTATTGCATTTAGTTCACATTCGAAGAACATTACCATAACCACATTTACTAGATTAGTACTCAATTAGGTGCAATGCCATTCTTTATTGAACAAGGTTCAATTAAAGAGAGTACATAACAAGTGAAATAAATCAAATGCTCATCTAAAGCTACCAGTGGACTAAAATCTCACATGCGAGCATGTGCACTATAATGTGGATCCTTAAAGGCATTCATACTTAAAATTATGCTAATGGAATCCATAACATGATATCTAGAGTCGATTTTATAATACTTCACTACCTCAATTTTCATCCCCTACTTGTTAGATCAAGTTTAGATTTATAGCGCATAGGAGCATCTTCATGATAGGGTAGAGAACACACACCAGTACTAAGCTAGAGCCTTGGTTGATCATTCCAATAACTCCATCACCTTATACACTTTGCACTATGGTCACCATGTGTAGCCACTCAATAAGATGTCCTAAAAAATTGATCACCATTTAACCGCTTACCAATTGGTGCTAGATCTATGATGATTCCTCCAAATGGTGAAAAAAATACCAAAAAAGAAATCATAATAGGTGATTGCCTTATACTAAGATGTCTTCTAAGTTGGTGTAGATTCATATTTAGCCAAAAAATGGGCCCAATAGATGTCATCAAGATAGATGAACACAATTTCATTAATTATCCCCTCAAATGCAACATCCATTGCCATTTGAAAAGTTTCCCTTGAATTGGATAGTCCAAAGGGCATCTTCATGTATGCATAGGTGCCCCAATTTATAGTGAAGGTAGTCTTATGTCTATCCTCTTCTATGACTAAGATCTGATTGTATCTAGAGTAACCATCAAGTAAATAAAACCTCTGAGAGCTTGAAACCTTTTGAAGGATATGATCCATGGAGGGTAGTGGATAATGTTCTCTCAAATACACCTTATTAAGGTCTCTAAATAAACACATATGCATATCTCTCCATTCTTATTCCTTATAGGCACAAGATTTTCTACCCATGAGGAATGCTTATTGGGAAATATGATCTTGTATTAAATCAATTTAAGTAATTCCCTTATCATGAGCTCTTTGACCTTTGGTTTGATTGGTCTTTGTTTCTACTTTACCATTTTTGCATTTTCTTCCAACTCTATGGTGTATTGGGATAACTTGGGGTCTAATCATTTTATATCATGGTATTCCCATGAAAATAAATTATCATAACTTGACACAAGGATATGAAGTCATCTCTCTCTTCTATTGTGTTTACTTATCATAGCTTAAGCAATTTGTCCTTAAAAATGACCATCTTCTCATAATGTTCTTCTTTAGTTGAGATACTCACCTTATCCCTTCTTAAATGATCATATTAATTGAAGATGCTTTCTAATGTCAATAATACCTTGGGTAATTTTTTATTTCTTAGCTTCACTATTTGATCATCAAATTGATGCTACAATTTACCTAGATTCTTATGATAGAATTCTACCTCATGCATGAGAAAATAAAAAATCTGCTCATCACTGTCAAAGACCTACCAACTCACCTCATTATTAAGTACAAATGGATTGAATAAAAAATTTATTTGTGACTATACTTAAGTGATTTTGACTCCATCAGTAAAATCATACTGGGCACCAATGGATATAAGTCTATCTGCATGGTGATTGGACTCCCTTGGTATGGAATGGATGCCAAATGCTAAGAAGTCTTCTAAGAGGTACCAAAATCAATGATTTTAGTCCTTTAAAATATTATTATTAACTAAAATACCACCTCTTCCTTGATACACTACTAGCTCACTATCACCCTTCACTTGAAAATTTTTAATGCCTCTTCTCATTGCCCATTATGATCCATGTATAAGGGCTTCATATTCTATAATGTTTGAAGTAAAACTAAATTATAATCTCACTATAGAGTATAAATTTTGATTATAAGGGTAAACAAGCATTACTCTATCCCTACTCCCATTCTTTGACCTTGATCCATTAAAGAACAAAGTCTATATGCCATCATGCTCCTTAGTTAGGTTTAGGAGACTAGGTACAATAGCTCCTTAACCATGCATGAAATATACATCTAGGTCTTCCTCCTCAATGGTCTTGTAGGGTTCAAAACCATGGTTATCAACTACCCATTCATCAAGGAGTAGATACCTGGAAGATGATCTTTGGGTTCTTGCTTACTGATATTTTCATCTTCATCTAGGATAGTTTAGTTTACATTAAATAGGTTGGGCATATAGGGTTCTAAGCAGAACCTAGAAATAGGTTTGGACTGAATATTGACCCTTATCCCATATCTAGTCCTAAAGACAATATGACCAGTCAGATGAAAGGTATCCCCCAATCTTTATATTGAAATCCCTAGATAGGTATAGGGAAAAATATGGAGGGAGATAAATAACCATGACATCTTGTGATATTACACAACTAGGGTAGGCTGCTAACACAATCTTGAGATATTTTAGGACACCTACTATCTTTATGGGAAACCTATCTAGTTTCAAAACTCCTTTCTCATTGGTTTCATATTTGAGCTCTAGATTATCATCTATGGATTTTGGCATGATTAAGGTAGAAACACCAATATCTATCATGAAATTATGGATAAGAAAATCTCCTATTATGATTAATAAGTAGAATGGAGGTGTATTAACTACCTTCAGAGCTTGGACTTAACTAGGTTGAATATCATTAGCATAAACTACACTCACCTTATCAACTTGCTTATTTATAAGAGAAAACTTGGAAAGCTTTTGTTGAATAAGATATTTCTACCCTAGAATGAGTAGAGCATCCCACACAGGAATTATAACATTAGATTTATTGATGTAGTCCATAATGCTGAAGGGAGAATTGACACTTTTGGGTTGCAATTTAGAATTATAGGCATCACTTGTGACTTGTGTAACTTGTGGAATGAAGGGACTCTTTTGTTGATGCCCATGTGTCTAAGATGTCTATTATATTGAAGAGGTTTTGTTTACTATAATTTGAGTGGTAGGATACTAAGTTACTTGAGCATTCATTAGAGTGGACTTAGATTTACCCAAGTTGTAATCAATCATCCTCCTCTTAGCCCTTGTGTGGGATACAACAAAATCATCTAAATTTAGTACATTTTACCCCAAGTTTGTTGCTACTTTCTCACAATTATATTCACCTACTTAGAATTTTGAAAATGTGGTCTTAGTAGATGCTTTACTCACACTCTCTACTTATTGGCTTGGCACTTCATCTCATGTTATGATAGGCATATCACTGTGAGGCATTATAGGACCTTGTTATGGAGGAGGCATGGTGTGATGTACTTGAAATGTATTACCCTATTACATATAAGAGTTTTGATATATTTACACACTTGTAGCCATCACCATATTAATTGATTTCCCCCATGGAGTAGACTATTAAACTTATTGTGTAAGGTTATTATGTGTTGGTATCAATGACCTTGAACTACTTGTATCAATTCAGTTATAGTTATTGTAAGTTCTAACCTATGTGATCTGCCCTTAGCCTTTTTGGCTGGGTGGATAAGGGGGTCTATTGTAGGGATAATTTTGATATGGATACTAATAAGAGGCTTGATAAGGTATATAATAAGAATGTTACTACTTCTCTAAGGCAACCCATTTATTAATTTGAGCCTTAAGTAACCCCTCAATCTTACCAAGCTTATCTACTTGGATTCCATCATATTAGTCTTGGTTTTTTAGAGTTGGAAATGGAGTAATGGTGGGGGTAATGGGTTGGATATTTTGAAATAGGGGCATGAGGGCTCTAAGAGTCAACTTTACTACTTGAATCAATAAATTTTCTACTCTTTTAGAGATCTCATATGCCTTTGGCAATGTAGTCCCACCCATGGACTATGTCATTAACATAACATCAGATTTTAAGGCCCTTAGGTACTATAAGAAGGCATAATTTAGTTTAGGCTTGATAATGAAAGGGATCCTATCCCATGTTTTTTGAAATATATAGTTAAAGTCAACCATGGATTCTTGGGGTGACCTCTTAATTGAGGCAAGTTTCTCAACTAATGACACATGATCACTTCAATCTTCAAAATTATTACAAAGACACTCACTAAATTCACTCCATGTGTTTATGGAGGTAGGAGTGAGACCTATATACCAATAAATATCATTTCCTCTCAAGGAGGTTGCTAAGATTCTCATGGCTACATTTTCTTGGTTGATGTTGTGTATTGAGCACAAGTTGGCTATATCAGCTACGTGTTTCATAAAAGCAGTGGAATTTTACCTTGTGAAGTATGGTAGACTCTTCAAGTCAAAAACTAGGTTATAATCAAATTGGTTAAGGTTTAAAGAGATACCACCATTAAAGGGTACAAATGCTTGTATTCTAGGCCTTGCCATTAGGATTAGAGGATTTGTAGTAGGTTGTATATGGACATAATTGGTAGTATTGGGAGACTTTAGAGAATTAGGGGGTGTGGGATTTGGGTTAAATATATGAACCCTCCTTTTCCTTGAAATATCTAAATATAGCTCAATAAATTCAATCTATTTACCTTTTGAATATGATCTAGTGAATGCCAATATGCCATTGATTATCCTTATCATTATATATGTATTCCAACATTATAAAATATTATAAAAGTAGGTTTCCAAGGCACTTGATATATAGTCCCACTAGGCGTGCCATAACTGTTAGGTAACTAGGTTGTATCCTTTTTAAGTAAAAGACTGTTTAAATCCACCTCAAACCTAGACTAACATTGGAGTTACCTATAGACTATGGGATGCCTAAGATATAGGTCAAACCTATAGTTATGATTGGGATATCTCCTATAATTTATCACTTAAAATCTCTTTAATACCTAATCCTATTGCAATGAAAGGGGAAAAGAGATGAAAACTTAACAAAGAATCTACTCTAAAATGATGTACCAATGATTAAAGATCCTCTCTTCATCTATCTTTTGAAAGCCACTAATTAAATTGATGGATATTACAAGTGATTAGACCTATTTATGATATTATAAGCATGAATTTTTCATATGGAGGTTGAGCAAGAGTTTTTTAACTTGAAGGACAAATGCCTAGATCTATAGAAAACACTATTAGCTTATGACACTTTAAGAACACCTCTACTTGAAAAAACTTAATAAAACCTAAAATAGATGAGTAAAATAAATTTAGGTACATGAAAGGAACTAAAAATGATAAACTAATTCATTCATTCTACAAATCAACTCTCATGAATCACATAAGCATTCAACAATAAATCTGCAAGTACTCTTCTATTGATTCAAACGAATACAAGGCAATTTTGGCAAAGATTTGATACACTTAGATGAGGGATGTCAAAGAAAAAGATTAATTCCTTATTAAATATAAATACAAAATATTCTAGGCATAGGAGATGCCATAAATGAGGCCAAGGTGGCGTGTGGTAGTTACAACAAGCCTATTCACCCTTCTCATGCATTAATACATCTTCAATGAGTCAACTTTGGCATTAAGAGAAGGTACGGAGGTTGTAACTCCCATATTTGAATTTATTAAATATTTGAAAATGCTATAAAAATACCAATATTAATTCTAATGGTAGTTACATAACACAAATTGGGTATGGATAAGACTCCAAGGGGTGTTGAGTACCCTTTCCTTTAATGTGCCTGCAGAATTGTCCTTGAAAATTCCTCTACCATATCATAATGGTATTAAATTTGGGTTATGATCACCTATATGATAATTATGAATTATTTAAGGTGATTCAATTCCACCATGCCATTCTATGCCTACTAGACTATTTCACAAGTTAAGTAGACATATTCTGATTCTTCTTCATCTTTCTACTTATCTATTTCTTAGGTGATTAGGATAGATGAACCAAGCCTTCAAGTCATTGGAGAAGACATAAAATATTATTTTAGTAAATCCTTGTATCTATACTTAGGTCTTCCTCAACTATCCCTCATATGTAAACAAATTTGCACTGCATGACTAGGCCACTTGAATTGGCTTCATAGACTGACTATTTAGGAGGAGCTAATATAGACACTTGAAATTAGATTCATGGATAATTTTGACATTATAAGATCATAATAATCCTTTGAATTACCTTTACCATATTTTATAACTTTTGGTTAGGCTATGTAACATAGTTTATACCCAAAACCCTACAAAATTGCACTTTCTAGAGGTGTCCATACAACCTACATACAACCAAGTATCATGGACATGAGACCCTATGATATATAAACATGATACAAGTGTTAGTCAAGAAATTTATGATCATTTGAATGCACTTTTCATTAAACCTTCCTAGTCAAGTCATTATTAGGGTTTAAGGGGGTTTAAGAGTGTTTGGGGTCCTAGGGATGGTTCATAGAGATTAGAGTTTGGATCTCTAAACCAATTTTGATAAATTCAAGCCAATAGACCTTACCACCTTCCGTAAAGTGTTGGCATTCCCATGCATAGCATCCAAGATATATGACAAGCATTTGAAGATGTTCTTTGTGTAAGAAACATGCCTCACTGAGAAAGTTTTAAATGTCTATAGGAAAAATGATATACTTGTAGAGTACTTCTCCTAATAGAATCCAAATTAGCCAAAGGGACTCCAAACACTATGACATCCTTAATCATTCTAGGTTAGAATCATTATTACTTTCTAAATTATTCTTTGCTTCACTTTTTGATGGCACAATCATAGTGGAGGTTATGGATTGATCTATCTATAGACATAGACTTTGAATATTGGCCTAAACCCTATTGTTATGAGCCACTCTTACATTATATACAATTGAAATATTAAATTATAGATCCTATGGAGTAGAACCATTATCATAATTAGGCCATTTGACTTCCTTCAATAATACACAGTCATTTATCTCAACATTTGTGTTTATTTACTTGTTGAACTAGTCATGGAGGTATTTTTTATGGTTATTAAAGGACTTGTTTAGATGAGCTATGATTCATTCTCCCTCCCTAACTTAATTTTTTACACAAACACTCCCCATTATTAGGGTTATTTGTAGACCAATTATGAATGGTTATTTTCTTGAGGTTCATTCATAAAGGTTAGCCCCCAACTACCAACCAATATTTAATGAATCTTAGTACATAAGGGGAATTAAACTTCATCAAGAGATTTGGCCCTAAAAATGTATGTGGTAAAGTGGGAGAGAACTTGAAGTTGAACTTTGAGTTGACTGTGTTGAGGTTCTTTGGCTTGAGTAGGGTTTTGGAGACACTCTGACCCTTTTCACACTTATTTCCACCTAAAACCTCCACATTAAGATCTTGAACATATTCATACACCCCTCATGAACCATTAAACTTGTTTCAAGAACTTGGAGGAACCTTAAGATGGTATTAGGGTCTATGAGTAGTCTTGTGTGCTTGTTTACATTGGTCTATCCCCAAGGGTATCTAATGTAAATCTAAGTGATAACCAATTTTAGGGTGTATTTGGTCATTATCCATCATTTTTTATTTCTCCAAAACCTTCTATTGATCCTAAACTATCTACATACCCTTCATGGCATGGACCTACCATTTAACCAACATAACCAACTCTCATAGACAAGGCTTGGTCTGAGATAAAATAGTGGGTATACCCACTATTTTTTTAGACAAAATGGATACGTGATTTATTTCATCTAGTCATAATCACAATTTTTATTAAATTTGGAGGATTTTCCATGCCCATAAGGGTCCTAAACCATCATTTTGGCTTCGACTCATAGTGAACTACCTGTTAACTGTGTGTTTGGGCATGAAAATGTTGAGTATGGCCTTCTCCATTATTTCTTGAGTTGTTTATGATAATTAAGTGTACATAAAATGTATTAGGTATGAATATAATCTCATATTATGACTTTATAATCCTCTCTCTAATTGCATACACTACCCTTCTCAAACTTGGGGCTCTTGTTTGAGTATGCTTGTGTGTTCCCATACCTATGTTGATTTTCATTTTCCTTATTATATGTTATGACCATAAAATTTTCATTCTCATCAAATATTAACCATAATAATATTCTCATGAGTTTTAACTTTTTACCATAATCAAGGTATGGTCCTTCATATGCTTTAATCTACTATAGGTACATAGTGATATATACTCACTATGTGCAGGGTCTAAGTATCATATTTGTATGAGGGGAGAGTGATCAATAGTTTTTTAAACTATGGTAAAACCTTAATATATTCACTCATACCATTTTAATTCTCACACTAGTCCTTTTGCCTTGAATGGTCTACATAATGTCTTTTGGAGACTTTGCTATAGTAGGCTTAAAATGGATGGTTGTAGGTAGTGATTGTCTTTCTCAATAGAAAATATGACCATATGTGTTCAACATTCGTTGGTTTCATTTATTTTGAGGGTTATAAGGTATTATAGAGGTCTATTGGCATGATATATACTTATAGGGAAGGGTAGAGGAGTGAATGAATGTGACTCTAGGGTGGAGGAGGGTGAAACATGAATAAGAGAGTTGGAATACATTATGGATGGTAGTGAAAACATTATGTAATGACATAAGTATGGAAATGGAGTGAGATGTTGCGTGGTAACCCTTCATTGACAAACCTTATTAAAATTTAAAACCCTCACACATATACCTAATCAAATATGGTAATCTAGAGGTAAAAACGAATCCTATACAGCTAAAAGATGGAACATAGGAATATTCGAGGAACCTTAATTTTTGTAAAAGACCTTAAACTATGATAAAACTAATTAAGTGAGCTTGGAGGTGAGGAGGATGGTTTATAATCCTTTAAGGATACCATGGAGGTCTAAAATATTATCACAAGGGCATGATGATGATCTATTATCAATTCAATATATCCTTACATGTTTTTATGTTGCATTTGAAGAATTTGTAGATGCCATGGATCACACACAGTGTTCACCATCATGACCCTCAAATAAATATATCCCCATTATTATTGAAGATACTTTAAAGTGATAAGAGGCTATTGGACCTCCATCCTAATCAAGGAGTCATGGAGAAACTTTGAAACACTCTACCAATACTTCAACTTAGCTAACAAATTTTGATGAGGACATTCAACCCCTATCCATTACATAGACCTATCTAAAGATTATAAACAGGAGCTAGTCTTCAAGGTTTGCTAGTTTTATGAGCTCACACATGTGAGTCAAGTTCTAAAAATTTTGTGATAGGCTTTAAAGACCTAAGGGAATAAAATCAGTCATTGGTTTGAGTAGGCAAACTAAGAATCCATGAAAACTGTTATGTCCAACTTGGCCTATGTGAATGGGGATGGTATACAGATTCCTTAAGTTATTAAATAATTTTCATATAGCTTGTGAGAATAATACAAAGACAAATTCCCATGGGTGAAAGTTGACTAAATGTACTTCCTGAATTGGCCCCCCATTCTCTCTCCTTTATATGGTATACACATAAACTTGTGGAGATCTTTGAGTCTACCAATGAGATCAAGGGGGATATAGGATAGTTTTGATCTTCCTTTACACTAAAACACATTTATTTCTTCTCTATTTTATAGTACTGACCTTCCTCTATAAAACCATGACTCCACTTGAGCTAGTCTATACTGTACACATCTATTGCATATGAGAAACTTTTACAACCTAACATCTATCTATAAGTATTCTTGTTTTAAACCTAAGATCATCATTATCAAGTGTTATGGAGGGAAAATAGGGGCCATGTGACATTTTGAATGTAATGGTATGAATTGAGGGAGTTAGAATGTCACTATTTAGCACGTGTAGGGCACATTTGGGAGGATTAAGGCATTGACCATGATGATAATGCATTCAATGAGGTATGAAATGGTCTAATATTAGATTTATGAGGATTATAAGGTCTATAAAATATTTTTGAGGTGACTTAGTGGTCTATCAAATCCAAATGAGGTCTCATTATGATAAAAGCATTGATTTTGTCACATATATATGACCTTAAGAGGCATATCAACTGAATCTCATGTCAATATCATATGAGAAGACCTTAATGACCTATTAAAAAATTTAACTAAATCCTAAGACACTTTTCATGATGCTCTTGAACTTAAAATATGAACATACCTTATGTGACTTAGCAAAGAAAAGGTGTTTATGAGTTTTAATTAGACTGCCCTCTGAATTCATCTTCACCATGGCATTTCTCACTTGTTAGAGCTCCATAAAAATGACCAAAGATATATAAACATGTTTGATCACTATGAAAACACTTAATTTAAGTTGTAAAGGAGATATGAATACTAAAAAAGTAAAGTTATAACATGAAAAAATAGTGAACTACTTGAACACCCTCCAAAACCATAAGATAACTGATAACCATGATACTAAAGATGTATAATAGTTCAAGGGCATTAGGTTGACCCCTTTATAGGTCTAAGAATAGAAGGTGGTCAACACTAAATGTATAGTTAAAATAAAGAGTTACTTTATTTGTAATTATTATAAGAAAACCACAACACATGATTATAGATTACATGATTATAACAACTAAGAATCAAGCTAATCAAGAGAGGGAAGAAAAGGATTTTTAATTTGAAATATTAAATTTTATGATCACTTAAATTATTTTATCACATGTGTTTTATTATTAGATAATAGAAATACTTTGTTTTCTCTTAATTTAGGTTTGTCATTTCACATGAGGCTTCAAAAATATGATTTCAAAAAGTTAGATGATTCCTTCAAAATCCAAGTGTAATTAGGAGATAGAAAGTACATGTTGACCCTTTAGGTTACCCTAGCCTACACAGAGCTCATAAGACACTCCATACAAGGCTTTCATGTTTTTTTAGTAATAATTCCCTTAGAAATAATATTGCACGTAGAGGTCCCCAAAAAGTACCCAATGATGTAAATTGACATAGATCCATACCTTAGTTGAGTCTCTTAATGTGCCTATTAAGAAATCCTCATTATGTACCCCAAATAAATATTTTCATGATTAATGCTAAACATAAAATTAAATGGATACACAATCTATGTGTGTAAGGTCCTCAATCTTTAAGTAGTGGTAATTGTTGATTCTCCTAGTTAACCTACCCTATAAGCATTAAAATCATAAGGAACAAATAAGAGGTTACATGTTTTCATAGTATCAAGTTCTCTAAAAGCAAGTCTGTGCATAGATGCTTTCCATCCACACTCACACTCAATAGTTAGCATAGGTTTTCATATCAACTAAGTGTTGATTTTCACCTATAATGAGTTTATAACACATATCCCATGTAAATATCCTTTATCACACCAACACAATGTGAAAGTCATAATACATGGGTATCCCCAACTTCATGTAGTAAAAGAGATAAGTGCATAGGGAATAGTTTCAAATCATAAAGGTCATGAACAATATATCCAATCTATTATTTTCCATTATTAAATGACTTCCTCACACTCAACTAATGAAGTCCCATGCCAAATAATATATCTTCACTTTTATGCCCTTATAAAATGTAGACTATGATCTAGGTTACACACCATTCCCTTTGCAAACTAATACAAGTTATAGATGATGGTTTATGATGGTAAGACCATCAAAAGAGACTATGTACAAAAGGAATTTGGGCCTTGTTTATTTATACAAAAGATCACCCTCATCTCCCTTCACAAGCTCATAAATTCATTATGCATCTAATTCACTATACAACCTTCAATGTACACTCTCATCTATGCAAAAATTAATACATAGTTTAATGCAAACCTAGTCCCCAAAATATAGGTTCACATGCTAATAACTATTACACATATAATATAACATTGTATAAATTGAATACTAATCCACATAGTCCCATGTCAATGGGCTAGTCTAGTTTAATTTTTAGGTGGTAGCCATGAGTAAAGGTGGTAGCTGATCCTGATTAGAGGTTGAGGGGTCTTAATTTTAATATAATTTAATGAAAATAAAACTATAAAATTATTAGAAAATTATCACACACCACCCTTGGCTACCTATATTCCCTTCATTCTTGGATGCACACATGGATCCACAAGTGACCTTCCAACTACTTCCATGATCAAATTATAGGTCTAGGTTAAATAAGCATGGCATTTAGTAGTTATGGAAAAGACTTTGACGATCTTAATTAACCTTAATATCTAAACATCACTTTGTAATTTAAGTTACTATCTACCACCTCTAATGTTGAATCAATCATAAAGGGCCTTGCCTAGTGTTATATAAACCCTGATTTTTATTGTAAAATGGTTGACATTTCTAAGCATTGTAAGACTACCAAAAATTTCCCTTCAAGATCCCTTTCATGGTATAACAAAGCTCTACCTACTCAAGTTTATAATATTTCCTTAGACCTTGAAATCAATAATAACTGATTTAATTTTATTCACACTCTATGTTCTATGTGCATTCATGGATGTTAATCTGTGTCTATGGATGTCCATGCTACTCATTATCATCCTCCCTTTGCACCTCTACATAGAATAGTTGTTTATGTAGGTCTCATGATATGTATACATGGGTATGTATAGGCATTATATGTGTATATTTTTTCATCCATCCTAGTACTTCACTATGTTCCCTTACCTCCATATGAAACACTTATGTAGTGTGCATGGTTTGAAGATCTAACAACCAATTCGTTAGTTTTATTATGTAATTAAGTGGGTGAGGTTATTGATCTATTATTGGTGCATTAACTTTTAAATTATAGAAACCCTCTTACCTTTTCTATTCCTTTTCCTCTTTTTAAGCTTAGGTTTAGTGATAACTTTAGTTTTCATTTTGCTCTTTGTAGGTCTACGTGTTGGTCCTAAACTAGGTGTATCTAGAATAGAATGAAGCCAACCTACTCTAGAGGTTCATCCAAAGGAGTTTAAGAGTCCCAAACCTTAGGGGATGATCCCATTATTATAATGAGACACTAAATCACTATTCATCATGTAAGTCCAAGGTGATAGGCATGGAATAACTACTCACCAGTGTGCATGAGAGCCTTTCACACATGGGTGCACATTTTGAGTGATTACAATACATCCATGTTTAAGGTTAGGGATGTATGAAAATTGAAAAAAATAAATTTAATCATGATATAAATTATACTATTATTATTTATCATAATTTCATAGGATATAGTGATGAAAACACACATTACAAGTTTTATAATCCTACTAGTAAATCAACAATTATTTCTAGGGATTGTATTTTTTTCAAAAATGAAGTGTATGATGATTATAATCATGTAAATAAAAAATCATAAGTGAATGGGTTTAGATTATTGAATTTTATTTTTATAGCTTAAAAATCCATATGCATGTTTCTATTTTGACATGAAATAATACTAGCTCTTTGCAAGAGACTAGTCATGCATCTACATCAACACCAAAAAAAAGTGTTTGTTGAATCCTCCTCCAACCAATAACATGTTGGATAATAATTATGAAATGAGGATGAAAAGGATAAAAAATTATTAATTTAAGTTATTTTATGATGTTTATGATGAAAATACTATGTTTATATTATCATTTGTGACTAGTGAACCTAGAAGTTATGTAGAAGCTAGTCAAAAGAAAGAATGGGTTGATGCTATGAAATTTGAGATGGATTAAATTGAGAGGAATAATAAATGGAATTTAGTTCCTAATTTTAAAAATAAATATGTCATTGTGTATTAAAATTTTAGGACTTAGTTATTCTAAATCCTATGTTTGTTAAAGTGTTGAGTAGACTAAATCATGGAAATAATATGAAATAAATACAACTATCAATTTATTACAAAATTGACTAGTTTTAACTTTTTAAAAAATAGTAATAAATAATACAAGTAATGAATATTTGAAGAACACCTGATATGAATGATCTAAATTCTAAAAATTGAGATGAAATCTATTTTGAGTGTCATAAACTAGATCTCAATATCAAAACCCCTCTTAATCAATAGTTTCATAATTGGCTAGTAGCACCATTATTGACAAAATGGTGGTAGTGTCTTGATATTGGTGGTAGTGTCCTCTATGCAAGACTCTTCTGAGCTTTTGGATGCACTTGTGTCTAGATCTCTAGGGTATTTTCTTGACTTCATGAATTTTATAACCCTATATTTTTCCTATAATGAATAATTTATTATGCAAACCCTAATACTCTATAATGAATAATTTATAATTTAGGAAAAGTGTGTTTGTTAGTAGGGTAGACTAGACATCCTCAACACTCTAATGTGAAGAGAGTTTCCTACATACCAAAAATCCTAGGAGGGATCAATCTTGATGTAGTCCTCCCCACCTAAGTATAGGTGCAAATGCAAGTGGTAGTGAGCTTGTGTGGCTTGATTTTGCTTGATACTAAAAATATATAAAATCTGAGCTTAGGGATGTCATAGATGGTATTATACAAAAGTAGGGTAGAATTATTATGTGTTTGAACGTTTATTTATCATTTTATTTCTATCCAATGGTTATAGGGATAAAATTCATGTATATATATTGTTTTGTTAGTTTTATGGGTGATAAAATATATCTAGGCTGACATTAGGAGGTTCTAGTTTTGAAAAGATATATGTTTATGAAAAATAGGAAAAAAATAATTAGTGCCATTTTGGGACACTAGTGCTATGTGGTGTTAGTGTCTAGTTGGTAAAACACTAGGCATGAAGTGCTGAGATTGAGTAATGAGGGTATGAGAGTACTTTGGGACTGACTAAGGACACTTTTGGCCCATAAAAAGGTTGGATAAGTGTGATGATAGGATTTAGTATAGGTATAGGGATAAAATAATAATATGTAGTCTCAATTAAAACTCTTAACACTCAAATAACACTTTTGAGTGATTACATTTGGCCCCCATTTATTCTAGAAATGCAACAAAGTGAAATGACTAAGATAAAGGAAAAAGAAGCATACCTATACATTAATTAAGAGGTGAATCATATGAAGCTACGTCTGAGTATGTGAAGCATGCTCCAATACATGTACTAAAATTGAAACATGCATAAATCATTCCTTAATAGATATCAAAATAAAAATATGAAACTGAGTAAAGAAGTAAAATTGAATAAAACTAATTAAAGAAATAAGAAAGATGAAAGGAATGAATACACCTCACTGGGTATATGAACCAATGCATGAACCTAGTTATAACTTATGTGTGTGCATGTATGTAGTGATAAATCAATGAATAACTTGGACTAAGTTGATGGCTTGCTCAATCCTCATATATGGGTGGCTCAAGAAATCAATCCAATTTTGAATCCATCATTTTCCACCCCTACTTGGTGGATCATGACCTATGAATATCTTGGATTAGACTGATAGTGTGTCCAACCCTATCATGTGGGTGGATCAATAACTCAAGTAGGCTATGACTCCATCATTTCCCACCCATGTGTAGTAAATGCATCTAAAATTAAACTATGTGAATTAATGTAAATGTCTAACTAGGTATATCTAATTATGTATGCCATCTTTATGGCCAATTGGGTAGCTTTGGACCACTTGATAATGCCAACCACTACAGATGGAGTAAGGCATTAAACTAGTGTGCAACATAAAATATGATGTCAGGTGTACATAGTGTAGAGAATGACATGGAATTTTTTATTTCATCTAATAAATCAATGTGTAAGTGAGCATAAAGAACTAATATGTCATGTACATGCCTATAAATTTGATATTTGAGTATATGGTTTCTGGATTGAGTTGTAATAAACTATATTTGGGTATATGAACTAAAAATAAGAATAGACATGGCGTGCATGATGCCCCTAATATAAATAAATTTATATGAATCTAAGATGAATTAGTGTGAATCTGAGCAAAACTAAATATAACTTATAAATCTATAACTAAATCCAAGTAAACTTGTACTATATATACTATATTATTTTGGCTAATATGGGTTTTTCTAAAATTGAGGCTACTAGACAGAGTGTCATATCTTGGATAGTAGTTCCATGTGGTGCTAGTGTCCCCATCTGGGCATTAGTGTCCTTTTGGTCTAAATTCTATACAACTATACTAATTTTTGGGTCCCTATTTTTCCGCTATCTTTACCTATGTTTGATTTTCTATAACTGAGCTTGTGTGTTGAAAAAGATACTATGAGTGCAATATAGAAGCATGATCTCTATGACAAACCCCTATGAGTTCCCTCTATTTTGATGGGATTTTTTCAACTTGTGCAATAATTGTCCTCAAAATAAAAATCTTTTTAAAATGTGTGTTATCTAGAGCATTTATGATAATTGTGTAATAATCTAATATAATGTGTGTACATAACATCAAAATGTCATATGATGTAAGCATAAGTATGTAATGTAAGATGTATGTCATTATAAAATTAACAATATTTTAAGATATATGTAATCAATATATGTAATAGAAAATTTGAGTAAAACTAGGTAGCTAACTAGGGGGATGGGGCATGATGTCCATCATGACACCCAAGTAGGAAGGTTAGATGCATGAGGTCCCTTATGGAATTTAAAACTAGTGTGTGTAACAAGCAAAGACAAGTTTTATGGCCATGATGCATATAAGAAATCATACATACAAAACACATGAGGCATACAAAGTAGGCCAAGGGCCATAATACAAAGGACATGGGTACATGTTACTAAATCTAAGAAAAAAAAGACATATAATGATATGTTCAAATGTCCACATATGCAAGCAACAAGTGAGTTGGTGTAGACACAAATAAAAGGACATGTTCAAATGTCTACATGCATAATCAAGAAATCACACACAAGGACATGGGTACATGTCCAAATCATACATACTATGAATAGAAGTCACATAAAGCCAAAGAATAATGGCATATTTAAATTCCCTTGAATAAAAGAAGCATATATATACAATGAAGTCTAAACTAGGTAAGCTAGAAGTGAAAGTATGCATGAACATGAAATGCAAATCTATGTAATGGTGAGGATGCCCATATGTTGAGTCTAAAGTAGTAATAGACAACAAAAAATATGAATAAGAGTAACATGATCACTATCAAGATATAACAATTCTAAATTTGGGATGTAAAATATAGAAAGATTGAACCTAGTAGTCATAACTTTGTATATGATGCCCCCAAGTGGGTGAATGTGTTAAGTGAAGACCCATGTATTGTTTTATATTCCTCCAATGGGTAGGTAATAATAAGTCTGAATTGGTGTAGTGGACCCGAGTCTTGTAAGTAATCTACAAGCACTTGAGAAGAATAAGTGAAGCATGTATGTATGATAAAATTGACTATACTAAGTTAGCTAACATATTTAGTGTCTATAAAATATAAGAAATGTAAACATAGAAATGTATGCATGCTATAATTTTGTGTTTTCTGAGTAACTATTTGAATGTTTTTGAAATATTATAATGTTTCTGTAGTTTATGTAAATAAACTATGTACAAGGAATATGAAAATAAACTATGTATAAGGAGTAAGAGAGAGGAAAAGTATGTACAAGAAGAGAGAAACCATACTAACTGATGAGTCTCATGCGAGAATCACTATCATTATGGCCTATGTCAAATAAGGAAACCATGATCATGTGTTTTGTGTGAAAGAGCAACTGTGGTCCCATAATCTACTATATTGAATGATCTATATCTATATTTTCTAGTGTAGTGGTGCTAGGAATTTGTCACACTAATTTTGGTAGCTTGCAAACTATAGGGGTCTTAGGGGCCCATTTGGTAGAATAATATTTAGGTGGCATAGGTGCCCTATGTTGATAACATTGAGAACTCAATAATATTAATCTTGGTAGAAAGTGAGTAGAGGGAGGCCCTCTAGAATATATAATATATCTCTAATATAGGGGTATCTCTAAAAATGGTATTCATGGGTGAATATGTGTACATGTCAATATTATATCAATATACATCACTTATATTAGTGGATTTATTAAAATTTATAGTGTATCAATAATAATTATGCTATGAGCTATAACTGATAACTATACTATATTTGCTAATAGTGTTGTAACTGCCTATGGAATAGGTAGATGATACTCATATGGAAGACCCTCAACTTTGACCACCTAATTTTCATGTATATATTTTATGCATCTATGTGCTATGGATTTGATGGCTCATAACTACTATATCCATGGCCTACCCAATAACATATCAAATATTCCTACACTAGGTACTAATAAGAACGGAGTGGCCACATTTGTTGGTCTAAACTATAATGGAAGCACAATATCCCTAATGGACCTCTAAATATGACCACTTAAACCACTAATAATTGTCTCTGTAAGGGATATATCCTACTTTGAATACCCCAAATTCTATAAAAGTGTCATAGTGCACATGATAATTCTTGACCTATTGTCAATCATAATACAATAAATAGGAAGATGATCATGTAGGCTCATATAAAGAGTGAATATAAATCTATATCATCATCAATAATATCTTACTCTAAGAAGGTGATGAATGGTCTAACTATAACTATAATATGGTATATACTAATAATATTATGTAATGGGTGTGCCTCCTTTGTAATAGTATGATATAAAGCTGGTGGTGAATGTGCCTGATATGTGTAGTAAAATCCTAAAGTTCTCCCTAACTCATTTATTGTGTGCTTTGGAAATAGATCTTATAATATCTATAATGACTTATCTTACATTTACTATAATTTTAGTGCCTCTATGGGTGTTCCCACATCAATAATGTTAGCTTCAATCAAATATTGTATGTTATGTTTTATGATGATGCATCTATTTATTATATGGCCTGATGTCCTATGATAATAATATAATGCATTAAAATCATATTTATTTGGAATATGTTGTGTCATATAAACCTCCTTTATGGGAGGGAGAGATATGATATTTCATTCCAAGAGTTGTTGTAAAACCCATATTAGCAATTCTATAAGGTTGGTGAAGACTCTATGTGGAGGAGATGATAAAACCAAGTAAGGAGATGGCTCTAAATTTGCATTAACTATGGCCTTTTGATCACTCTTGTTTTTATTGGCCCTTAACTTATATGGAGGCTTATTTTAAGTCTTAATAGTTTATTTTAATCCATTGGTATATTTTAGTTTTCCCATTGATATAAGCTTGACTTCTCTTTCTTTTATTATGTGGCATAAATCTATGAATTTTGGAAACTTCTTAAACAAGATATCTTCATGAAATTCTCATAGAAAAATGTATTTGAAGATGTATTGAATCTCTTTATCTACCATGGGGCTAGTCAATTCAGCTAATATTCTAGTATCTTAAGACGTATTCTTTAACAAGTTCATTTGAATTTTGTTTCAACTATGCAACTTGAGCATATGAGATCTTGTCACTGATATTTATGGATAAATGTGCTATAAAAATGTCTACTAAATGATTTAATGATATTATAGATTAATTTGGTAATTCATAAAACCATTTTAAGTCATAATCTTTTAAACTATATGGAAACAACTTTGTGAGAAGTAAATCATTGCACATGTAGTCCAAACAAGCTACATGAAAATCTTAGAGATGGTGTTATGGGTCATCCTTACCATCATACAATGTAAGTTTAGTTGAAAAAAATCTAGATGATAAGGGAGTTTTTGATATGTCATGCGCCAAAGCTGTATGTAATAGGACATTAGAATCCAAGGCATGTGATGGCCTAGTGGCTCCTATCTCAAGATGTAACACCTTAGCCTATAGAGTATGAACCTTGTATATAAAGGATTATACATATGGAATGGAGGAAATATCCATAAGAGGTGAATCTATCATTTAATATTGTTTAATTAATTTTTTTTTTGTGTTAATTGAATTGGTCCTACTATAGGTGTGATAATGTTATTAGCCAGGGGAGTTGAAGATTGTCCATTTTTTGATTTATCCTTAATTTCCATTATGGCTTGTAAATTTTGTGTATGATCAAGGGGTTGTTCCTAAATTTTATCTCTAAATATTTTTAGGATCTAATCCTTATTGATAATTAGGTTGTCATTGTTAAGTGGAGGGAGAGTGTCCTCATTTCCAATTTGTGTACCATCTTGATCTTGATTATATTGTTCATCTTTAGATGCATTATCATTGAAATGCACATAATAAAGGTGTGAAGGATGAAAAAATAGAGTTACAATAGGTCCTTTATCCAAGGTATAAAATTGAATAGTAAGAATTTGAATATGCTCAATAAGATTAACACCTAGCCTAACACTTCTTAATGGAAGAGAGATATCTCTTTTAGATGGCATATAATAAAAAAATTGAAATAGATATACCAAAATAGATTGTATGAAATTTGAAAAACTTAAAGTAGATAGTGAAAATAGGAAAAATAAGGGTACAAACCTTAGGAAAATCTAGGGTTAGGGTTTGAGCAATGTTTAAAGTAAGTTGGGTTCAGTTTTTTTAACCTTTTAGGACTTGATAAAAGTAAATCCTATATTTTTTAAATAGCCGAGTAGAATAAATTAGGGAAATGATATACAATAAATATAACAACTAATTCAGTATTAAATTGATTAGCTTTGACTTTTTTTAAAATAGTAATAAATAGTACAAGTAATGATTTAGCTAGAAAACACCTGATATAGATTGTCTGAGTGCTATAAATTGAAATGGAAGCTGGTTTAAGTGTCATAAACTAGATCCCAATGTTAGAACCCCTCCTAGATATTATTAAAACAATTGTATAGTTGTGTTATTATTATAAAAGTGGTGGTATTATCCTTTATGCAAGATTATCCTTGGAACCCTATATTTTTCCTGTAATGACTAATTTATTTTTTAAACCCTAATCCTCCATGTAACCAAGACATGAGCTAAAAAGTGTGTTCTTTAGTAGGGTAGGCTATACATCCTCAACACCTTTTTATGAAGAGAGCTGCCTAAATACTAATAATCTCATGAGGGATCAAGCCCGATGTATATCTACTCACCTAAGTGTTGGTGAAAATGTGAATGATGCTAGCATGATAGTGGCCTTGAGTACCTTAGATGTGCTTGAGACTAGAAATTTGAAAAATCCAAGCTCAGGGATATTGTAGATAACCTTAATTGTGCTTAACTTGTTCTATGTTTGAATGTGTATTTTGTTTCTAATTTCCATCAAGTGGTTAGAGGGATACAAGTCATATATATATATATATATATATATATATATATATATATATATAATTTTGTTTCTTATACCGGTGATAAAAGATGTCTAGGTTGACCTTAGGAGGTTGTAGTTTTGAAAACATATCTATATGGGAAAAGATAGGGAAAATTACATTATCACCATTTTGGGGACATTGGCACCATGTGGCGCTAATGTCCATATAGTAGAACACTAGGCATGAAGGGCTAGGATTAGGAAATAAGGGTTTGGGATAACATTGGGGTTGACTAGGGATGTTTGTGGCCCACACAAATGATGGATAAGTGTGACAATAAGATCTAGGATAGGTTTAGGGATAAGCTAAGGATATGTAGTCTCAAGTATCACTATTATCACTCAAATACCACTTTTGGGTGATTACACATTAGTTTAAAGTTTTTATATAGTACCAAGGTTAAAGGTGATGACATAGTTGACAAGATAAAAGTTAGACTAGTTAAAAACATATTTACATAAACATATGGGTTTGACTATGAGGAAAGTTATGCACCTATGGCACATCAAGATACTATAAGACTAATTTTTTTTATAGATAATCATAAAATATGTAAAATCCATAAAATGTATATCAAAATTACATTCCTAAATGGATTGATTGAAGAATAAGTATATGTGGGGCAGCCACATGGTTTTGAGGTAAGGATAAATAATTTTGGGTATATAAATTGAATAAGGATATTTATGGGATAAATCAAGATCTAATATCTCAGTACTATTTAATTTATATCTGATTACTAGATCATGGATTGATAAAAAATCAAAATGAACCAAATCTTTATATATAGGCATCTCGTTCTAATGTTTTATATGTTTGTCTCTATATATATGACTTGATCTTTATAGGTAGCTCTTTAGAGATGTTGAATATATTAAAGGACTCTATGGAATTATAATTTTAAATGAATGATGTTAGACATATGAAGTAATTTATTGGCATGAAATTCCATCAAAATAAATACCAAGTATTCATTTTTCAATCCTAGTATGCCAAAGATATGTCAAAGAAGTACAATATTCAATATTCAAAGACCACAAAAAATCAGATTTTGATTCGATAAAATATTATGAGGATGTAATTAATTAAGCTAATGAAAATGATTTTATAATCATGGTGGAAGGTCTTATGTCTCTAAATATGATAAGACCTAATATCAGTAATGGGGTTTTACTAATTTCTACATTTATGGATAAACCACCACTTAAGCATTTGAAAACAATGAAGAGAAGTTTTAGATATGTCAGAAGTAATTATAATCATGGTATTAATTTTATAAAAAAAATTTAATTAATTTTAATTGGATCAACTAATTTAGATTGGGGTGGATCTTTTGAAGATAGGAATTCAACTTCAAGTTATTGCTTCACATTGGGAAGTGGGTTGGTTTCTTGGTCTTCAAAGAAATAGGCTACAATTTCATTATCCTCTAGTGAATATAAATATACATCCTTAAACAATTTTAAATAAAAATATTATGGTTGAGAATACTATCAAATGATTTTAGAGATAGATTAAACTTGAGCCAACCAATATTTTTTGTGATAATAATGGGGCAATACAATTATTCAAGAATCCAAAATTACCATGCTAGAATTAAGCACATTAAACTCAAAAATCATTTTGTTAGAGACTTGGTCGATGATAAAATATTTGTAATTGAGTATGTGATAAATCAATATAATTTTATTATTATTATCACTAAAGGATTGCATAAGTATATTCATGGAAGACTTAAGGATATGATAGGCATTTCACCTCTTTGCATCAAAGGGAAGAATGTTGAGTATGATGCCAATATGGGCACTTGAGTTATATTTTTAGATGCAGTTTAGTTTTATTTTGAATTTTTAAAAATTAATTTATGTCCTAAATTAATTTTTTGGTCATTTTAGAAACTTTCCATTAATTTCCTAAAAAATAGATGAAACAACCAATTAACTATAGTTAATTAAAATTGTACTTAGCTGAGTCTAAATCAATATCCATTCATCCTTAAATAGGTGTGGAACACTTTATAACTTAGGTAATTGATAATAAAATTATTTTGGTCTTACTTTATATATTTAGATTAGTTGGGGCACCTAGGTTGACTAAGATGTTTTTTGGTTTCATGTTTGACTTTATTGTTGAAGAAGAATCTTGCATGATGTCCAAATATTTACAGTGAGTTAAACTTAGCTTCTTTAGTCTAAATTCAATTAAAATAGTCTATTTTAGGTTCACTTATTGGTATATATTTTTTATATTTATATTTTTACTTTTAGACTTCACTTGCATTATAAATTTCCTTTTATTAATCTCTAATTAGATTTATTTATTTAAAAGAGTTACACATAATATAAGTGTGGTGCATTATTCCACTTAGATAAGAGTTTTTCATGTTTTATCTCTGATTTTATTTTAGATATGCATTAATTTAGACTAAAAAAATTATTTTATACATTTTTAAGTTATTCAATATAATTTCTGGACAATAATTTCACTTATAATACAACTAATTTGATAGCTAGTAATTATGGGATAATTTTGTTAATAGATAACTTCAATTTTAGAGATAAAGAAAGATAATTTTAACTCCATACAATCATTAAAAACCTTAAATATGATTATTCAAAATTTTTAACATGATTCAAACTTGTTTTATTATTTTATATAACCCTTGGCCTTGTGTATGCTCAATATACACCTTGCTTGTATGGATACATTATGACTTGTGTGTGGGGCATTTTAGCCTTTTATGATTTTACGACATTATAATGACCCTTTTATTCATCATTGGGCCTCAAATTTGTGACATTTATGTGAAATTTATACAATCTTTATGACATATTAAATGTCTCTTGTATGTGGTCTCTAGGCCTTCTTTCATGAAAATTGTGTGACTTTGCTTAAATTTTTTGTTATGGTGCCAGGATTATTATCATGTACTACTATGTATCTAATTATCTCTCTATAATTCCATAATATATATCATTCCCATACTATTTATCCTCTTCAATGCTTCAAAATTTTCAATAAACTATGCCTATAATACATATGCAATACTAACAAGTTCTTACATGCTTCGTTCATTATCACAATGCTATATCAAACTTACATGATGAAAAAAATACACATTTTTCTTAGTACTTAAATGTTACATCTATAATATTTCAATATAAATTTAATATATGAAAATCCTATCACATTATTATATATCATTCATAAATGCTCTCACTTTTTATTTTTAGATAAATGATTTTTATAAAATTTTCCTTATATTGAAAGGAGGGGATCACAATGAGATTTCAAAAGAATCACATTTTTAGATATGATAATTCACAATGTGAAAAAAAAAAAAAAAAATTAGATTATGGGAGCATTTAGATTATTTATGCACTTTACTAATCGAACTTATTGAGTACAAACACACTTGTGTGAAGATACAAGGATTCAATTTTTTTAAAAATATCACATTTGGCACTCTATATAGTATAGGGGGAATGATATACATTCATGACCAAGTCACTAATTTTCAAAAATCATATTTTCCCTTTTTCAAAAAATCAATTAAGTTTCAAAAATTTATAGTTCAAATCTAGATCCATCTATAAAAATATGATTCATCTTTTGAAAGTGAATCTCTTTTTAGTTTATAAGCCATGTACTAGTTCCCAAATATTATATTTTGGTTAAATAAGTGGGCTGCATGAGAGCTTAGTGACACTCAATAATTTTATTTCACTTTAGAAAACCACTATGTTCATTCCCATCTATTTTCACATTACAGAGTAATCTATGAAGGTTGAATCATATATATTTTGAACTCAAACATTTACACTACTTATTCATATTTAGACTTGATCACATCACTTATCCACATGCCTCAACAAGGAGGCAAGCACATCTCCATGGCAAATTCAAAGTGTGTATAAAAACTTAGACATTACATTTATTTTACTCTAGTAATTTATTCATATCTAGAATAAAGGGGGGATATAGGCACTACAATTTAATCCATAAATATTTGACAATGCTTGTCATTGACATCTTCACCATGCTTAGTTAACTTGTCATTCTAATGACCATTTATCTATATGAAATATTTCAAATCCTTTTAATTAATAATAACATTTTCCAAACTCACCTAATTTATTCTTGTTCATCCTTAATCAGTAGATACTACATTATAATTCTAGTATAATAAGCCTTTATCCATTATAGAAATGTGTGAACTAGGCATACAAGGATGCACTGTGTACTTGTACACTAGTGTAGACTTACCCCTCATACTCTATTGGTTATTTTTAAAAATGATATGCTTTCTAACTTATTTATTGCACATGACAATAGGTTTGTTATAAAAAATAATAAAATGTTTTCCTATAAGAGCACATAAAGTGTCTCACTTCAAATAATTGGTTAAGCTATCTAACACTCTCTTTCAAAATAATCTATCTAATTAGAAAATATCCCTACTATAATTTTTATACAGTAATACAGTCATTGGATAAGTTAACATTATTTTCTACTAGGTCAAGGACATATTTTACCAAGCATTCTAATCAAATTTTCTAGTTATATCTATATGATCTTACCCAAAGGGATAAATAAATCAACTTGAGGTCCACTTAGACTTTTTAGGCAACACTTAGTCAACAAAGGGTTTTATAAGGATAGCTCAACCATATCCCAGTTCCCCATACTTTTTACTCTAGACATTTGATCTTGTTTATGTACTCATGAAGGTTAGGGTTTTGATTTTTTAGGTGATATTAACATATAAATTATCTCTAAACATAATCAAATAATATTCAAATATATGTGAATTGATCCATAATTTTAGATTTAACACACAATCAACATAGATAGATTCACACTAGTAGACAACAGTTCATTATGAACCTGTATGGATATTATAGACTTGTCCTAGAATACATTGAAGTCTTGTTTTAAGTTAACATTATGTTTTTTAGGTTATTATAATTAGTTTTATATAGTCACATTAAACAAAGGATTAACATTATGAATAAATCATTTTGTAAGAAAATCTCTCTAACCCTAACTCTACTTTCCATTTTTAGAAGTCTATAACTTTTATAATTTTTTACATCACTCTATTTTTTTATTAGGTTGTCTTATTGTATTATTTATCATCCTAGATCATATTTTAAGTTTACATTACTTTAGATTTAATTTCATTTAATAATTAATTCTAATAGTAAAGAGAATGAGACTATTTAGAGAATGGATGAATAAGATCCTAAAGTTGATAACAAATAAAAATGACATGAAACCAAGGATATATAGATGGACCAAGGCCAAAGAGATGATAATTAAGGTTAAAATGTTTCAAAAAATAATTTACACAAGTGGACCAAGTGTGATAATGAATGACAAAAATACAATGGAAAATGGTGATAAACAAAAACTAGATGTCTACAACCACAGGTATTATGATCATAACTTTATAAAAAAAGACTTGTTAGCCTTATGATTTTCTCCATGATGTTGATATCCATATAGTTTAAAATCACACAAATATTAACATATAAAATAAAATAAATAAATAATTTTCATTGAACATAATCTAAATTAGGATGCATGTGGAGTAAAATCACTATTTCTAAGAGCATGATTTTTTTTAGATGTGTCAAGTCTGTTCAAGATTGGATCAGCTCAATCATATGGCTCTTAGTAATATAATATCAAATAAATAACATCATGCGGACTCACCCATTTTTGTAAATAAAACTAATATAATTTATTATGATAAAATATTAAAATTGATTCAACACTTATAAAATAAAGGTGAAGCCACATGGAAACATATTGATCATTTTAAAAGTAAAATAAAGATTGTTATTCAAGAACTTTCCCACATCGTTGATCCTCTAAAAACAAATCTTCTGATAGTGGGAGGCCCATGTTATAAATAATGATAATCAAACATTCATGATTTAAATAAATTTGCACATGGACCTAAACATGCCTCTAAAGGGATAGAAATGAGTTTCATACATCTATAATTTTCAATATCATCAATTTAAAATATCAAATCAATCCAATGACTTGTGGAGCTTGAAATAAAAAAGGTAGGACTTGTGAGGGAAATTATTTTATAAAAAATAAACATTCAACATAATTAAGTAAAAAAATAATAAAATTTAAATCATATGTACTTTATTAATATGGTTTCACTACCTATTTTTCATTATGAGAGTAACACTGAAAGGGTTTTTTAAATCGACCCCTTTTTAGGAAAGGAATTGAACCCAATGAGGATTAAAAGAATCCCTAAAGGCAATTTTTAATTGATGAAACATAAGTGAGAATTAAATTTATTAATTATTTTGGTTTGAGAATCATATGCCCTCATGATTATATAAGTCCAAAATTCTTATTTTAAGAAATAATAGTCAACAAGAAATATAATAATTTTTAGAACAATTGAGAAAAATATTTCAAGTAATTAAAGAGTAATTCAATAATTTTTTATAAGATCATTGTGATTTAAAAATTATTTATAATGGATTCAAAAAAATATAAATATTCATCTATATAAATCCACACATCCTTATTTTCTTCTCCCTTTTATTCCATTTAATTTAATATTATGCCTAGTAATGTCGTAGTCACATTCCTTAGAGTGGCCTCCCACTCATAAAGCTCTAAATTCAAGGGAATTTTTATAATTTTTCTATTCCCATTTTATCTTACCTTAATATTTAATTATATATTTCCTAATTATATTAAATTCAACCCCTTGAGGTTTCACCACAAATATCCTATGTAAAACTCGAGATAAAATATGATCCAATGTTTATTGATAATTCCAAAGAGATTTTTGAACCTAAAATTTTGAATAATTCAAAGAGACTAAGAGAAACATAATTATATAAAATTATAAGATTATACTTGAGGCATATGATTCTTATTCATAGACTCATTACCTTAGGTTTTTTATACCAACCTAAGCACATCCATGTCCTAAACTAGTTACTACCTTTATGACCTATTACCATAAACCTTCAAGGAAAATAAAAATCACAGGAAAAAGATGGAACCTACTAGAATTGAAGCATATAGGAACATTATTTTAATCTCAACTAGGAATATAAATTCAATTGATATAATTTAGGCTACTTATTAAAATAAAATTATTGATAAATTTGGATTCCTAAAATTAAAGCTTCTAATTGCGATAAAATATGAGCCTCATATGCCAATGTCAATAAATTATTTTAATCCTATTTCCCATGAGGATTTAATAATGATACACTACATCTAAGTTAAGTTAAAAATATAAGAGTGCATGACAATCAAATTACAATACTATATGTCATAAGGCACTACAACACCATAAATAAAAGGTACTTTGACTGTACAAGGGTCATCACCACCAACATGCACGAAGACTTGAAAATTTTATTCCCTATAATAAAGTTAAATTACTTTACATAATTAGTCTAGTTAATTTTTCATCATAATGGATATCTTTTTAAACATTTAAATTAAAATATGGTAGATGGGGAGAAGATATTTGTACCAGTAGTAAAATGTACCTACCACCTAGAGAAGTATTATTTTATAGATATTTTATCTAGGTATTCATGTCATATATCATACAAAAAATTAAGGAATAAGTAAATATATACATGCTCACAACCATGTACAAAAATTTATTCCTAAAAGAATTGGAGGAAGATTGGTATTTCATGCCCATAGGCCCAGTTTTTGAATTGTGAAGGTTCAAACATCAAATCTTTATGCTACAAAAATATGTGTTAGCACATGAAAGGAGATAACTCAATAAAATAAGATATTTTCATATTTTGACTAAGTATAAGCCTCATGTGCATCACTCTTACTAGATAAGTTGTATATGTTATAAAAGTAACACACATGGCAGAGAAAGGGTATTCCAACTTAGTAAGGTAAAATGAGGTGAGGTGGATTTAATAATGAAAATAATAATTAATTTTTTATATGCACCTAGATGAGGTTGTTATAACTTTACATGTTGAGAAATAACTAAAAAATGATAATTTCATTATGTAGGAGTCTACAGGTATTGGGTAGGAACAATAAGAGTTTGTGCTTGTGTATGAAAACATAATGTTTACACTTGTACAAGAGCATACAAGGTTTAAAAGTTATATACAATAACACAAAATAAGTGAAACTTGTAAAAGTATAGGAAAATGATCTGACTAGAAAAGTTTAACTAAAGATTAACACATGAATGTGGCCTATTGAGGAGTATACTTAGTGAGAAAGAAAACATTTGGTACCATACAATGTCAAAATAAGGATAATATTAACGTAGAGGATAATTATTATGCTAAGAATCCTAAAAATAAGATTAATGGATCTATATGAAGATGCATTAGGGTTTGAGAATATATATATATATATATATATATATATATATATATATATATATATATATATATATATATATTCCTTACCTATTAGAAATCATATTTAATGGGTTCAAAGTTATGTAGAAGCATTCATATAGTAATAAATACCATTTTTAATTAAGGAAATAAATCCTCCAATGTGGATACCCTTGGGTGTATTTATAAAAATATTAAAGGCTTACATTTTTTAGAATGTACTTAGGGTATATGTTGAATATATAATATTTACAATTTTAGTATATCATGTTGATTTCCTTATTTTTTATGGAAATGGATAGATGTGGTAAATTTTATCTTATTATTTTAACCAATAGTTTATTTTCCACATTCTTAATGACACATAGTTGAGTAGATTGTATTGTGTTTTTGTTCTTCTAATGCATGTTTACAATAAAATATTATTGTGATATATGAATTTTTGTTCATTTTTTATGTGTATATTTTATATGGCACATGAACTATATTTAGGTAAATGTAGGCTTAGAGCAATGCATATATTTTTTGTGGTTGCATACATAGTGTTGGGATAGTGTAGAATATTTTGTATATGAATAAGGCATCGTACATGGAATGGTTATGTTAACTTATTCCAATAATTTAAACTAAATTAGATAGGGATATGTGTGCAATGTATACACTAGGAACTAAATGGCACTTTGTGCATGCAAGTAATATATGTTTTAGGATTCATTGATGTGAGTGAGTGTGTATAAAAATATGTTCTAGGGTATGATAAAGTGTTTAAGCTGAGATTAATTAGAGTTAGTTTTAGGCTAACATTTTGGTTCTAAATAAGAAACATGGATGCTCACTATCTCTCTTTAGTCATTCTAGTTTTTTAGAAAATGAAACGCTGAAGGTGAGATGATATTTTAACATTTACATTAGGTCTTATTTATACAAAATATATTAACATTATTTGTGAGTAGTGAGATACCTAGTTTTATCCTAGAAGGGATTTATGAGAAATTATTGATAATATAGTCACTAAAATCTAGTCACAAATACTTGATTATGTCATTTTTGGCCCTATTTCACTTTAATTAATTTGAGCACTTAATATGGACCTATTTTTCCACCTTAGGCTATCTTGAACACTTATATTGACCTATGTTATTTATAAATTGATATCTAACACCTAATTTTCTTATAATGGCTAAAAACCCCTCTAATCATTTATATAAAAAATCTATCTCCTAAAATTCATATGTTTCCATATAGGATAGGATCAACTAGTTGGGTTAATAAAGGAAGTCGATATTGACCTATATGGGTCAATACTAACCTTAACCCTTTAATGTATTTTTTATATTTTTGAATGCCCCCTTAATATTTGATTCATATTTTTAGAATATGTACCATGATTTTTCCCCATTTGGATTGGTATAAAATAACACTTAAGTCGCTTATTCTATCACTTGGAAATTTTAATACAGAAGCATACCTACACTATTTCACATTGAGAAAAACTTCCCTAATCTTCCAAAATATAATTTTGATCACTACAAGTAATCCTTAACTAAGTCAAAAGATTATTTTATCTAACCAATAGAAAATCATGATCAAGTATTAAATCTCTTTCTAGATGCATTCATATAATCAAATGAGCAAAATTTCACAAAGTATTCTAAGTGAGAGAAATAAATGGGCTCAATTCCATCCTTGGAGTATTGGATACAAAGGTAGTGTTAAATCATCATGGGGGTGATTTGATTTAGCTCAACCCATTACACTCCCTCATTTTTCTATTTATAGGTTTTTAATTATCGCAAGCCCTATTAGGGTTGAAACTTTGGATATCCTATTTTCAAGTATTCCACACATTTAAAAATGTTAAATATTTGCATATAGATCTAATTTTAAGATATTATAGATAATAGTACCTAAATTTCTTATTTTTTAAAATCAAGGATCAAGGTCGACTAGTTTAGGTCAATAGTGGTAGTTGATCTTAACCCAAATAAGATGATTATGAATCTATTATTTTTTAGTCACAACTTTTGGGAACTTATAGAGCCTACTCCTATTTTTATGATTTAGTCATTTCTTAGTCAACATAGTCAAATATAGGATAAAAACAACTACATTTTTCATTTCATAGTTAATATTATTTCAATTGATTGCACTTTGTTGAATTAGGTATTTTCCTTCATTTATAATTGTCATAAGTTATTTTATGCATTTTAATTTATTATATTCCATTTATATAAATTAGGTTTAATTGACAATTTAATTTAAATTTTGTAAAAAACATATTAGTGAACCTGAGATAGTCATGTACCTTTATTATTTTTCATTCAAGCCTTGCTTCAAAAAATATATCATAGGGTTTAGATAAATTCTTAAACATTTGACATTAAAATAATTTTATTTTGACCTTGGATCTAAATATGACACTAAAATAACTTGCTTTTGACCTTAGATATAATTGATAAATTTGAAAGCACTTTATTTTGACCTCAGATCTAATATTTAACATTGAAAGTACCTTCTTTTGACCTTGAATTTATAGGGAATTTACTAAATTCCATACTCATTTTTTTACTTTATTTTTTAATATTTCACTTTCACTTTTCTATTACTATCATTTGCAAACAATTCTATCAATTTATTGGATGATTAATTTTTGTTTCAAATTATCTTAGTTTCTATTATATGTTGTATTCCTTTAATAATAAAAATCATTAAAAATAATGTAGTAAAAGAAATTGAAACCAATAAGGATCAAATACTTAATGAATGACTCTTAATATTTTAATATATTGTTATAATATACAAAATGTTTGTATGGTTGTGACTACAAGAAGGGGGTAAATAATTACTTACATTATACCAAATGATCCTAAACTCGATTCACTACTCAAAAATAAAATCAAAATGTATGATTTTTTAGATCAATCATTACATACCAATTCCAAGATTTTTGTATTATATTTACTTCAAATAATGCCTATCTTTAAGGATCTCCTCTATGTGATATTGAATGAAACAATGGTACAAAATGATGTGTAAACCCTTTATATCTCTTCAATTGTTAATACATTAATATGTTCAAAACATAATATTTCCATTAAAAAATAATATTTACCTCCTAAGCATAGAATAGATGCACACCTTCCATTATATATTCAAGTGTGAATTTAAAATAAGGTAGTCTAAAGAGTTTTGGTTGATATCAGGATTAAATATTTATAACATATATTTTCTCAAATTATTGTGTATAGAATATAATTACCTCATTCATTATAATATGAAAATTCATGGATTTAATAATATTCTAAGTAAATTATTAGGATAAATTATATTTTCTATTATAGTGGGTCTTAAAATAGTAGATACAATTTGCTAAGTTATGTCTAAAGATCTAAAGTACAATATACTACTAAGAAGAACATGGATTCATGAATTATATGTCATACTATATACTCTTATTAAATTAATGAATTTCATTTATCAAGGATACATTTACACATGCTCATTGGATAAATAACCACTCCAGTATTATTTAATGATGCAACTTGAGGATTATTTTATTCCTTACATGTAACTACATGTGAAACAATACAAACAATGTGAACGATGAATTTTATATACTACTCTAATAACATCATCAAATTAATATATTTAATATGGATTTAGGTTTACATATCTAAAAAAGGGATATACAGGATAAGGGTTACAAGCACATGATCAAGATATTATTGATCATATTCAAGAAGTTTAATCGAAAGTATTACAAGGACTATGTTATTTTTAAGGTTCAGGCTAATCAAATATGGAATCATCCACACAATTTACTATTTATACACATTTCCTCAAATAACAATCCAATCTAACACATGAGGTTTAGTTTGAATTGACATTACAATTGATATATCTAGACATGATAGATGATACAACTTCACCATAACTTTTTACATTAGATGAATTTTATAATGGAAAAGATATCCTAGAATATTTTGGTGAATAAGATAATCTCCCTCCATTATATCATAAAAATAGGTTTTTCACCTCAATATTTTGGACAAACTAATGAATTTGATACCTTGATGGTCCATATACTATTATTACAACACGTTATGTCAAATATTGATCAACTTTACTTAATGAATAAATAATCAAATTTAATTTTGAAATAGATAAATATCCAAAATATTATTAATAGATTTCTTAAAAAACAAGTAAGATATATATTTATGACAAGTTTTAAAATATTATCCATACTTATTTTCTTGGGATTATTTAGACATGCCAAGCATAGATCTTTTAGTAACAATGTTAGATATAGTATTACATCTAGATGTAGAACCTATCAAACAAAAAATAGGAAAGATGTATCCTCAAGTGGTATTACTAGTAAATAAATAAATAGAATTATTAATTAAAGCATGATTTATCAGAGATATTGACTATCATTCATGGCTATCAAATATAGTTCGTATTGTGAAACCTAATAGAAATGTTAGATGTTATACAAATTACTAAGATTTAAAAGAACTTGTGCAAAATATGAATTCCCTTTGTAAAATATCGATATGATCATAGATTATATAGTTGGATATGGGATGTTATCATTTATTTATGGATTTTTAGGATATATTAAAATCAAAATTAATCTTGAAGAGAAAGAAAAAAACTTCATTTATTGTACTTTGGGGAACATTTTTCTATACATTCATGAATTTTGCACTAAAGAATGTAAGAACTACTTATCTACATTCTATGACACATATTTTTCATAATTATATACATAAAATAGTGGAATACCATGTCAATAATTCTTGGATAAATCTAAAAAATGAGAAAATAATGCCATTAATTTATGCCAAAATTTTGAATGTTTTCACAAATATAATATATGTTTAAATCCATATGTGTGCCTTTTGAGTAACCTATGGAAATTTATTAGGATACATCATATCTCAATGAGGTGTTTAAGTGGATCCTAAAAATGTAAAATCTATTTTAGACATACCTCCACCAAAGGAGTTAAAGCAATTATAATATTTACATGGAAAATTATAGGCAATTAGACATTTTGTGGCTCAACTTATAAATAAAACACAAACTTTTACATGATTATTAAAAAGGGCACAAAGTTTGAGTGGGATGAAAATTGTCAATTTTGTTTTTATGTTATCAAATAATATTTATTGGAAACACCTATTATCATGTCACATATTCTTGATAAACTCATATTATTATACATTTTTGTTATAGATCGTGGGTTAGGGGCTCTCTTGGCACAATATGATGATCATCATAGATAATATGTAGTATATTATGTCAATTTTACTTTGGTTTAATATGAAAATAACTTAATAAATATGGAAAAATTATGTCTTGAATTAGTTTTTGAAACACAAAAGTTGTGACATTACATGTTAAACAATGAAACATAGGTCATGACAAAAGTGTATCCTATCAGATTTATAATGTCAAAATTAATTTTATTATGACATATTGATAAATGGGTCATGTTACCCAAAAATTTTGATTTAAAGTTTATTTCAAATAAATCACTAAAAATACAATTTATTGTAGATGAATTAGTGATAGATCTATTAATGTAAACACTACCAATTAATGACTTGAGAGATTAATTCACTTCATATCATGTTAAATATGAAATTTAGACAATTTATTTCAACGTGTCTAAATGTGCCATAGATTTTGGTGTTGATATTGTTTTAATTACTCCTCAAGATTAATATATGAAATTTTCATTGTAAAAACAATATATCATAGTATGAATCATTAATATTTGGTTTATACATAGCACACACTTTATAGATAAAATTGCTAAAGGTATATAGATATTCTCAATTAGTGGTTAATCAAGTATAAGACATATACCAAACAATAAAATAAAATATAATTACATATAACTAATTGGTACATTAGTTAATGTCAAATTTTGAGCATTCTCTCATAGAAATTATTCCCCAAAAAGATAATTAACACATAAATGTTATGGCTAGTACATCACCAATAATTCATAGTGATATCAATGATGATCATTTTATTTTTACAATACAAAACTTAAAATAATTATTCATATCTATAAGATAAGTATAATATTTAGAGGTACTATCATATACTCACAACACACACACACACACACACACACACACACACACACACACACACACACACACACACACACACACACACACACACACACACACACACACACACACACACACACACACACACACACACACATGCACACACACACGCACACGCACGCACACACACACACACACACACACACACACACACACACACACACACACACACACACACACACACACACACACACACACACACACACACACACACACACACACACACACACACACACACACACACACACACACACAAATGTAACTTTTTATACAAAAAAACAATACCTAAAAGGCTACACACAATGAAAAATAGAAATTACAATGTGAATCTACTCGTTATGTTCTTATTGGTGGGTCTTATTCAATATACCATTTTATGGGAAATTACTTAGATTTTTAAATCATGAAGAATCTAAATCAATAATACTTGAAGTACATGATAGTGCATGTGGCAGTCATATTACTATCAAAGATATGTCTCAAAACTTACTACAACAAGGATATTATTGGCCTAAAATATAAAAAGAATGTCAAGAGATTGAAAAACTTTGTCTAAAATGTCAAAAACATAACAACCTTAATAATGCTTTATATACACATAATTTTCAAACTTTATCATTTACTAACACTTTCTATCTTGAAACAACCTATCAAGTTTTAATATCCTTGAGTGCATGCCTTAAGGGGTTTATAGGGAAAGGGGTCGGTAGGCTATTGGTTATTTTTAAAGACATTTTTACTTATCTATCATGTCTATATCCATTCTAGCTTCCTCATATTTGATCCCCTAAACTATCTCTTTCCATCCTACATCATTTAGCTATATCAAGACCTATAATTTCTTACTATGTCAACATTTTTGATGTATTTTTAACCATAGTCAATACCTTCACACATAAATCAATAATATTGATACAATTCTAAACATTTTTATGCAAGATTCACAATTAGGTCAACCTAGCTGACATAGTTTGAGCTTAGTTATCTTGTTTAAGATTAAATCAAGTTGGAAGATAGCATCATATTAATATTTAGGAGGGATTATTATAATTCACCACTATAAATAAAAGTTAAAATTTCAATCCAATAGAGATAAACATTAATTTTTTATTTCTATTACTTTCATTGCTACCCTAAGTCTACATTTGGAGGAATTATTGCTTAGATATTATCTTGAAGGGGATTCTTGTCTTTTGGAATATAGGATACAATAAGATGAGTCCTTTTATCTTAGAGATTTATTAAAATTTTAAAATATTTACAACCACAAAAATATATTACAAAGCACCATTGGCCAAGGGGGATACTGAGGATTGAAAGGTGTTGTTAATGGTAAGTATATCCTAACCCTAGATCTATCATTTGATATAAAGAAGTTGCATAATTTATTGGTTAATGCATGTATATCTCATTTTAAAAAATTTATATACATTTATATTTAGTATGGTTTTAGGACTGTTTGAACTTTCCATCTATTCACCTTAGGTATCCTAGGCTCCCATTTTCCTACCATGGTTCCTTTCTTATTTTTATATGTTTATAACCCTTCCCCCTTACATAAATTTATTGATTACAATATTTAATTATAAAATAATAGACCTAACTAGAGATATTTTTTGTGTTGATTTTCTAGAGGATTTACAACCCTTTCTATTAACATTGTGTTGTAAGTGCTCAGCTTGATAGGTTTGCAAATCCATTTGGTCATAATATCCCAATTCATTAAATATCAATGAGATCTCATTGATTTACATTATCTAAGTCTGAATCTTTAGATAGGATAGTTTTAGGTCAATCCTCACTCATATCATACATTATTGTGAGCCTGATGTGAGGTTAACCATCTACTTCACTTCTTTAGCCAACTATTTATAATAGGTAGATACAATTTTAATTTTTACATTTTAGTAAACTATTTCAGCCAACACAATACAATTTTTTATTTAGATCTATTTTTATCCAACTGTATCAAACATATCAATACAATTATTCCTTATCCATTTTTTTCAAATTTATTTCTAGTGAGCTATATTAAACATGTCAATTTCATTATACTCATCTATATATTTTTTTAATGTCTAGGCAATCATGACACACTTTGAACCTTAAATCTCAACTTTTATCTAGTAAAGTATATTGAAAAACTTGATATAGTTATGATCAAACCCTACTTCCATTAAACTGTATCTATATACTCAATACATTTATGTATTTAATTTTTTTCTATCAAACCTTTTTCTAATCAACTATATAAAACTAATTAATATAATTTTATTTTTTTTCATTTTTGATTCTATCTAAACTATATAAACATGTTTGATTTAGTTTTGGTTTACAAATTAATGTAATAAACTACATCTAACAGCTCGATCTAGTAATATATTTTTTCCTATAATTTTTTGACATAGACTATATTAATCTACTCAATAAGCTATGTACTTTGTGTACGATTGCATTGACTAGCACTAATATAATTATGCGTGTTCTACTTTTTCAAGCATGAGTATGGTAATTAAATTTACATTTAAGAATACAATCACACATTTAATTTTAAGTTGATTTCCTATTTAATTTAATTTGGTGAATGCTAAACATTGGTTTTTGATATTGATTTTTTAACTTTATTTTCTATTTGTTTGGATTCCCCTAGAAACTATGTCTGAATGGTTTCAAAATAAATAGATATTATCATGAAATGATACATGGTTTTATATTTATAATCCTTAAATATTATTTATATACATCATGGAGTGATTGGCTTACCCTAATACTCATGGCCATAGTACATAGATAAACATAGACTTTAGTTTCAATGCCTCATGGTATATCAAAAACACATAAGATTCTATTTTTATTGAAATTTAGTAAGTCATCCATCTGTCTAATTTTTTAGTACAATAATTAGTAGTTAGCATTAGGAATTTACTCTCAATTTACCCTCAAAATTAGGTTTAGTGGTTTATAGTATGGTACTTCCTCCATAGTTCTTTAAAACATTGGGTTGGCATTAACAAATAGAAGATTCAATATATTTAGAATCCTAAAAATAAATGAAATCCTTTAGTACATATAATTGATCTTATTTAAAAAAAAAATAGATATAAAAATAATTATATTTTAATCTATTACTTGCTATTGTATTTTGTATTGCAGATTATATTGACCAGTATCAATACAATTTTGTGTTGTGTGATGTAACTACATCAACCATCATCATTACACTTACCTATGTGTATAGACTACATCAACCATATTGATATAGTCTTGGTCTATATTCTTTATTTTATCAAAAAAAGCAATATAATTTATATATAAGCTATCTATATGCCTATGAGACTATAACAAATAGCTTGATACAATTAAGTTTTAATTTTTCTAGACCTTTATCTTAAAAACTGCATTAAACAAATTGAATAATCTATTCCATGTAACACATCAATGATATGGATCTGATTTGTATCCCATCACTTATCTATGTGACTTTGTCAAAAAAATTGATATAATTCATTCAAGTCTTTCTTCTAGCTCTTATACCAGACTATATCAAATAATTTGATACAATATTTTTTGTAACATCCTCTTCACTAAATTACATTAAACAAATTGATATTATTTTAATATCCCTAATTTTAGTTTGTTGATATAGTTAATTTTTTTTGTTTATCTTCATTTATTATCCCAATTTAGTTTATACCTCAATATTCCATCATGTATTATATATTTGATGATTTTGAGCAGAGAACACAATATGACATGATGGACTTGACCAATTCCCATAAAGCTCATAAACCTTGATTTAATATTATCAAAAACTAAGATAAAATAAATATTCATGTGACTACTAGGATTACCACTTAAAATTCACTCCATATCTCCTCACCTCTTGATCCTTTTAACTTTCCCCTACACATGCCTATTGTTAAGGATGAGAGTGATCTTGAGTATATTGTCAAAATAATATTCTTTATTAATGAAATACCTCAACATAGGGACAAGGATATTATGGTAATATAACATCATGATGAGAACCCAAATATTATTTCCCCCTTTACTTACACATACCATTTATATAGGATTTGGGGAAAGTTATTACATGACTTATTCCCTTCCTTATTCTTACACCATACCTATTATAGTCATTACCATGGCAAGTGTTTCCTATAGTGGTCCTAATAAAAATTTAAATATAAATATTCATGTTAATGATACCATTGTTACATCTCAAACTACTTATACTATCTAACAATATCTTAATACTGATAAAATCTTATTGCAAGCCATGAATAATATGGCTACCTTTAAAAATAATGATGTCAATTAGATGTTTCAAATGAAAAATCAATTATTGAAATTAAAAATTCATCCTTTTCAACCAAAATGAGATTTAAAAATACAAACTCCCTATTACCCCCTCATATATGCATAAGGTAATATCATTCCTCAACCCACACTCTATAATAAAGTCATCAAACATCTTAAAAATAAACCATTAATTCCTCAAATTACAAACATAGACATATATGGTATTACTCCTTCTATCACCTATAATGGAGCTATTGATGTTGTTTTTAATTTGAAATATTTTGGTTATATTTAAAAATATTTTATTAACCTAAATATTTTCATTGCTAGAAAACTTCTAGTGAAAACCTTTTTAGGTGATGTTATAGATCGGTATAATCAACTAACATCTAATACTATCTCTAGCTTATAATACATAGTGATGTAGGAACATGTAAAAATTAGTTAAATTTTAGTTTTATATAGAGTTTTTTAAGTCTTATAATTCATTTATGTTTAATAAATATTGATTTTTATGATTTTGGGTACATTTGAGGATCTTAATACTGAGTTTTTGGATTTCCTACCAAAACCAGTCTTTTGAAAATTCAATTTTTCTTTAAGCTCTATAGTGGCTTTAACATGTTTGTATAAGTGGAAAATGATTTATTATAAATTAATTATTTGTATTTTATGTTTATGTATGTTTATTTATAACTTAACACTTTCTTACTTATGATCTCCATGTTTAACCTTGGTTAAAGTCAAAACATGATGACTTGTCAAGGCATTTTTCCTACGTTGGAGAAGATTTAGGGGTAGTTGAAATAAAAGAAGTGCATGAAAACTATAGAGGAAAATTAAAATAGATAAATTTTAATTATATATATGTTGTGGATATAATAAATTCAAGAAATAAATCAAGAAAAGTATTAAGAAATAAATAAAAAAAGTTGCTTACAATTTTATGTGTAGTTTGTGTATCGAATCATGATATAAAAGACTAAATTGATTCTTAGACAGAGTTATTTATGGAATAAACATGGATTATTTTTATGTCATAAATTTTATATTGTTTTTATTTATGATTTTATTTTATATTTTCTATCAATATCTAGGTTCAAAGTTGTAATACATAGTATAAACTAGATTTGAGTACTATATTTTGCATAGTCAAGAATTGAAGTTAATAACATCACTTGAGATTGGTTCAAGTGGTTTTATGAGTTTTATGAGTAATTTTTAATAGTTTAAATTATTTATTTTCTGATATTAACCCTTAATATAACTTTAAAGATAATTTTGAGCTTAAGTTTCCATCCAAAGCTAACATAGTCCTGTAAAAGAAACTCAAAACCCTGCTAAATTGGTTAGTAGAAATTTGTGATGATTGTTCAAGAGTAAATAATAATTAAGGGATTTTATAAAAGGTATAATACCATAATAAATAATTATAAACCATTTAAATTTCATTAATTTCAAAATTTTCTTCTTTTTGATCTCTCAGGCAGTTAAAGGACCAATAAACCCAAACTAGGGTTTCAAAACTAAAACATGATTATATACCATTCCAACTAGTCAAAATTATTGATAATTTTTAAACCTATATATTTTGATATGATATAAAATATAGTTTTAAAGATGGTATAAGACCGCATAGTATGGGAAACTAAGAGGTGACAATGAATTAGGCCTAATTAGACCTAAAAGAGCAGAGTATTGAAGGGTTTTAGTTGTTTCAAGTCCTTCCAAAGTTATTAAATGAATTATTGAGTTTAATATTATAAATTTAATAATTATATATGACTAAAACCTAATAGTTTTTTTGTATTCACAATAAGATAAAATTAAGTCAAGACATGGCTAGAAAGGGCTACAAGCCTAAAACACATAATTTGGTAAAATTCTTATTTTTTAACATTGAATCAAGAAAATTTAAAGTATTTTTAGGTTTGGGATCATGTAATTATATTTTTTAAATTTATTTACAAACTAAATAAAGTTTCTTGATTATTTTCAAGGCAAAACTTCTTACACAAGGCTACAAGGACTAAAAATTAAAAACAGGGTATAAGAAGTTAACAAGGAATTGAGTTGTAAGAAAACTTATCCACCAATTTTTATAAGATTAAGTTATTCAATTATATAATATTAAACTCAAACATGCATTGAATAACTTTATAAGGACTTGAAACAACTAGAAACCTTCAATACTCTACTCTTTTAGGTCCAATTAAACCTAATTCACTTTCACCTCTTCGTTTTCCATATTATATGGTCTTGTACCATATTGAAACCTAAATAATATTTTATATAATGTAAAAATATAAAAAAATTTAAATTTTAAATAATTTTAACCATTTGGAATGGTATATAATCATGTTTTAGTTTTAAAACCCTAGTTTTGGTTTATCAGTCCTATGACTAACTAAGAGATCAAAAAGAAGAAAATTTTGAACTTAATGAAGTTTAAATTATTTTAGATTATTTATTTTCTATTATACCTTGTATTAACTCATTTATTAATTATTTAATCTTGAACAATCATCACATATGTCTAATAACTAATTTAGTAGGGTTCTAAGTTTCTTCTACATGACTGTATTAGCTTTGAATGGAAACTTATTATCAATCTTATCTTTAAAGGTATATTAAGGGTTAATATATAGGAATAAAAACTATAAAATATTATCAATTAATCATAAAATTCCTAAAACCACTTGAACTAGTCTTAAGAGACATTACCAACTTCAATTCTTGATTGTATAAAACATAATACTCAAATCTAGTTTATACTATGTATTACAACTTTAAACCTAGATATTGATAGAAAGAATACACTATAATAAAAAATAAAAAATATTTTTTTTATGTCAAACCAATAATCCACTAGGATTCCTTAAATAACTCTACCTAAGCATCAATTTAGTCATTTATATCATGATTCCATACACAAGTTACACATAGAATTGTAGGTAGCTTTCTTTCTCTGTTTATTAATACTTTTATTAGTATCTTTATTAAATTTATTATCTCCAACACCTATATATAATTCTAATGGATATCTCTTCATGTTCCTCTACAATTTTAATGCACCTCTTTTCTTGAAACTACCCCTAAATCTTCTCTAATGTAGGAAAAATGCCTTGACAAGTCATCATGTTTTGATTTTAACCAATGTTAAACATGGAGATGATAAGTAAGAAAATTTTAATTTATAAATAAAAATACCTACACCTAAAATACCCATAATTTAAATTACATCATTATATACTTACAAAAACATGTTAAACACAATATAGAGATTAAAGAAAATTTGAATTTTCAAAAGACTAGTTTTAGTAGGAAAGCCAAAAACTCAATCTTAGGATCCTCAAATGCACCCAAAATAATATTAATGGATATTTATTTAAAATAAATTACTTATAAGACTCAAAAAATTCTTGAGAAAACTAAAATTTAACTATTTTTTACATGTTCCTACATCACTTAGTTAATGCCTTGGTTCAATAATTTCAAGATCAAGATATTCCTTAAAATAATTGAGCCCATTTCATTAATTGTAAAAAAAGAGACTCTAAAACTACCCAAATTTTCATTAATAATTTTAAATAAGTATCTAAAAAATCCAAACACAACATGTTATAAGATAACCTCTTTCATTTGTTCACTAACTCTCTCCATCCTAAACTCTAATATAGAGTCAAGACTCTCTAAAATATTTGACATAAGCCTTTTATCAAGCTAAATGAAAATATTTCATCAAAATATAGTTTGAGACTTCCCAACGTACATAAATAACTCTTATTCTCATGAAATTTTAAAATAAACATGCTACCAATGATGGTGTTACATACAATTATGATTATACACATTCCATCCATGTTATTATTCCTAGTGGATTCAATGAGGTGACTCTTTCCTAACCTTTTATATAAAGTTAATTCTAGCCTACTCCCTCTTCATCATCATAAATAAACATTTTTGACATTAGTAAACTTATTTCCCTAGTATAAATCCAAAAACATATTCTTAAACCTTCAGCAAGCTACCAAACATTGGTATGATCCATAATTTTTTTTAATCATGTAATTTTGGGACATTCTCATGAAACATGTAGGCAAATTAGGAAAATTTCTCTTGAGTTTCTCCTTAGTCCAAATTTTAATCATGAAACAATGTTATTTAAACATTAACAAGCCTATTAAAAGGTAGTTAAATCCCATGATTCCAAAGTTAAGCATGTTGTTCTCAATCAAGCTAATGCTCACCTTACCATATATAAATATCTAGTTTTAAATAATCAATCTAATACTAAATAACTTACCTCTAATGTTATTGAAGAATCAGTTAGTCCTCACTCTTCAAATAATGATGAAAATGTGGTCAACATGAAAAACATGAGGCATGTAGTATATTTCATTGATCATGATTGAAATTCTACTTATAATAATTTTCCCACTTACAGAATTGTGAAAGACACATATTTATCTCATTTTATAGATGTTGAGTATATGTAAGTTAACACCAACTCATATCCTCTGAGTAAAATAACCATTTTACTATATTCACCTAAATTATCACTAGTTCAAATTGTATCAACCACCTTATTATACTTTGGTATTCATTTCCCAACTATCTTGGAAAACTCAATATAGGTTGTTTGATTTCATACCTCTATTATCATTGCATCATTTAACATGATACAATCAGCCATACCTAAACCCACTCTATCAACTATCTTGATACAATAAACTATTCCTAGATCAAAACCAACTACATATACTATTTTGAAGTAGTCTATTTCTATTCCTACTTTTGTTACGAGTGCATTGACCAACTTGATGCATGCACTTTATAAATCCCCTATAAAAAAAAATTCATTGAATAACTTATTATAGTTTTATCTCCTTGGACAAAATAAAATATCCAAGATAAAAAAAAAAAACATAATTCATTTTATACTCATTTTAAGTTAACTACACCTCTTCCATCAGTTAAATTGATTCAATATTATGCACCTCTATCTTAGTCTAGTTTAGTTCCCCCACGATACGATGAATAGGACTCCATTGTAAAAATCTCTTAACTCCACTCTCAAATTCATTTTTTTGATCTAATGAGGAATTATCCACATCATCATAATCACCTAATGTAACTTTTATTCAAAATTAATATCATCCAACCTCCACCTATAGGATAAGAAACCATCTTGATTGGGTTTGAGGATATTCTTCTTAAATAATGTGAAGATATGTCCATACAAGATTATGAAACTTTGGATTCCTCTCTTTCGATTAAGTTTTATATTGATTCTATGATTCTTGATGAAATATTTATTCATGTGGATTATCCTACTTTATTGATTAGTGTTCAAGTAGGTGATATTTAAGTCAAGTGTGACTTAATTGATGAAAGTTCATATACTTGTGTTACTTCCATTGCCTTCATTAAGACTTTAGATACTCTGAATATAGACTTATAAATACCTAAAACATGTGCCAAGGCTATGTCTAAAGACAAATTCATCCTCTTAGTTCTATTTAACTTGCAATCATAGTTCATTCTATCATTATTATATTTAAGGTCATGATTTTCAATTTCCCACTATCGTACACAATTTTACTAGGTTGATCCTAGACACATCACTTGAAATCTATCACCTCTTCTGTATTATATTTTCTGAAATTTCCTATAACAATGTTATAAACAATATTCAAGGAGATACAAACCCTTAAAATTTATAACAATTTAAATAACATGGTGTTTTTAAAATTCCTACCCTTAAACCTTTAATTAGCATTCCCTTTTATGAATATCAATGATTTAATCATCTTATTAATTGTAACCAAAGTTACAATGGACACCCCAAACTTTTGGTCAACATAAATTCTAACCTCATAGATTTTGATGATGATGAGCTCGATGAGATCAATCTTAAGATCAAAACCTTATATCTCCCTTATAACATTATTGTTCATTTGCCTTATTCATTATGACTTTGATCTCATTAGGGCTCAACTGATAAAAATATTTCTTTAATAGTCAATCCTAAGAAACCAATTCCTTATTCTTCATTGATTTATAGAGTAATTGATGCCTTACATCTTCATACACCTAATTACAATGATGGATATTTTATATATGATCTATTCTTAGATGGTTATGCACAAGATAAGGGTGTAGAAATACTTTACTATAACTCTTCCTTACAACATTCTTATGAGTCTAATTTACATTTTTATAGTATTATTTCAATATATGTAGTTCTTTCTCTTTATATAGATATTTACATTATTTCTTCTTACATTGATGTTCAAAGGTCTGAGATAGAGCAGGTACTAGCTTCTTACCATTCTAATTTAGTCACCTTCGAGCCTCTTCATAGTATGCCCCTTGATCCTTTCATGATAAGACCATAAATGTTTTCTATATTTTATGATATTTAAAGCATCCTCCCTCTTGAGATGTCAACCACATTACTCTTACCTAAATTGAGGTTATCTCTTACAACTATAGATTCTACTCAATATTCTACTCTTATATGCCTGGATTATGGTTTTCTACTTGATGAGGTCTTACCCATTACTAAGTATGAATCTCCACCTAGATTATGGCCATATGATCCATACTGTTAGTTTCAAAAAATAGTTAGGCATTGGGTTAAGGATTTCTTAGCATACTAGAGATTCCTATCATAGTAGTATCCATAAATCTTTATTCCTACCATACATAGTAGATCTCCACAATTATCTACTCCTAGGTGAACTTATTATTTTTATGGCATGACTATGAATACATCAAAAAGCTACCAACATCTTCAAAATTGCATCAATGTGCTTAGTCTTGAAGTAATGAAACCCTATAGTGATAAGAACCTACAACCTCCTCAGATATCTCCAGAGTATATCCCCAAACATGGGAAAGTATATTAACTTTGGCATTAATGCACTACACATCATACATATAGATGTAGATTAATCCAATAGCATTTTTGTTATTTTTATATGGCCTATACCTTAAAATTATAAATAGTGTTATTAGGATCATTCTAAAATGAAGGCTCAACCTTATCCTAGATGCACCTTCTCATAGATAAAATGATATCTACCATATACCACTGTAGGTTACTCACATTAATTATCCCCAACAAGAGCCACCATGTTGTCCTCATTATTATCATGCTACTAATTTATCTATAGAGATCATACATCAAGAAATCCTTGCATGACTCTTTGAAAATATATATGAGACTATGATCGGAGCTATATGCCAATTCCAATAGGACTTATTAGATTTTTTTGATGATGTATGTCAAGATATATATCAACATTTATGACCATATCTTTGTGTCATATCATATTATTATTCAAATTATCATATGATTGGATTTGATTTTTTAATTTCACTATAATTATTTTTGATGCTTTGTTATTTATATCTTGTTTATATTATGATTATCTTTCATGTTATCTCTTTACTTCTCTACATTTACTCCACATGTATGCTAGTTTGTTTACAACATTGTTTCCTTACATTCAAACTTTATTTTACTATTAAATTTTAGGTAACACCTTTAGGTATTATTTATTATTATTATTTTATTTTTATCTCTTTATGATAACCATTTCTATTCCCCCTCTTTTTTGATGATCACTATTTTCATTAGTGTTTGTGCTAGATATTTTGTAGGATAGTACAACTTTTTAGTGACTTGGATGCCATAGTATAGTCTACACCACTTTCATGATATTAATTTACATCCTTATGATTAGATATGAGTATAACCATAATTTTAATACTTTTTACATGAATGGTCTTATACAATACCTAGATTCCCTTTTATTTACATTCATTTGAGACATACATAGGTCAAATTTGAGATTACACACTTACCTTTGGGTAAGTCTATGAGTCTTTAGACACCGTGATCTTTAGGTACTTCTTGCTAGTGGCCAAGTGTAACATCTCTAGTTTTTGTCACTTATTTAACTCATGATTGGTTTTTTGAATCCATAAATAAGAGGAATAGAAAAATAAAATTAAATTAAAAATACATAGCATAAAGTAAACAAAAGGTAGTGATCAAAAGGAAAAAATAATCATAAGAAGTTAGATCACACCAAAATATGTGATCTATATTAGGCACATGTCATACTATATATGAATCTAAAACTCCATATGAGGCCTCATGATAGATCCAAGGTACATTGGGATGAGGTAGGCTAGTAGACTAGGATAGGAGGTATCATTATATCATATCTCATGCCACTTACTTTCTCACACAAGTACCCAATATTCATAGTAGATAAATAAATTTGTAATGTATCCTGATGAATGGTGAAAATTTTATGGTAATGTAGGACCATTTTAATTTCCATGCATATATCCTTAATGGAATGATATACATATTTCAATTCTTAGCCTAAGATTTGTGTTTACTAGCTAAAGTGTCTTAAGTTGATGTCAACAATTTTTAACACTACCATACTTGTTTAGTGTGTCTCATTCATGCTAAGGATTTCCAAATCACCCATATGGATATTTTTACCCCTTTATACATCATATTATCCTCAATATTATCATTGATGGATATCAATTTTAGATAGTCAAATCCTTAAATAATGTTCCATATTTACACCTACTGGTTTTCCTTTTCTAATTTGTAGTGTAAGACCTTAGATAAGACTATGATTTCCTTATAAAATACCCATTATCTCTTATCATAACACTTTATTGATATACCTAATGTCACCAAATGGTCATAATTTATTACATGACATACTATCACAAACACTAAGTTTGAGTTATCACTATTTTAGATCTAATTTTATTATCCATTCATTCATATTTTTGGGTATTTCTTATTTCACATATTTGTATTTACATTTTTGTCATTCATTGATGTTTCACTTACTTTCATCTTTATTTTAGTTTTTCATTAATTTACTTAAAATGTTTTACATATCTCATCTTATTGTTATGTGTTTTACATTCATTTTACCATTTACTTTATGTTTTATTTTCCAATTTTATCTATGACTATTTCATTTTTTGTTTTTCATTACTACTATAATTATTTTTACCATGCGTTTTCTCACATTTGTTAGAAAGGAATAAAACATACACATAAATCATATATTCTACCATAGCATAAGAAATCATAAACACATGTTTTATAAATAAAATACATCCATATATAACATCCATGATTCATACTAAAACACATCTTTATAAATAACTCAAAACATTTATACATCTTGATACAAAATAATACATAGTACAAAAAAAAATCTAAGGCTAAGGTCCACCTTGTACATCCAAGGGAAGACATGATGCACTACCCATAAAGGCATAATAATAAACTTTATGTATACTCCACTGTAGCAACTATGTTTGCAATCATATACCTTGGACCTTCCATTGTAGATTAAACAAATAGGTTTGTAATCTTGACATCTAACTAACTATCACTAAATGAGTGACTCTCTCCTAAGCTAGCAATTTACACACCTATAGATATTTATATCCCATTATTAGTGGTGTTATAGCCTAAGATACATATTATAATCTTTATATCTCTTAGGTAGCCTCCCTAAATAAACTAAACTAGTCAGTATAATACTGAACTATAGGCACTAAAAGATCTATCAACTATATAGTATCATGTTGTGTTAACATGTCATCTAAGATGTTATGGTGTGTAGTCTCCACCATGGTCCTCCATCAGACCTCCTCTACTATAGAATTTGCAAAACTAAAACCAAAATAAAATTAGATCTCATATATAATCCAAACCTCATATATATATATATATATATAATCTAAATAAAATGCAATAAAACAATATAAACACATTTTAATCACCCATAATACTCCCATCAACTCAGTCACTTAGCACCTCCTAGGTGTCATGATTATGAGGAGGCACAAAGCCTCTATACTTTTTAGTGTAGTTTTTTCCCCACTTTTGGTTCTACCTACGTGATTTGTTAGCCAGCTTGCATAGGTTTGTTAAGGTCATTAGGGTAAATAGACTTAATGTGTTTTCTAATTGTGAGTTGAGTTATTACCTTTATGGTGACTTAATATCTCACTATATAATGTACCTCCTTTGTAATTTTTGGCTAATCAGCTAATGAATATTTATGAAGCCCACTTTTGCTTTGTATCTTATTCTCACCTACTCTTAGGTTTTTCATGTAATTTTTGATGTTCAAATATATTAGATTGATTTGATATGGTATCATATCTTGGATTTGACATCCATTTTACCACTTCTAAAATCCTTGGTAAGATCTCTCTTGCATGCATTTTGCTGGCTTTCTTATTTATTTATTTTAATTTTTCATAGGTTTAGTGGGATTTCATGAAAATACATGTAAACTATATAGTTTGAGTATCATATTATAAAACAAACAATGCCATTAGATTTAAAAGGTGTCAAAATAATAGAATCAACTATAAACATGACCTAGATTTGTGATAGCCATTTTTGGCCATTTTTTGGAGGGTTTTTAGGATTTTTAATGATTTCACACATTTCCATACAGTGTGAAAAATTTTAAGGTTTTTAAGGTTTTTTAGTTCTAAAATGGGGTTTTAATATTTTTGGAGATCTTTACAAAATATACCTTTTTGGGAGGTTTATTCAACTTGGCAAGATTTCTACCCCTCATAGGCACTTTTTGTAGTTGGTAGAATTTTGGGAACCTATGTACACACTTGTCAAATATTGATAACCTTTCCAACACATTAATAATATCTTGATAGCTCTATCATCACACCCATTATATCCCAACAATCTATCAACATAGCCATCAGAACCTAACAACACTATCTAAAATTGAAAGACTTTCTTTTAACACTACCAGAATGTGATGACCCTACTAATAACCCTCATGTACTCCAACCCCTTTAATGGAAACCCTTGTAGACTCTGAAAAACATGAAAACATCCTTAGTATATTTTGATGTACCTATAACCAACCCAAGTGGATACTAATCACTCTCTAAGCACACTCAAATTCTAATAGGTAAATGTGTAACTTGTGATAGCCACAAGGATGTAAAATTTAAGCCTAGATTATTTTCAATCAAAGTAAGAAGGGGTACTCATCCATAAAAGGTCTTATCCCTTGGTTATATGGGAAATAAGCTCTTGGTCACTTCCAACCCAAAATTGATTACCATTTTCTCTAAAAGGCCTTAAGTATTTTTTGAGGAAATTGATTCATAAACGTTTTCAAGATTTTCATCTAAAGGACCTCATTTTTTTGGGGGAATTTGATTAAATAATATTTTACACCACCATTTTTTCCCAAATTTTCCATGCAAGAAATATTTTCAAACAATCATAACTTTTGATTGGTAACTCAGATTTGAGTTCATTATTATTTGAAAGTGCTTATTGTTTCATGCTCTATGCATTGGTGGTATTATTAGGTCTACTATATCTCCCTTAAAAGCAACTATTATATACTCTTAGATTCATTATCTACTAAGCCTAACATCTATTGAATTAGTTCATATGTGTACACATTTAATTAAGATACATTCTCAGTTGTGCTTGATGTCTATATGTGAGTGTTTATATTTAAAACCATAGGGGGTAATTTTGATAGTTATAAGAGGGTATTGTGTGGTAATTTTTAATTTATTTTTTTGTATTTATTTTGTATCTTATGTAACATATTTTCCTTTTATGTTGTGGATTAAAGTTTAATAAATTTGATCACACCTTTTTATTATCATGAATGGAAATCATTTTGAAATCTAACGGTTACTAAGAAATTATAATGGGCAATGAGAATGAACCTTCAGTAGTAGAAGTGAAAATAAAATGGTTCAACCATTGTGATAAATTCTATGGACTATTATTTATTTCCATCTATCCTAATCTACTCTTTCACATAAAATATCCAAAAACACCTTCTCAAGTGTGGACCACTATAATAACACTCTTTAGGAAGTAGGAATGATGAGAGGCCATGATTTGGAGAATGAGCTCATTAGTTTGAGCCTAGGTTACTATGACACCCTACAAGAATTTTTCACCAAGTTTAGAATTTTGAGGTTTTGTTTGAAATAATGTGGAATTGATAATAAATATGAACAAATTTTTCTATAAGTAATATCCAAACTTAGTCTAGATTATTTTATATTTGTGTCCACTTTCCATGCCACAAAAAGTGTGCTTAGAGATGCATAGAAGATTACTTGTTTAGATACCTTTGTTTCTAACTTGATTTTAGAGAAATATATGTTGATAAATATGGGAATAGTGAAGTCCTCAAAATATCATGCACTTTTTCTAAGAAAGAGAAGGCTTCAAATAACAGAGAGAAAAAATAGAACAAAAATGATCAAGAGAAGGATGCAAAGCCTCCCACCTACAAATCAAATAATGAGACCTCTTATTCAAGTGTTAATCCTAAGAAATATAATAGTAAAATGTGTGTTTCTATTAGAAATCATGGTGAAATAAAATGTTTAAAGAATTGGATTGAACAACTAATTAAGATGCTCGAGATGCATAATTAGTGACTCTGATTCTACCAATCATAGTTCATCAACCCATGAATCCTCTAAGGTAAATGACCATGGTAAAGAAAACACAAAATATAATGGTAATGGGAAATCAAAAGGAAAGGACCTATATAATATTTAACCTCTAAATCATACATGGGGAGTTTAATCTAGTGCTTCACATCACATAGCCTCTTCATACATAGAGTTCAATTCCTTGGAACCATGTGACATGTTCTCTATAAAAATAGGTGATAACACTTCTTAAATGGTTCTTTGGAGAGGGTAAATTGTATTGATTGGTGTAATGTTAAATAATATTAAAATGTTCCATCACTTTCAAATAATCTCCTATCAGTTTACCAAATCACTCACCTTGGCCCAAGCATGTGAGTTGAGGTCACTCTAGATTCATTATATGTTAGAGAGATGCATAGTGACAATATATTTGTAGTTGGAATGATTGATCATAAAAATTGATTATATATATTATTTCACTATGATCCTAAGTCTCCTTCATATTCTCCTTTAGAATCACCCAAACTTGATGACATTTTTGAGCTTGAGCATTCATCTAATATATATGACTCTTATTCTGACACAAATGACTACATTAGTGATAGGGGTACACATAAACCATCTCCTTGTCACCTTAAAAATGTTGAGGAGTTATTTAATGATCAACATACCTCTATTCCACTTTAAATATTACAAGTTACAGGTATATTAATCAAGGACTCATCAGATCTCAAATAGTTTTTTCCATAGTTATGAGGAATTCCATAGTCCTTATTAGCCTCCACTCCCACTACACCTTTATTGCTTAGATTAATTATCCCTCATACCTTATATAATTAAAATAGTTAATTTTATATAAATTAAACCTTGGTTTAATATCAATCAATAATTTGGTAGACACATTCACTAATCTAAGGTGATCCACTCTTCACTACATATACTTCTAATCCACAGTCACTTCTATGAACTCCATTGTAGGATACATGATGACTACAGGTAGTTTTAGATATTAGTAGGGATTTTTAGCCTTATTATCTTATTTGATCTCTTTTTTAAGTGGGGTTTTATCCTATATATTTTCTCCTTTTCTCTGCTTTATGAGATTTGTATTGTGATTAGGTACCTCATCTATCCTCGTTGCCAAGACCCGGTTATTATACCCACCCAAGCTACACTTTAGGGGGTGTTAATGTAGGTTTTTTTTACATTTGGTGTTACTTACATGGTTTTTAGTTAGATTACTTAGGGTTTCTAAGGTCATTATGGTAAATATAATTAATGTGTTTTCTAATTGTGAGTTGAGTTTTAACCTTTATGGTGACCTAATATCTTACTATATAATGTACCTCCTTTATAATTTTTGGTTAATCAACTAATGAACATTTATAAAGCACACTTTAGATTTGCATATTTATCTCATGTACTCTTAGGGTTTTCATGCATTCTATGATGTGTATATATCTTGGATTGATATGAAAATACTAACCTAGCTAGATGACATGAACTTGTCATTCCCAACTATGTATCTATCATATTATACTCTAGATAAGAAATGGTTAAACCATATGATCCACCTATATTAACTATGGCTATGGATAAGTTTACACCTATTAATTTCTCTATGGTAATACCTATGGGTGTGGTTATTCCTACCATTGCTTTTCAACAACTACCACTACTCGTGTATTGTTATCTCCTCATTGTTGCCTATGTTACATATCAACACCCTAAAATGACAAGGTTGTACATTTCATACATCAATTATTACCCCTCTAACTTCCACACCTTGTCTCTCCCTCACATGATGAGCCCAAAATGGTTAGACCATTATATTTGTTAGATATGTCAGCTTAAATTGACCTAAAACATAATAACATGACTAAGGCTGTATCTACCATGAATAGTGCCTTGTGATTATCATCCATACCTATGAATTCATAGTGGAAGGAAATGATGGATATGCATCTATATTACCTTGATAAAAATACAAGATAATTTACTCATGTTGTGTTATCCATAAATTCATTACATGGAAAATCAACCACATAGTATGATCTTATACCCACATCTACACTCATGGGAGGGCATCATCCATGACACAAGGAAACCCTATCATTATAAACATAGGGAAGTTACCAAAAATAAAAATCCTAAAAATAATAATAGGCCCCATATTTTTTTTTCCTTTATATAAAATACCATAAAAATCATTCACTAACTGCACCCAAATCACATAACCTAAATCAAATAATGTGCCATGATCTATCATAGAATGGTAAAAGTATATAATGTAAAAGGGAACCCTCCCATTAGACTTATGACAAATCATAGGAGTTATCACAAGTTTAATAATAGACTTTCAAATATATGTAATTTTTTATACATATACATCAAATAAACCCATTCATAACCCTTAATTATCATATCTCTTTGACCCTATAGCCCACATAGCTAATGCCTTCCTATCATTAGAGGAATATGGGTATTTCACACTGTATACACATAATATTATTAAACTTTGTCTTTTATTGATTCTTTATCTCTTGAAAGAACCTATGGGGCTTTAGTATCTCTAAGTGCATGCCTTAAAGGGTACACTAGGAAAGTAGTGGGCATACATTTGGTGCTTTGTAAGATTGTTTGAACATATACCATTCCCTAAAACCATTACAAGTCACTTTTATCCAATTAAATAAGAAATTAAAACCTAATTATCCCTTGATTAGGTAAATGTTATATAACTAAGGTGGTTTACCTGACCTAGTTTGAGACCTAATGTCTACTTTTTCTACCTAAATTTTTTTGCCTTGATCTATCATGCTAGTTAAATTCTTGGGAGGGTTTAGGGTTAATACTTGGCTATAATACCACCTTAAATTCAATCCAATAAGATGGAAACATTCATTTTCACATTGTTACATCTCATAATTATGTTATTTCTACACTTGAGGAGTCATTGATCTAGGTTTTAACTTAGAAGGAAAGAAGTATGTCTTGTGGGAAAGTCTTGGATGGAAAGTATGAGTCTTTTATCCTAGATTTGATTTCTATAGTGTGATCCTTACAAATCCAAAATAATCTCTTGAAAAATCTCCATTGGATAAGGGAGAGATTAAGGCAAGATAGGTTCATTCAAGATAAGTATTCTTATCTTTTAATCTTTCATTTGAAAGATAGATATTTCAAAAAGTAATAGGTTGAATGTTTTACTCTTTGCTTAGTTTACCTCTACATTGATTTGAGTAGAGTTTTCTTTGCTTGTTATGTGTTGTTCATTCTTAGTTATCCCCTTTTATGCCACAATATTTAGTGAGCCTATATTAGATTTGTTTTATGTATTTTAGGCCTAAATAGGGTTATTGCATCATATAATTTTCCTAAAGGCTTTAAAACCCTCTCTTTTGGTGTTGTGTAGTAAGAGATACCTTGGTTATGGTTTAGTAGATAAAAATTAGTCATGTCCTGATATAAATATCTATATAATGAGTTATTGTTAAGATTACCTTCTTAGATCTTAGAATTCACTAAATAGGACTAATTTCAAATCCATTCTAATTCATTGCATATATTTTGATGAACATAATGTGAATCTATCCCTTACACATAGATTAACCTTTTAGGGTTTAGATATGTAAATACTATGTTTGATTAAAGGGATGAGTAGTCTAAATTAGTAAAATAATATGTAATAAATAACCATTGATTTATTATAGATTTTGACTAGATTTAACTTTATAAAAATAATAATAAATATATGCAAATAAAGACTTATCTAGAAAAAACTTGATACAAAATATCTAAGTAATAAAAATTGAGATATGAATAGGTATGAGTGCCATCAACTAGATCTCTATGTCATATCCTCTCCTTGGTAGTATCACCACACTTAAATGGTAGTGCCATGTGGATCTAGTGTCCTAAAAATGGCACTAGTGTCCTCTATGCAAGACTGATCCTAAATTTTGGGTGCACATGTGCTTGTGTTTTTGGGTTTTGTTTTTATAATGAAGTTTGAAACTCTATTTTGTGCCTATAATAGCTTATTTATGATGTAAACCCTAATAATCATTTCAAGTAAGGAATGAGATAAAAAGTGTGTTGGTTAGTAGGATATGATGGACATCCTCAACACCCCATTATGAATAAATTTGCCTACATACCAATATTATGAGGAGGGATCAATCTTGATGTAGTTATAACCACCTAATTTCTAGTGCAAGTGCAAGTGATGTTAGAATTATAGTGGTATTGAATGCTTGAGATTGGAAATCTAAAAAATCATAGCTTAATAACCTTGATAGTGGTATTGAATGCTTCAGTAGGGAAAGGGATTAACAACCTTGATTTTTCTCAAATTATTTCATTTTTAAATATGTATTTTTCATCTAATTTCCATCTAGGGGATAGAGGTCTAAAATTCATGTATTTATAGTATCATGTGGCTTGTGTAGATAATAAAATATGCTTAAGATGATGTTAGGAGGGTTTTACTTTTGAAAATATATCCATTTTTAAAATTTAGTCTAAAGGACATTAGCGTCATTTTAGGGACACTAACACCACATGGATCTAATGTCCTTAATGTGGTATTAATGTCTAGCTAGTAGGTTACTAGGCATGAGGGGCTAGGATATTGAAATGAAGGTTTGAGACTATGTTTAAACTAATTAAGGATGCCTATGGTCTACACAAAGGCTATAAAAGTGTCATAATAAGCTCTAAGATAAGTCTAGGGATAAGGTAGGGATAGGTTATCTCAAGTAGCACTCTTATCACTCAAATAACACTTTTAGGTGATTATGTGTATCCCCCATTTATAATATAAATATAGTAAAATGAAATGACTAGTATAAAGGAAAATGAAGCATACTTGGAGTTACCTAGGAAGTGAAGCTAGGTATTCATATGTGAAGCATGACCTACAATGAAACATGAAATCAATCAGTCCTTACTTAAGATATATCAAAATTAAAAGACTGCTAAATAAAGTAACTAAGTAAAACTGAGTAATGAGATGGGAAAGAGTAAAGGAATGAATACACATCATTGGGTATGTGAACCAATATATGAACTTGGTGACAAACTATGTGTTTTCATGTATGTAGTGATAAAATAATTAATTAGCTTGGATTTATCTCATATTTTTCTCAATCCTCATATGTTAATGGCTCAAGAATTTAATCTAGTTTTAACTCCATCATTTCCCACCCCTGCTTGGTGGATCATGACTTGTGAATAACTTGGATTAGACTGAAAGTGTGTTTAACCCTCTCATGTGGGTGGATCAAGAAATAAATTAGGATATGAATACATAATAACTCATCCATGTGTATTATATTCATCTAAAACTAAACTATATTAAGTGCTAGAAATATTTAATTATGTATGTCAGCTCTATGGGCACTCAGGTACATTACGCAGATCTAAGCCACTTAGGAATGGACACCATTGTAGATGGAGTAATGCATGAAAATGGTTATAACCTAAAATATGATTTCAAGTGTATACAACATATATAATGACATGGAGTTTTTCATTCAATCTAATCAACATATATGTAAGTAAGCATATGAAAACACTATGCTGCACACATGCCCCTAATCTGATATTTTAGTATACTAATTTTGGACTAAGTCATAATACCTATATTTTCATATCTAAAATGACTATAAGGATGATAATTCCATACATGATGCCACAAATCTAAGTAATTTATATTAAACTAAGCTAAAATAGTTTAAATATGAGAAAAATCTAAGCATAACTATAAAACTTGTAGTTATTTCTATGTAAACCTATACTATACCTAGTGTATTATTCTAGCTAATATAAACTACCATAAAAATGAACATAATATAAAATAGAACCATGTATTATATAATATCACCATGTGGTGATAGTGTCCCTATCTAGATGTTAATGTTTCTCTCATCTAAAATTTAAGTCACTATACTAATTTTTAATTCCCTATTTTTTTATTATGTTTTACCCATGTCTAATTTTTTGAAATTGAGCCTATGTTATAAAAAATGTTCTATAAATGTAATGTAGGAACTTGATCTCAATGTATATAAAAATAAATCAAACTATCTACCTAGGGGGATGGGGCATGATGTCCATCATGACAACCAGTTAGGAAGGGTAGATGCATGAGGTCCCTCATGACATAAAAAATGGGCGTGTGTAACAAGAAAATACATATGTCATAGCCATGATGCATACAAAATATCATACATAAAAAACATATGGTGCATAAAAAATAGACCTAGGGGTCATAATACAAGGGACACAAGCACATGTCACTAAATATGAGAGAAGAAGACATACAGGGACATGTTCAAATGTCCCCATACACAAACAACAATCAAATTGGATTTGAACCACATAAAAGGACATGTTAAAATGTATACATACATAATTATTAAATCACATTTAGGGGACATGAGAACATGTCCAAGGCATACATGAATAGAAGTGGTGTATAGCCAAATAACAATGACATTCAAATTCACTCGAATAAAAGAAGCATAGAAATATAATCAAGTCTAAACTAGAAAAGCTATAAATGAAAGCATGTATGAATGTAGTAAAAATATATGTAAGAGGTAGGATTTACATATGTTGAGTCTAAACTAGGGATAATCAACAAAAATTCTATGTATGATTAGCAATGATAAATGGCAAGATATAACAATTCTAGAACTGGAATGTATAAAATGTAAGGATGGAACCTGGTAATAAAAACTACATATAAGATTCCCCCAAGTAATAAAACGTATCAAATTAATAATCCTAAATTGGTGTGCATGCTCCTAATGGATAGATGATAGTAATTCTATATTAGCCTAGTGGACCTGAGTCTTATAAGTAATTTACAAACACTTGATAAGAATAAGTGAAGCATGTATACATGATGAAATTGATTATAATAAGATATTTTGCATATGTAGTGTTTATAAAATATAATAAATGTAAACATATCAATGCATACAATCTATAAATTTTTTGTTTTTTGAGTAATATTTGAATGATTTTGTGTTTTGGCATGTTATATTATTTTTGTATTTTTTATATACAAGCTATGTACAATGAGCAAGAGATAATAAAGTATTTACAAGAGGGTAGGAACCATACTAATTGATGAGTCTCATAGCAGACTCACTATAACTATGACCTTTGTCAAATAAGGGACTATGATCATGCATGTTATGTGAAAGGGCAACTATGATCCCATAATCTATTGTAGTGAGCAATCTGTGTTTGTATCTACCTATGTATTGGTGTTAGGAATTTGTGGCACTGACTATGGTGTCTTATGAACTATAGGGGTCTTAAGAACCCATATGGTATAAAAAGATATAGGTGACATAAGTGCCCTATGTTAAGAACCTCAAGAACACAATAATACTAATCTTGGCATAAATTGAGTAGATTAAGGTCCTCTATAATCTATGACATATATCTGACACATTAGTCTCTCTAATAATGGTATTCATGGGAGAGTATGTGTATGGGTCAATACTTTAAAAGTATACCTCACCTTCATTGCTGGTTCTACTAAACTCTATGATGTATGGATAGGAATTATACTCTGAGATATAACTAATATCTATGTTATATTTCATAACAATCCTAAAACTACGTATTGGATAGGTAGAGGATACTCATATGGAAAACCCTCAACTTTGACTACTTAATTTGTGTGTATGTATTTTAGGCATTTGTGCACTATAAATGGAATGTATCAGAACTATTGTAACCATTACATACTCAATAACATATCAAACATGCTTGCATTGGGTACTAATAAGAATCAAGTGGCTATATGTGCTAGTCCAACCTGTAATGGAAGCAAAATATCCATGATGGAGCTCTACACATGACCAATAAATCCACTAATGAATATGTCTATTAGGAATATATCCTTCTTTGAGTATCCCAAATGATATAAAAGTATCATAGTGCACATTTTAATGCTTGACCCATTATCAACTATAACACTCTAGATAGGATGATGATCTATGTATGCTTGTAAGAAGAGTGCATGTAAATCTAAATCATCATCTATAATCTCCTAATATAAGAATGTGATGAGTTTTTTAGGTCAAACTATATTATGGTACATGAAATTAATGTTCTGAAATGGGTGTTCCTCCTTATTAATAGTGTGATATGAAGTTGGTGGTGGATGTGCCTGATATGTGTAGTGAACACCTAATGTGTTCCTTGACTCATTCATTATGTGTTTTAGAAATATATTTAAGAATATATTTAATGCCTTAGCTTTTATTTTTTTTGCTTTTAGTGACTCTATGGGTGTTCCCACATTAATAACATTAGCCTCAACCAAATCTTGTTTCTTATGTTTTAGGATTATGTATTTGTTTGTTGTATGGCCTAGTGCTCTGTGATACTTGCATAATGCATTAGAATCATAGTTATTTAGAAGAGTCCATGTCATATCAACCTCTTTAATGGGAGGGAGAGATATGACATTACATTCTAATATCTATTTTAAGAGTTGTGTTTATGACTCTAGAAGGTTGTGAATATTTCATACTAAGGAGTGGATAAAACCAATCTAGGAGATGTCTCAAAAGCTACGTTGACTATAGAATTTTGATCACTCTTATTCTTAGTGGACCTTACCTTGTATGGAGGCTTATTTGGACTCTTAAAAATTGATTCTAATTCATTGTTATACTTTAGTTTGCCCATTGATATAATCTTGACCTCTCTTTCTTTTATTGTGTGGCACAAATTTGTGAATGTAGGAAACTTATTGAACAAGATAGCTTCGTGTAATGCTAGTAAAAGACTTTATTTAAATATGTCTTAAGTCTCTCTATCTACCATGAGGCTAGTCAATTTTGATAATACAATCTTTTATTGTAAGACATAATATGTGATAGGTTCATTTGACTTTTGTTTCAACTATGCCACTTGGGCATATGATATCTTATCATAGATATTGATGGAGAAGTGTGATAAAAATATGTAGGCTGAAAGATTAAATGTTGTTATAGATTGATTTGGTAAATCATAAAACCACTGTAGGTCATAATATTTTAAATTACATGAAAAAAACTTTGTGAGAAAGCAATCATTGGACACATAATCCAAACATGTTACATGAAAAGATCTGAGATGATGCTCTAGGTCACCTTTTCCATCATATAATGTAATATTAGGTTCCATAGAACCATATGACAAGGAATTTGTCAGAATTTGATGTGCCAAATGTGTATTTAATATAATATTAGAGTCAAAGGCTTATGATGGGTTAGTGGCTCCCTACTCAAGATGTAATACCTTAGCCTACAAAGTATGAATCTTGTGCATAAGGGATTGTACATTTGGAATAGAGGAGCTAGTCACAAGAGGTGTAGCTATCACTGAAGTTTGTTGAATTACAATTTTAGTTTGTGCTAGCTGAGTTGGCCCCACTATAGGTGTAATAACATTATTATCTAGGGGAGTTAAAGATTGACCATTATTTGTTTTGTTCTTGATTTCTAATATAGATTATAGGATTTATGCATGATCAAGGGGTTGTTCCTAAATTATCTCTAAAGCCCTATAATATCTCATCTTTGTTGATATTCATGTCATCATTGTTAAGTGGAGGGAGAGTAACCTATTTTTTAATGTGTATATTAGCTTGTTCTTGATTGTATTATTCATATTTAGATGTATTATCATTCAAATCCACATAATCAGGGTGTGAAGGATGAATATATGGAGTTACGATAGGTCTCTTATCCATGTTATAGGCTTAGATAACATGAATCTAAATATGCTCTATAGTATTACCACCTAATCTATTACTTCTTAATGCAAGAGAGATAGATTTTTTAGATGGAATATATTAAACAAATTAGAATAGAGCTACTAAAATAGAATACATTAAATCTAAAAAAATTAAAGAAGTTAATGAAAATAGGAAAAAGAAGGATATAAACCCTAAGAGTATCTAGGGTTAGGGTTTTTGAATTAGGGTTTCTTTGTAAAAATTTAAATTATATTTAAATAAAAGAAACCCTAATTTAGGAATTATTTAATGAGCCAGGTTATGCCAAAAAAAATAAAAAATATAAGTATGTAACCCTAATTTAGTAATAAAAAAATTAGAAGGCAAAACTAGGGTTTTAAGTAATATTCCAAGTAAGTCAGGCTCACCAAATATTTTAAAATTTTAGGGTTTAGCTATGTAAATATTATGTTTGATTAAAGGGATGAGTAGTCTAAATTAGTGAAATAATATGTAATAAATAACCACTAATTTGTTATATATTTTGAATAGCTTTGAATTTTTTAAAATAGTAATAAATATGTACAAATAAATACTTATATAGAAAATACGTGAAATAGAAGATCTAAGTGATGAAAATTGAGATACAAATAAGTCTAAATGTTATCAATCAGATTCATATGTCAAATCCTATCCTAGACTATAGTGTCACATTTGGATAGTAGTTTCATGTGGCTCTAGTGTAATAAAAATAGCACTATTACCCTTTGTGTAGGACTACTCCTAAATTTTGGGTACACCTATGCCTATGTTTTGTTTTTGCATGCACAAAGTCTAAAATGATATATTATGCCTATTATAGTTTATTTATGATGCAAAACCTAATCCTCCTTACAAGTAAGACATGAGCTGAAAAGTGTGTTCATTAATAAGATAGGCTAGACATCCTCAGCACCCCATTATGAAGAGAGTTACCTATAAACCAATACTCCATGGAGGGATCAAACCAAATTTACTTTTCCCCACCTAAGTGTTGGTGTAAGTGCAAGTGATGCTACAATGATAGTGGTGTTGAATGCCTTAAGTATGCATGAGATTAGAAATCTATAAAATCTAAGCTTAGGGTAACTATAGATGGTAGTATGAAAAAGTAGGGTATAATAGGGACTTATAACCTTGATTTTACTCAACTTGTTTTATGTTTTAATATTTATTTTGTATCTAATTTACATATAATGGATAGAGGTCTAAAATTCATGTGTTTATAGTGTTATGCATCTTGTGAAAATAATAAAATATGCTTAGGCAAACCTTAGGAGGGTTTTAATTTTGAAAAAAAAATATTTTTGGTAATGTTAGGGTAAATGACATTATCACCATTTTGGGGACACTAGCACCATGTGGTTCTAGTGTCCTTAATGTGGCATCAATGTCTAGTTGGTAGGATGCTAGGCATAAAGGGCTAATATATAGAAATGAAGGTCTAAGACTATGTTTTAACTGACTAAGGACACATGTGGTCCACACAAAGTATGGGAAAGTGTGATAATAGGCTCTAGGATAGGTCTAGGGCTAAGTTAGGGATAAATTGTCTCAAGTAACACTCTTAGCACTCAAATACCACTTTTAGGTGATTAAACACACTCAATTTTTCAATTATAGTCAACTAAATCAAGATGGTATATCAAGCTTAATTTTATCAATATAGATATCATTTTTATCTAACAGGATTGAGTTGGTTGATCTAGTCTTTTACTATCTACAGGTCTAGTGTTTTCATCTAACTATTGATTTGATTGATCTAATAATTTTTTCTATTTTTAGGTACTAGGCTTAAAATTGACTACATCATGCTAGTCAACCTAAATTTATATTCTATTTATAGGTTTCAATTTTGGCTAATGGGATCAAACTAGTTGATTCTATTATTTAACTAGTCTTTTTAATATTACTTTATATATAATAAAATTGATCTACTCAAGTTTTTATTCATTTTAATCTAGATAAATTAACTTAGTTGATCCAATAATTTTATTGTTTTTTTATTTCATTTATAGTCAACTAAATTGACATGTTTGATCCTAATCAACATTCATATTTTTAATATTAGCGAAATAGATTGATTCATCTGATTCTATTTATTAACTATGCTTTCAGTTTTCTACCTTTCCAAAATTAAAATTTTTTCCTAGATGAGTTAGTCAATAGAAATTTAGCAATATAAATAAATTCACTTGGTTGATCTTGTTCTATCTTCCAAGTTCATTATTAACAACTTAGCATTTCCATTATTGTCAATTTTAATCAATTTACAATTCTTAATTTTCAGTTCAAAATTTTTCTTACTACTTTACTCAGTTGTCATTTCTAAAAAATTATACACAAAGTAAAATAAATCAACCAACTCGATCTAGTTTTGTGTTTGTGTTTTCTACCTCCAAACTAAATTGACTAGCTTGATTTCATTTTATTAAGAATAATTTTTAAATAGTCTATATTAATTAGCTTGATCATGTCTTGTATTACTTGCTCAACTAGATCAACTTGCTTGATGTTGTTCTGCATGTTTTATTTTTTAGTATAAGCAAAATAAATTAAAATCTATTTTTCATAGTAATTAATATCACTTTTAATTTTGAAACAAAGAGTTGGATGCATGTTTATTTCATTTTATAAATTACAACTTGGTTTTTGGCAAATTGATTTTGACCTTTATTTTCATCTTATTTGGTTTTCCCTAAAAAATGTGTACTATCATTTTTAAAAATACTTAGTTATTGTTATGAAGGGATACTCTATGATCTATTTATGGTATTTTTATATCATTTATAGATATTGTGACATGAGGGGCTTACCTAAATACTCATAGCCATAGTACATAGATAAACATGATATTTAGTATCCATGTACCTCACAGTATTTTAGAAATACCTAGGACTTCTTTTTGTATTGAACCTTAATAATCTAACCATTTATTTGATTTTGTGGTGCATTAGTTATTATTTAGCATTAAGAAAAGCTACTTCTAGATTACCCTTTAAATCAAATTTAGTGGGATATGAGAATGACACTTCCTCTATAGTTAACACTCTGAAACATTACATATTCAGTCCAATAGACAAGCTATTATCTTTGGAAGCTTACACTATCAAAGAAAACCTTTAGTATAACCTCTTGATATTATTTTCAAATTAATACTTAACATTATGAATTAAAAAAAACTATATTTTTTGGCTACATGGTAATATCTATTGTATTATAGACTATATAGGCCAACATTAATACAAAATTTATGTTTTGTTTCAACTAGATTGACTAGCTTGATTTAGTTGCATATGTGTGATAGACTACATCAACTAGTATTATTTGGTCTTATACTTTTTATGTGATTTACTTATATTCTAAAACTATATCTACCATCTCGATATAGTAGACTACTTCTTTAGCCTATTTATTTAACTAGATCAACTAGTTTGATCTAGTCTATTTCTAGACTATTTCATTATCTTATTTTCCTAACTAGATTTATGAGCTCGATCCAATAAATTTTTAGAATTTTATGATTCCTATTTTCCCAACTAGATTAGTTATCTTGATCTAGTCAATTTCTAAATTGTTCTATTATCTTGTTTGCCTGACTAGATGGACTAGATCGATCCAACCAATTTATAGACTATTCTATTATCTTATTTACCCAACTTAATCGATTAACTCAATCCAATAAATTTCCATCTATTTTTTAATTATTGTCTACCCAACTAGATTAACCATCTCAATCTAGTTATTTTTTATATTTTTTTTATACTTTTCATCTAACTAGATCGACTAACTTGATCTAGTTGATTTTCAACTTATAAATTTTCACCTTTCTAGTAAGTATATAAATAGTTTATTTTTTTATCACCATGCAACACTTGTTTTATGAATTTAAAAAAATAAAATAAAATTAACATGATGAGTCTTAATAATCCTCATAAGGCCTCTAAGATGCATCTACATTATCATGTGATAGCTAATATTGATATTAGCAACATCCATGTTACTATTAGAACCACTGATTATGGGATTCCTCCCCATTATTATTATTATTTTAATCATATATTCATAACTATATTAGAGGATGAAAGTGATCTTGAATATATGTCTGAAATGATCCTTTTCATCAATGAAAACCCTCAACACTAGGGTAAAGATCTCACAATCATTTATAACCTCATGATTGGACCTCACATTAGAGAACACACTTTACATTTACCTAGATTTTATATATGATTTAGGGCAAGTCATCCTACAACTTCTATCACACCCTTATCCTCTCTCATGCCTTCTTATGCTAGTATGTCATCATTTTTAATGCCTTCTTCATCTTTTATACTGACCATTTCCACAAAAATGGTAGGTATAACCTTTAGTGGGCCTACTCAAAATGCTCACATCAATATTAAAAATAATAAAAGTAATATTTTATATCAAACTATTAGTGTATCTCAAACTATCAATGACTTTCATACCACTAATTCATCCCATGATTCTTCCACTAGTGAAAATACCATTAAAACTAATTAATTTTTATTACAAATTTAAATCAAATGGATAATTTTAAAACTAATAGTGTCAATAAAATTATTCAAATGAAAAACCAATTAATGCATTTCCAAAATCATCCTCAACCTACTTAATGAGGGATGCAAAATCTTAATTCCCCCCACCCACCTTAGAGATGCACATGGTAATATTATATCTCAATTGCTACTTCTTAATAAGGCCATTAAAAATTTACAAAATGAACCTTGACTTCCTCAAATTGTAAACATTGACATAGGTGGCATAGTTCCCACTATCACTTACAATGGATCCACTAATCTAGCCTTGCATTTGAAATCTTTTGGAAACTTATATAAAGATTGTGTTAAACTCAATATCTTTTCCACCAATAAACTCTTAGCCAAAACCTTCTTAGGTAATGCTTTGGAGTAGTATACTCAATTTAAGACCCATTATATTTCTAGTTTATAAGACTTAGTTAATACATTGATTCCAAAATTTCAAACTAATGATCTTCCTAAAAATATCCTAGCTCATTTTATCAATTGTAAAAAAATAGAATCCAAAACAACCCAAGTGTTCATTAAATGATGAAAATCCTTATTAAATAAAATTTATCATAACATGTTGGATGAAAATATCTTCCATTTATTCACTAATACTCTTGATCCTAAATTATAATACCATCAGAGGATTTTTTCCCCAAAAATTTTAGAAGAAGCCCTTGATCAATCCAAATGTCAAGATTTTATTATACCAAAATTTGATCCTTCAAACATCCCACATAAAATTTATTGCTTATGAAATACAAAAATAGACATGCAAGCATGATGGTGCTATGGATACCTGTGATTCCATACACAACATTCAAGCCATTACTCTTAGTGGTCCCATAGAGCCTATTCTTTCATCATCAATTTCCAAAAATCCTCATCTTAGTTATACCTTTTCTCAAGTAAATAATGTATATATCCATAAACCACTTTCCTTATTATATATTCAAAAGCATCTTCCCATGCCCTCACAATGAGATATTGATCCCAATCATTGTACCAAACATTGGTATGATCCACACAATGTTTTTTGGTATCATTAAAGTTGAATCCATTCTCATGAAACTTGTCACCAACTAAGAACCTTTTCTATGGAATATCTTATTGGACATAATTTTGATCATGAATCACTCATATGTACACATCAACAATATTATGAAGGGTAGCCAAGGCTCATGAAACCAAAACTAAAAATTTTGTCCTTAATCAAGATAATTCTGACCTAGCTATTTATAAGGATCCCCTTCTTAATAATCAAGTTAGTACTACCCCAACCTCCAAATACTAATAATTTCAAAAACTTTTATGGATCCTAATGATAACATTCATGATTAGAATATTTTTAATATGAATAATATGAGGAAAGTAGTTTCTTATATCGATCCTTATCCATATTTAAACTAAAAAATTGTGTAAACTTTTTGTATTATTTAAGATTCTTACCCATCCCATATTACATAACTAGGGGACACATAACAAATTTCAAACAATTTAACAACATAATATTCTAACTCATAAGTGTCAAATAAAATGATAAATTTAGACACTAACTCAATTTATATCAATATAAATTCTACCCCTCCCTTAACTAAGCTACCTCAATCAAAAATTCCAAAGTCATCTATTGTTAGTACCTCTTCCTCTCATTTACAAGATGCAACTAATGATTCAACTATGTCATTTAAATCAACATAATCAGACACACTAGGTCAATCAATATTGACTAAGTCCCAATCAAATACACATTACCAACATTGAATTAAATGTACTTCTGCTACACCTTCAAAGAATCTAATTTAACCATTATGCACCTAAATCTAATAAAATTTTAACTAGATATGATAAATAAAATCCTATATCTAAAATTTCACATCTCCCATATCAAATCCCTTTCCTTAAACTTATGAGAACTTCCCTTTGTCATCATAATCATTTAATTCAACTTTTATTTGAAATGAACATCCCTCTTCCCTTGATTATGGGGCAATAAACCACTTTATATCAATTTAAGGATATCATCCATTAGAAATATGAGTAAATGTCTATCCACATTGATGAAATGGTAGATAATTATATTTCACTCAAATTTCCTATCACTTCAATTATTTTCAATAAAATATTGCTTTTGTGGATGATCTTCCATTATTCATTAGTGTCCAAATAAGAGATATCCAAGTCAAGCATGATGTTACTAATGAAGGATCAGTTACTTGCATGTCTTACCTTGATTTCATTAAAACACATTAGTATTTTGAATGTAATCTTAAATATGCTCAAATTATATTCTAAGGATATGATAGATGAAAAATGCCTCCTTTACATTTTGTTTGTATTCTTGTCACATTTCCCCTATCATGGTGTACATCAAAGTCATGATATTTAATTTATTTCTATCAAATAATATTTTACTTGGTCAACCTTAGACACATCACATGAGATTCGTAGCCTCTTCAGCATGTCAATGTGTTAAATTTATTTATAATGTGATAAATACAAGATTCAAGGAGATTTCAATCTTTGAAATTTTTAACAATTCTAAGAATGGGTAATTTGTTAAAAAAACCTACCCTTGAACCTTACCATTCCTTTTCACAAGTAATAATGATTTAATTAAACTATCAAAATTAATAGGGGTTATAAAGGTCACCCTAAAGTAATAGGTAATATCCTACCTAATCTCTTAGATTTTGGCAATGATGAACCTAATGAGATCAGTTTAAAAAACAAAACTTATGATCTCTCTTCTCACATAAGTGTTAAATTACCCCATTATTTATGACCTCTATCTCATTAAAAATCATTTTAAAAAATTCCCGTCACCCTGACAAAGACTAAACATTCCATCCATCATGCTCTATCAATCGATAAAATCAATTATGCCTATAATATTTATTTTCACACTCTTGATTCTAATGATGGATATTATTTAAATGATCTATTTTTTTCTAGATTTTTTCAAGCTGAAAATACAAAGATACTTAGATATCATTCTTTAAAACATTATCTTAGTTCTATTCATGTAGTTCCTTCTCCTTATATGGTACCTAACATGATTTTTTATTCACTTGATGATCATAAATATAAGATAGAGCACATGCACATGCGTGCATGTATGCATGCATGCACACACACGCACGCACGCATGCACAAAACTTCTCATCTAGTCACTGATGAACCTTTTTGGAGAATACTTCTTGACTATGCCATGATAGGACCTTATTGATTCACTATATTATCTAATCTTTCTAGGATAGTCAGTCTTGAGATTTCATCTACATTGCACTAACCCACTTTAAGATCATATCTTATTGTATTCAAACCTAATACTGATCTTAATATAAGTTCCCCTCCTCTTGGTGATGACATACTACTTTTGCCTAAGCTTCATCTTCTAATAACATGACGTTAAAATGAGCCATATTGTGAGTTACATAGGGTTTTTGGTTATTGGACCAAGGATTGTTGTGCACATGATCAATAACAAGCTTTAAAATCCAATCCTACTATTTTTAGATGATATTCATAGTCATTTATTCCTATACATGTTATTTTCATGACACACACATATATTCTTCCACTTATTATTGATAGCTTTGGTAGTAAATTTATACATTTCATCCATATAAGGAATAATATATTGATAACAGCCTACCTTATCCTAATATACTTCTAGAATACATCACTAAATATTGATAATTTCATTACCTTTTGCATCAGTGTACCATACATCATATAAATAGATGCCAAGTACTATAATAATAATTTCATAAATTTTCATAGCCTACACCCTCACCAACTCATCTTCATAAAATCTCAACCTTCTCCATAGCCTACATCTCCTCATAGATATGAGGATATTAATCATAGTTTGACATTAGATCCTCACATTAATTATTCCTTGTATAATATATCCCATGAGCATCATTATTATTATAGCATACCCACTTTATTGGTAGATACATTGTGTTGGGTAATATTTTCATGAGTCTCTACAAATATTGATGAGATTTTGATTAAATTCAAATTACATTTACACTAAGATGTATCCAATGTTATGGATGTTATTTACCATGAAATTTATTAGTGCTTATGAACACACCATGGTGTTTCATCACTTTATTTATTAAATTTTCATATGATTTAGATTTGATTTATGAATACATGTTGATCATATTATTTGTATTTGATTTATGAATACATGTTGATATTATGTCTAATCTTATCACCTCAAATTTTTTTATGGATTAATTTAATTTTTACTTATTGTTACCTTAATTTTAGGATGATTCATATTTACACTTGTTATATCATTTATTTAAATTAGATAGTTATTCTTGTGACATGGTATATAACCCATACCCTTTAAAATTCTATCTTTACCTTATGATTAACTAACAAGCATATCTTTCATTATATCATTTCATGCATAGATCTATATGATCTTCACTTTTCCTTTACTTTTGCCTCATATTAAGTAAATGTTGACCAAGTTTGACCCTATAGGTCAAATTGGGACCCATATAGGAAAAAACATGATTTTTAGGTGTTTTTGGGTCTAATATATCTTTTCATAAGGTGTATTATAGGTCATTTAGTGTGATTAATGTTATATTAGCTTTGGTCATTAGTCTTTCAAGTCATTATATCATTTTGAGTGGGGTCATAAATGCACATTAAATGAGTTTTATAGCCTCCTAGGGAAATGTGAATGTGTCAAAAGGTTATGTCATGTGCTATGTGTCATATTATGTCTTAGGTAACTATTTCTAACTAAAATTGGTAGGTGATTCAAAAGAAAGAGTAGTTTTCTTAGGAAGAGAAGAGTTTGGCACTTGTACAACCCATGGGGAAGTGTGCCATATGGGAGAAGGTTATGTAATGACTATTTAGCTTCTTTATATCCATATCAATGCTTGACATGCTTTAGAAGTGATATAAAAGGCCAAAAACTATTCTAATCCTTTTTCACCCTCCTAAGCACACAAAACTAGTCTTTAGGTTTGTACTTACTGTTTTGCTAAAATTATGTATATTTCAAGTCTAAATAAAAATAGAGAAGAAAGATAGGGATAAGTGATTAGAATGAACTTGTATTAGTTTACACACTATATCCAGATGTTTTGAGCACTGCTCTTTGATTGGGGAGGACTATTTGCAAGTAAGAAAGCACTACCATAAAAAAATTTATTAGTAGATATATGAGTGGGCTACCAAGATACATGCTTGTTCCAAGAACTGTCAAACTTACTTAGAGATGAAAATACACTTTTGGGAAATAAAAGAGTAATAAATAATAAAAAGAGATAAAAAGGGAGAGTAAAAGAGATATTATTTTACCATTATTCACAACCCTAGTGCAGTAGAGAGTAATAGAGTGCACGTGGTATATTTAGTTTATATTTGGGAAGTTGTTTGGATAGGTTTTAGAAGGGTTACTAAAAATCCATAGCTGCTAATGTCAGTTAGGCTGCCAAGGTTGGTGAGCAACTGTGATTGATATCAATTAGTCTGTCAATGTTGGTAGGGGCAATAATTACCTAGCAGCTTATAAAATGCTTTTCTCAATCTGGAAAATGGTTTTGGTTAGGTTTGGAAGGTTGGGGAGAGTGTGTGTGTGTGTGTGTGTGTGTGTGTGTGAGAGAGAGAGAGAGAGAGAGAGAGAGAGAGAGAGAGAGAGAGAGAGAGAGAGAGAGAGAGAGAGAGAGAGAGAGAGAGAGAGAGAGAGAGAGAGAGAGAGAGAGAGAGAGAGAGAGAGAGAGAGTATTGTTTAGATAGATATGGTTAGAGGTTTGGCATGTTGGAACAAGGGGAAAAAAGTGGGGAAGCTTTATAACTCCTTCACAAGGGTTCAGTCAGGAATGTGTAAAATAATGAATAGTAGATATAAAGTGATTATAAAATAACTCCTTTAATACTTATAGAATAAGTGATGTACTTATTTGTATAGGTGATTAAATTATAAGTGTTAGATGGATGGATCCTATAAAACTTTCCTAATCAATGCCTTGAATGGAGAAAAAAATCATGTGTTATTGGTTCTCAAGAGCTTGGTTCCTGATCTATATTGACTTATGAAAGGTAATAGTGAGATAAGATGTGGAAAGTTTTATGCCAAATGCCTATAAGTGAATATAAGTGGAAATTATTGATTTCTACTGACCTAAACATTAGTTTGGATTTTGTCTTAAATAATCGATGTCGGTAATCCCATCGATGTTGGCCATGCGTTGACTGATGTTGGTGGCATGAGAATAGGTAAAAGGGATATTTTTAGCCTATTTTTTATTCTTTCGCATGCCAAGTGTGGTATCCATTAGGAAGTGATTGAAATGGGAGGTTAAGAAGGATGTATTTAGTTAGAAATTTATTTTTGGGGTGAGAATAAGTCACGAGTAGTTAGGATAAAGGGACTAAGTCTTGAGGTGACTCAGAGGGTGAGAATTAGTCTTAGGATGAGGTGGCTAGGTAAGGTGGCATAAGTGGTTTTTAATCAACTTAATTAAATATTTTAAATTAATTAAATGTGTGAGGGATAAAATCATGGGTTAAGGAGGCCAATCTTTATTATTATTAAAAATGGGCTCAAGGGGGGGTTTGACATAGGGAGTTACACACATGTTGTGATGTAATTTTGGTGTCTACACTTGGTACAGACAGTTAGAGAACTTCTAGGTCAAACACCTTTTATAGTTAAAATTACACTTAGATATATTAATTTACATAACTATAGTTTGAATAATGGTGTCCTTTGGTTTATGGACCATCCTCATGAATTTGACTATGTTTTTTGCCTACTAATCTATACACCCTAAGGCTTTGATTTGGTTTGGGCATTTATATACAATTAAGTTGGTCATGTTGGTTAAGAATTATAATTAATTCCTCCTAATATTATCTTCATGCTTGGTTTCATGTTTCATGATGTTTTGATGAGCAAATTAGCTTAGGTTATAAGAGGAAGCACTATTCTATGTAACAGGCAATTTTTCACCATTTTCAAGAACTTCATGCTTGATCATGGTTTTAGAAGGTTGTGATAAGTCATTATTAATGTTATTAATTTAATATTGAATATTTTATACTTTAAATCTCATATCTAAAGTAACATTCCATGAGTTTCAGTCATGAACACTATGTAGTCAACTCTTTGCTCACTTTTCACTTGCTACCATAGTTGTAATAACGTGTGTGAAACTATCTAGTGTGCTTGTGAAGGTCTAGTTAAGTTATAAAAATGTTTAATATGTATTTATAAATGGGAATGAGCATATTATACTCTCCAAAGTGTGTAAAAAGAGGACTATTGTAGTCATGTGCAACATATGCTCTTAGTCTACCATTAAACATCACCTACAGGTGTCTTCATAGGGATTTTAACATTGAATATGATGTGTTGACATTTGTTTTGAGATCCATATATTATAAATATTCTAATTTAAATCATTAAAATATGTTTACAACTCATAAAAGGTGAAAATAATTCTCACTACAAATCTTCATCTTCACTGCCTATAGATATAAGAGTAACCACCTACAAGTGGCCTAGTAAAGGGATTTGATGTCATAATGAAGTGTTGAAACATGAATTGAAAATATTCTTGGGACACCAATATGGTAAATAAACCTTAGCATGTATTTTTGACATGTTATGTGGACAAATGAGAGTGAAACCTTCACCTAGGGTCAAATGATTGAATTTTAGGACATGATCCATCCCTAAAAGTGCAAAATAAAGTTCTTAGGGTTTTTGTTGATATCATATAACATGGTTGAAATGACCTTTAAAGTATATAGACAAGTAAATATTTTATCCTATATCATGGAAAATGACTATCCAAAGTTTGGAGGGTAGGTGACCAAGGGAAAGTGACTATTGAGGATCTCAAAGTTGTGTTTTTATGCACTATTCTCAAGCAGTGATCACCTACAAGATTTTGATCCTAAAGCGACCCCTTCACCCAATATTGAAAAACCAAGACATTTTTACATGTTTGGAAAACCTTTTGGGGTGAAAGGAATTCCAAGGGCATAAATACCATCATGAGGAGCTGGTGAGATATGTTTCAAAGTCTAATAATAACCTACAGATGTGCCTAACTCCATGGAAGTGCTCGCCTACAACCAATTAGGCCTAAAAGTGCAAAGATGCTTGAATGAGTTACCAAATGATGAGTTTTCCTCTTAGATGATCATGGATTTATGTAGAAATAATAAATGAGGTAGATGATTTATCATTTGAATCCAAAACACATTCTAAGTCTCATAAATATCTAATGAGAACCTAAAGCCAAGCTTAAGGTAGAAAACATAGTCTTGTAAGTCAAAAGGAAAGAAAGATGGCCTAAAGCATGTTTTTAATAAGTTATTGAGTATGAAAACTGATTGTATTAATTGTAAGCTTCATGGAGCTACTGATGACATTCTAAGACCTTACTTTCAAATAAGGAGGTGGAAACAGTTCATACAAGTAACCTCAACATCCACCTACAGCTGATAGTCACTTAATTAATGACTTGTCTAGGTTTTATCATGAAAAATTCATGATATATATGAATATAAATTCCTCATAGGACCAAAATATGATGTTTAACATATTCTAGGAAGGATCTTCACCTACAGGATCTTTTTGTCCAAACATAGTTAACTATTGCACATAATAAACAAGCTTGGTGATTTTGAGTATGGGAAATACATAAAGGTAAGACAAAGGGTTCAAGCCAATGTAATGATATTTGGAGTTTATAAATGGAATTATAATCATTAAATTCAATATAAATTATACAATTATACTTACAAGTACCTTCTAAAATAGGAAACATGATCAAGAAGCTTATATACAATCTTGACCAGTCAATTATGTAATGAGAGGTATATAGGGAGTTGATATAGTGAATGGACCTAAAAAAAAAAATATTAATAATTATGGTATCTATAAACTTTTTATATTAAATAAAATAAGAGATAAAGGACTCTAAACATGCATTACATAGTCCACATGAGAAAGTCTACACATAATCTACTTTATAAGGGTTTGTTTTAGGTTTTGGAGAATTTTGAAGGATATAAGGATGGAATTTTGTGTGGGAGGTCATGAAAACATAATTAATCCCATGAAACATTAATTTTTTTGAGAGAATAGGGGAAGTTCCCTCTATTTTGTCTCAGATAGAGGGCACTTTCCCTTAGGCATAGACTAACAGGTTTGGAAGGAAGGAATGAAATGATGGACCAAGGGTTGTGTGAACCTTTAAAGAATGGGTGAGAAGTTGAAACACACCTTGGAAAACATGATAAATCTTGAACAAAATGGGGAAACTAAATAGGTAGGTATAAAACTTGAATATTACAGTCAGACTTAGTAGGTAGAATTAAGGCCTATAAGCAAAATTGTCGGCCACTTTTACTTCTAGCTCTTAGTGATCCTTATAACTAATTAGAAAATATTTTTAGGGTGAATTTATAATTTTTAAATCTCTTTTAGTGAATTATAGACCATAATAATGTCATTTTGGGGATCAAAGGTAGCATTATGTCTATGTAAAGTAAAGAGATTGATAAGCTAGGCTAAAGTACTCATATCTTCTCTGAGGATTTACATGGAGGATAAAGTATTTTGGGTAGGTTAGTATGGGTATTTAAGATCATGTTTGTGTAATTTTTTTAAAATTCCAATGTTAAGGATTTATGAATAAAGCTTAAGAACAAAAACTACCTAACACCCTTACAAACCCTCAGTCAATACTTGATGGAGAAAATGAGGATGGGAGGCTGATCCAATGGCATAGTTTGAACATGAAAATTATTTTAACTTTCAAAATACTCTCTCAAGATCCTCCTCACCATTTTTAATTATACAAAACTATATAGACAAGGTACAAAATATGGTACTTTTGACTATTTCATGCATTTTATAGGTTCTAGGAGGATTATGAAGATGAAACCAACTTTGGGAGAAGTATTAGGACTTGGGATAACCCCTCATGTCCACTTAAGTTTTTAGTACAAATATTAAGTGTTTAAACAAATAGATTCATTTTAGACAATAAAAACTAGCATAATGACCAAGCTAGTGAGAAGCGTGAAAAACTTCAAGTGAGGTAATTTAAAGGTGTACCTAACACCTATAAGGAAATTAAGGTATTAAAAGGTGTCATCCACTCCCTCATATTGATTTTCATAGAAAATGGATGCCTATTTGAAGGCCAAGTGTGTAGGATGCATGAAAGAGGAATTTCTTAGACTACAAATGATGATATCTCATTTATGAATGATTTTAGATGACCAGGACTACAAAAAATACATAGAAAGTCATGTATGAAACCTTAACCTTCATTACAATCATCAGACCTATCCATAGTTAGTTTTGGGATGTTTAAATAGGTGTAAATCATGAAGGTAGTTTTTTGAGCCAAAATGAAGAGTTTCATGCCTTGTATGAACACTTGTACTTCTTAACCTTGTATGTTTCATCACACATCCTCTTCATATATATAAATAAATAATTTTATTAGCTTAAAAAGTGTCCTTGTGATATTTGGACTTATCTCTTCTCCTCTCTCTCAAGTTCTATAAGAACTACCCATTTTGGCCATTGTAACTTATGCTCCACCTAAGTATGGTGAAGACCTGCTCATTTGCATACCATTTTATCAATAATACTACTAATTTATACCTCTTAATGAATATTAATAGTGTGTTTTAATTTATTTTGGATCTTTATTAGTGAATACTATGGATTCTTTAGCATGTTGTCTCATTATTTCATCCTATTTACAGTTGGAAAGCTTCTTCTTGTAGGGCATGTGAAGTATTCTAGGAAGTGTCAAGGTTGAGTGAGTTAGTCTATTCACTAGTTCTATTCAAGGCCTCTTGTCTATTCCTCCTATACTAATAATTAATAATTAACCTCATAATGTAATATTATGTGAGAAGATGCAAATTGGAGAAGTGTATTTTTGGTTAGTCTCTTAGTTTCATGTGTAACATGTAGTTGGTTGGAAGTCATCAACTTATTTGATGTATCACCTCCCTTAGGATAGTTTGCTTTCAGTTTTTTCCCTCCCTTCCCCCCCAAAGTTTATGTGTAGCAGTGATCAAAAGTGGTAAATCAAGGGAGATAGGCCTACCTAGAGATTCACCTCATCCTTAGGCTACCCACAAGCCTAGAGGTGTTTCAATTATGTCACTTGGATAAGGAGAGATAAGACATCCCCTCAAAGTGTGTAGTTCCAAGTGATAATATTAAAAATATGGATATTATTTAGATTGAATATTTTATTATGGGTAAACCTAATAATTTAGTAGCTGATAAAAATATCTAGGTACTTTGTATCCTATAACCCAAGCCTAAAGACTATCTATGTTTGCCACTTCTCTCATTCATTCCTAATTATTCTAGATTTGTATGGAGGAGGAATAGAAAAATCCATAAAAAAAATTTAAAATACAAATCATTTAAATAAAAGGCAATGAAAAAAAGACATATAAAATCAAAATTTAAAATAACACTAAAAGACATGATTATTATTTTAACACGTCTCTTATGTGTAGTTGAAGCTCAAACTCCAAATTAGCCTCATAATAGAGCCAATGTCTATTGGGGTGCATTAGTCTAGTAGACTAGGATATGATGTCTCAAACCTCTATATAGTCTTACCCACTTTCTCACACAAGCACCCAATCTCTATAGTAGACCGATGGTTGTGTAGGGGTCTTAGGGAATAGGGAATGCATTGTGGGAATGTAGGCCTATTTTAATTTTCTTTTAGATATCATCTAGATGAGATGATCTAAGTACTTCACTTATTCACCCAAATCTTTGTGTCTATGACAAACAAATGTCTTATGATTTTGTCATCCAAAAAATTCCTAACACTTATCTATTTTCTTAGTATGTCTCAAGCCTACTAAGGGTTGTTACAAATTCTTATGTCATGATTTTTTCCTTAATTTCACATCATAATATTTCTAATATTCCTCCTTGATGAATATCCCTTTTTAGTTGATCATACCCCTTTGGTTCTCCTTTTATGAGTTACAATGTAAACCCTTAGATAGGAACAAGCCTTCCTCATAAAAATTTCCTTATCCTCCATAATAATTTACCATAATTATCATTCACCTCATGGTTTACCCTTTATGATTTGTAGTGTAAGACATTAGATAGGACCAAAATTTTCTCATAAAGTATCCTCTCTCTTTTACCAACAAGTTACATACCATGTTTTGTCACAAGATAAATATACTATTTCAAACTAGTGATTAATACAAACCCTATATTTTTTATTTGTCATTTCACTTGATAATTTATTTTACATATCTTTTATTTTACCTTACATTCATGTTTTTATATGTTTATACATTTAATTTTATTCTTGGCATTCATGTCTGACATGCTTCCTAACATGATTAAGTGTGTTCTAGTTTTCATTTCACTTTTGTTATCTATTTATGTTTTACATGCTTCCCAACTTGATTTAGTGTGTTCTAATTTTTTGTCCTTTATTCATGTTTTACACATTTTCCAACATGATTTAGTGTATTGTTTTTTTAATTTAATTTTTTTTCTTTTATTCATGTCTTACATGTTTCCCAATATGATCTAGTATATTTTACATTACATTTTACACTTTTTTCTTATCATTCTTCTTAACCATGAATTTGTTCAAATTAGAAAATAATAAAAATACATCAAAAAATTTCTAATAGCATATGAAAAATATAAACATGTGTTATAAATAAGATACATACATCCATAACATTCATGAGTCATAAAAATAAAATATAAATCTATATATAAATAACTCAAATTTTTGAGATAATAAAAAATAATGTAAGCATAATACAATCTTAGCTCCATGGATGTGATCCAACCCATCTAATAATGGTGGATGGGATACACTACCCATATATGTGTGTGACTTCCCTCTTTGAATAGTCCATTTCAAAGACTTTATCCATCAATGCATACCATAGATTTATCCCTGTAAATGGGCCACATGGACCTATACACATTATAAATCTACAAATGTATTTGAATGAGTGGCTCACTCCTCTAATAATGTCTACCATACCTAAAAATCCCCATCACCCACTCTTGGTGGTAATACCAACTATGCAACATATCCTTAACTCCAAAGCTCTCATGATACCTCACTAACCAATGTAAAACAACTCATATGATTAGTGAAAAAAGGCATAAAATGATTAATCATCTATGTAATATCATGATGTGGAAATAAATCATCTAATATATCATGATGAGATACCTATACCATCACCACCAATGTATCCTCCTCTACAATAAAATATACAAAATACAAAGCAAATGTACATTAGATCTCCTATATATATAAAAATAAGATATCTCGCATATATCTCTACCTATTCATAAAATAATAAACATTAACAACATAAAAAAACATGATTTACTTAGCAACAATCTCTCCATCTGATTTCCCACTAAGGACCTCCTATGAGGCATGAATCCATGGTATTGAAAATCTAGGCTAAAGAACATGATCATGTTGTGAACCACTATGACTCAACTATTAATAGACCAAATCACTATAGGTTGTACTAAGATATGTCCCTTAGATCATGCCTTTACCTCATCTAGTGAATTTATCTAGGAATACCCCTCCAATAGTACATGCCTTTGTTTAGGTTGTCATAAAAGTACATATAAACCTTACTAGGGGAAATAATAACTACCTCTCCTTCAAATAATGTTATCTCTCCATGTTATCATTAGTGTCATCATAACCAAGCTCTCAGTTATTGAGGCCCATCATAGGCACATCCATAAGTACTCCAGAACCTCCACTATCTCGACACTCCCTCATACATCATGCCCAAAATTTAGGATCTAATATAAGTGCCACAAAGTTTAAAAACACAAAATAGGATGTGGCTCCACCCACAAAATATAATGACCTATAATCTATGCATGAACTTATCCTTGACAATTACTTGGCCTTAAAGTCCAAGTATTTATAGTACCCACATATGGATGCCAAATAATCTTTCCTTAAATAATCATCTACAACAGTGGGGCATGAAATATAAACTATTCTCTTTCCACCATAATACACAAGGTAAAGTACCATATATTACATGTGGAAATATAGTAGGTTGATACATCAAAACCTATCAGATATCTAGATACTCAATAAAATCACAAGCCCATAATCATCTTCCCTTGTGATATGATATTATACAAATCATGCACTAAATACAATTAGATCAGTGATCCTAGATCATACATCATTCTTTACTCCAATATAGATCAACACAAGGAAACCATATATAATGGGGCCTTCTCATCTAACTTATAATAGATAACAAAAACTATCACAAGATCAATAATGGCCTTTTGAATATTTGGAATAGCTGACATAGAGATGTTAAACAAGTGAACTTGTAAACCACCAAAATTTCTCTCAGATCTAGTTACCCATAAGGATAAGGATCATCTCTCAACATATATCTTAGGAGTATAAAAAATTATAGGTGTCATAACAAGAGGAAGTCCTAATATAGCATGGACATCCTCCAGGGTGATACCCACCTCAATGGTAACCCCATCCACCACCCACCTAAAGGTATTGGTTAACTACTCACATGTCCATAAGAATGTGATGACCAAATAAAAAATCAATGGAATCTATCACATATATATAATCCCAAAAAATCCTAGTATCGTAAACCATGCTCAATCTCCCACTATCAATCTATCTAACAAATCAAGTAAGCAAACTACATATACCAATTACAAAAGCCTCTATCATCTCTATAAAATATTAAACAAAAAAGCATGTATCAAATATATATATCAAAAAATCATCAAATTACATTACTAAAATCAATAATACATGTATTTACATTTAATATTACTACATTATGAACCTATATTATCTATTTTTTAGTATTTTATACTATGTTGGCCATGAATAACTATGTTAGTTAGGGATATATTATCTAATATGTCAGCCATGTATCTAACTATATTAGACACTATTAGCTTGTAATTGTATCAACCACTTAGTGTTAAATCAACCAGTTGATCCAACATAATCAAACACTTACTATGAAGTAAACCACTAACCATATTACATCTACCACTTATTACTAAGTCAACTTGTTAACCCTACTGCATCAATGACTTACTACAAAGTTATCCAGCTAACCCTACACAATCTACCATTTACTATGAAATCAACCACTAAACTTACATAGTCAGACATTTCCCATACTAAATTATCTACCTTAAATATATACTATATTATCCAATCTATATGCAGTCAGCCATTTTTATCATATTACAATACATCAACCAAGACATACATAGTCATCTATTTCCAACCTAATAAGATTGACCATCTAATATGTAGTCAACAACTAAATTCAACTTACACATTTACAACTACATCATCTTGGTAGATCCTATTTATTTTATACAATGATTTTTAACTGATTTATCATTAATACCCTAGACATTAATTCTCCCTTTTTGTCCCTTACCCATTATTTTATCATAATTCCTACTCCATCTCAAGAAAAATGGGGGAAATTATGCTACATGAATTTGCTCTGGTACCTAATTTTCCAAATATACTTCATTTACAACTAAAAATGATAAAAAAATAATATTTTATACACCCCATACCTATAATAAGCTCACAATATTTATAATGTATCCTCCTCTTCATGCTCTTCACATCTATGCCATTGTCTCTCTCGTCACTCCTTTAGGTCACACATTAATCTAGTTTATCAAAATAGTAAATATGAAAATGAATAGTTAAAAAACTATTATATATTCAAAATTTAAAAATTATTTATCTAACAATTATTTACCAAAAATTCTATATTTTTCTCATAACTATGCTTCTACAATCTCATTTTTACAAACTTCATGAAATTATAAAATCCTAACAATGTAGAGAATTTTTTGATATTTACCCCATATTTTTGTAGAAAAAATTAACTCTATCTTATTTTTTAGGTCCACCTAGTATTCTTTACATTGGACACCTATTCTACCTACTTCTCATATAGCCCTTATTTCATAGCAATAAGGAAAGTGAAGGTATGTATTTTTAAATTATTTACTTTCTTCTATTTTTTTATTTTGATTATAATTCATTAGCTCAATTCTTGTGTGTTTCTATGTTCTTTCTCGAAGGACCATCCCAAGTTACAACTACATGACATGTGATGATATTTAAGTGGGGCATATGTATACATAATATTTAAAAAAATTATCATTTACTAACACTTTCTCTCTTATAGATACATATTGGGCTTAAATCTCTTTGAGTGCATGCATTAAAGGGTGCATTAAGAAAGGGGTGGGTAGACCTTTGGTGCTTTATAAGATTGTTAGTCCCTATACCATTACCTAAAATCACTATAAGTCTCTTTTATCCAATTTCATAAGTAATTAGAACCCATTCAAACCTTGACTAAGTAAACACCCTTTTTCTTCATTTTCCTACTACATCAAGTAGGTCGATCTTATTATAGATTCAATGCACATTAAAAAACTAAGCTAGCCCGGCTGACCTAGTTCAAGACCTAAAAACTACTTCTCCTACCTAATAAAATAGAGTTGGTTGATCATGTTGGATAAATTCATAGGATGGTTTAGATTCAATCATTTTCTATAAATACCACCTTAACTTCAATCCAATAGGAGGGAAACATTCATTTTCACATTATTACAACTTGCACTTGGGGAGTCATTATTTAGGTTTTTTCTTTAGAAGGAAAGAATCTTGTCTTGTAAGAAAGTCTTGGATGCAAAGTAGGAGTTTTTTATATCTTAGATTTGATTTATACAATTTTATCCTTAAAAAGACACAATAACATATGATCAAGTGTCATTTTCTAAGGAAAATATTGAGACATGACAAGTTCATTCAAGGTACGTATTCCTAACTTTTACTCTTTCATTTGGTAGATAGATATTGCAAAAAGTAATAGGTTAAATATTTTACTCCTTGATTAGTTTACCTCTACATTAAATTGAGTATAATTTTCTTTGCTTATTATTTGTTTTTTATTGTTAGCTATCCCCCTTTAATCCACAATATTTATTGAGAACTAGATTAAATTAATTTTATGTATTGTAGGCCTATTTAGGGTTATTGCATCATATTATTTTTATATAGACTTTGAAACCCTCTCCTTTGGTGTTGTGTAGTAATATATCCCTTGGTTATGGTTTAGAAAATATAAATTGGTCACAACCTGGTATAAATAGCTATGTAATGACTTATTAGTAATATTACCTTCTTCAAGATTGGAATTTACTAAGTAGGATAATTTATAGACCCATTATAATTCATTGTATACACACACCACTATTGTTCCCCTAATATGTAGGCCCATCATATCACAAGAATCCTCCAAGGTAATCATCACCTTGATGGTATCCCCAATCACCACCCATCATAAAATATTAGTTAGAATTTTCCATGATCATAATAACATGGTGACTAAATATAAACTCAATGAAATATGGTTAATCTCCATAATCCTACTAAATCTAAGGGGCATTATATGAACTCAATAAGCTATAAATAGCCACTCTAATAGATCTAGTAACCATATATATCCAATAATATCCATAGTATCCGAAGTCTCTAAAAATCTCAAATAATAAAGCACAAATAAGGCCTCTATCCAAAAACTAAAATAAAATAGACTCACAAATAATATCATTACCTTTTATTTTAAATTAATTACTTCATCAGCAATGTACTTTACTACATCAACCATCATATATTTTATACTGTATCGACCATGTTTATTACTAAATTACCCATCTATAATTTAGAACTATATCATCCATGTCCTATTGTATTGTATTTTTAACTCTACTATATCAACCTACATACACACTATCAGTCATCCATTAATATTTACATATATCATTGGCCACTTGTTTAACTACATTATTCATGCTATCTCATAATATTATTAGCCATGAGATACACCATTGGTAACCTTATCATTTCCCTAATTCATCATCCATATTACATAGAATCATCCATAATTAGTTCAAATTCATTAGCCACTATAGACTCTATCGACTAGATTAAATCATCATTATTTTTAAAATACATCAGCTTGAATGATGTTGTTCACACTACATGGTGATTTTTCACTAAGCCATAATAAATTCCATTAACCTTAATATTTTCATATCCTAACTATTATCCATCTTATTTTTAAGTATAATCCAATGCTTGTTGGGGAAAATTCCACTACATAGATTTTACTTGGTGCCTATTTTTTCTAATCTAAGTCATTTTTAATCCAAAAATCTAGAAACTCACAATAAATACATCCCATACCTATACCATCCTAATCACATTATTGATACATCCACCTCCTTGCATGTGGTTCATCATCTCTTGCTTTGTTATAGTTGGACACATAGAGCTCTAGTTTCAAAAAATAGAAAATGCACAAATGAATAATTATTTACCCTTTTACCAAAACATTTTAAAAAAATATCTTTTAGTTATTTATGAATAAATTTTGTGTTTTTATCATATCTTTATTTTTATAAATATTTTTCATGAATCAAAAGAAGATTCATAATCCTAGTAAGTGTTATAACTCCAACTTTCACCCTTTGAAGGAGGTTTTTCAAGGCTTCTTTCAAGGCTAGAATAACATGGGAATAACCCAAGGATATGGGTGACCAATGATTGGGATATACCTCTAGGTTATGGAGCTAGCTCCCCTAATGCATATATTTAGGTCAGTTCACTTAGACCTATTGATTTTTGGTAAAAAGGGATAAAAATAAACATAAGGAAAACCTACTCTATGGGTGGTGATACACCAATATTATCATTCATCCACTCAAAATGACCTCTAACAACACTATTAGACTAGATAAGTAACTGAACAACCATATTCAAAAGATACTAGGCAAAAGTGTTTCATATGGAGGTTGTGATAGGTGATAGAACATGAGGGCCATGATAATAAGGTCTAGTCTAAGGAATTTACTAGTCGCATTTCATGACAAATTCAATCACTTAACACTTCTACACACCACATGACCTACATAAGACACATAATTAGCATCTAGGTGAGGCAAGGAACTATAAGATAGAGATACACCACATATACAAATCAAAAAAATCATAAACACACTAGATATAAACATGAAGGAGTTGTAACAATTTATTCATTAGTCTAAGAGGTCTACAAGCACAAATATAGGCAGAGTCTCCTCATACCTTGGCGAGGGATACAAATAAAAGCATTAAGGCCTAAATTTATAAAAGAATGAGGAGAGAAAGAGAGATAAATATGGCATATATGATTAGGTAATATTTCATAAATTACCATAGTTAACTCATACTATAGTTACAATAGTCCTTCTAACTCCTTCCATGTGTTGGCCTTCAAATTGATGGTCTTGAATGAGTTGTTGGGCATTGAGATAGAGTGGTGGGGGATATAGTAAACATATTAAATACATGGACACACCAAAAATATTTAATCACTCCTCCCTATGGTAGTTAAAAGGTGTGAATGGAGTGTAATTAGGCCTCTATGAGGTGTTGAGTAGCTCATTCCTCTTTATGCATGTTGACTAGTCTTGAAATTGTCATATTCCTTCATAATGGATATGAGAAGTGTTTTGATCACTCCTTAAGAATAATTTACATGTGTATTACCCTACATAAACACCTCTAATATCCTCTCTATGCCATTATATAACTCTCTTTGTTGATTAAGTAGGTATATTATGCCTAATTACTTGACTATTTATGTTTGGTGGCCATGAAAACCTATATGAGACCTTAATAATAGTTGGATAGGTGAGATAAAGGTTTGAATAAAAGTCTCAGATCATGACATAGGCATTTTTATTAGTTTACACCTACAACTTTACCTTTCCTAGTTGACTAGGCCATTTCTTCTTAGGATCTGCAAACTAGTTATTTGGTGAAGAGTTACATAGGTATTTACAAGTAGATATTTAGATATTTTATGATATGATAATATTAAAAAAGTCTCAAAACACCCCATATACTGATTTTAAACCCATAAAATATATATATATACATTAATTTTTACTCAAAACCTTAAAAAAGTACCAGTTTATGATAATTCCATATAGTGCTTGTACAACCTAGTACCATGACCAGGGTCTACTTTGAGTGTAATAGATGTTTCAAGTGTTTATTAGGTCAATTAGAAGTGTCTGGTTTCTAAAATATTATTTTTTTCCAAATCAAGTATATCTTAGGGTTTAAGTAGGGGTTTAAATATCTACCATCTTAATGATGGTTCATAAAGATCAGACCTCCAATCCCAAACTTATGGTCATTGATGTTTAGTCCATAGATCCCCCTAAAACTACTAAAAAGGTTTGGCTCCCAAGAAACTTGTGTGTGGAGATATGAATAGAAGATGGTGGAACTTTAACTCCTTACAATCCTTTTGGCTATATCTATAGTCTTAATAATGATTCATAAAGGTGGGCCCCTAAAACCAAGTTTTCTTCCATAATGTTGAGTCCATAGGGGTGCCCAACTCTTGCTAAGATATTTTTCCCCGAGTCTTTATGTTATAAATGATCTAAGCATTTGAATAGATAAATTGAGCTAGATTCTTAGATATGGAACCCAAAAAGGGATTAAATACTAAATTGGCCCTTCCTTTGCATTCTCCTACCTCAAACACTTTCTTTTAGTCATCTAAGCTATCATCTTAGCCTTATTCTATCATGGGTCTGTATTAATGCCATTGTTTACTCATTAGGCCTAAGAGTGTTTTGATAGTAGTAATAAGATCTGAAGAGTCATTCCATTTATAACATAGTTTTGATGGATTTTTACACCCCTATATCATGTTTTAGGACTGACAGCATCTATAGATTCAAGTCTTCCATCAACTTTTCCCCTTTTATATCCTCAACTCTTGCCTAGGGTTTATACACAATTAAGTTTGTGTAACCCTAGATTGGTTTCAGTGTATTATTATCTAAGTTAGAGGATTGTAAGATTTCAAAAAAAAATCATATATGTTTCTATCCTTAGATCACCTCAAAATTAAATGCCTTTAGATCTGATGTAGGTCTATGTGCACTAGTTTAGGCCTAAAGGCCTAATAGGTCATTGAGATTCTTTCTCTCTTAGACCTAAGAATCCATACATAGAAACATTGTTAGACTTTCTCACTTCCCTTATTCTAAATTTTCCTAGCCTAGACCATTAACCTTAACCAATAAATACTTTCAGATTGTGTACATAAGCCTATTTAGGTTTATTAGGCCTAATGGGCATGCATAGTATTGATGTTTGGCTGAGTGCTTTTTAGCTTAAATTTAGGTTCTCATCTTCCTATAAATTTTTTTCCACATTAATTAACTCTCTCCAAGATGTATACAACTTCAAACATCCTCCAAATCTGTATAAGCCTTCAACTAGTATGCATAGACTTGTTTAGGTCTATTTGGCCTAAAGGGTCTATGTAGGCTTGTTAAGTTCTTCCTCACTTATCTTAAGTGGAATAAAAGATTAAGTTAAGGTCAATAACTTAAGGAAACAAAAAATAATGTTCATTTCCACTCTTTACATTTCAAATTTTGCATACTTATCACCATCCAATTCTCTTGTCATTAACTCTACCTATAGAAGATAGTCGTGCACCTTGAGTATAAGAGAGAGAGAGAGAGAGAGAGAGAGAGAGTAGAATCTACCCTTAACATCCCTATATCCATTTATTATCACTAATATTTATACATGGAGTTATTATTTTGGTATCACCCCATGTATTCAAAATACCCCAAACAATTTCTCTTTTGACTCCATCTTTCCTATTTCCACAGTCAACGTGTAGATGGTGTTTATCAATTTGGCTGCAAGCATGAACCCTTCCTTCTTTATCAATTACTCATCCCCTCAATGACCCTTCATGATCCTTAATTGAACTCATTGTGTTAATTATCCCCTAATTATCTTACTCACACTTCAAATAGGGTTTTCCTTATCAAATTTATCTTTACTTACAGTTAGGCTTGTAAGTTGCATTTTTAGGCCTATATTGTATGTGCTTCTCTTGAGAAAGATGATTGAGTTGGCATCTTGTGGTGATTAAGAGTGTTGATCACTACTTTCCACTACTTAATTTGTATTAATAAATTATCATATGATATCTTATGAATTCATAAGGATCTTTCATACCTGTTGTATCTTAAACCAACCATGATCATACTTCTTGTTCAGTTTGCCTTTTAAGGCTTCCATTAACTATGAGAGTCTGCTTGACTAAGTGTGGGAATTTGAGAAGGTGAGTATGTTATTTCATTATTGTGCTTGGACTATCATAGACTATTTTTGGTATCTTCCCATTCATCTTAACTCCTTTAGACTTATTGACCTCACTAAAACTTTAATACTCTTTCAACATAAGAGTTGTAGCCTCATGTATGCACTTGAGGTCCTAACTGAGTCTGAGTTTCCATTATAGAATATCTTGAGGCTAAATATGGCTTATGTATAGTGACATGATGGATATAAGATGATTATATAGAGTATGTATCAAGTATGGGCTTGTGTATATACCTCTCAAGTAACCTAAATATTCCCTGCATATATCTTGCTTCCACTTTACTAAAGAGACTATAGTGCCTAGGATGATAGTTACCATTAGATAAAGGTCTTAAAGGGATGGAATGTTGAATTAGATGAATATTTTAGGTAGGTAAGTTTTGAATTAATTCAAGTAACCATCACCTTAATAAAAACACTATTCTCTTCCATATCTATGTCTTGAATGCTCTGCAATAAAGATAAACTTATCTATAGTCTACAAAATGGAATAAACTTGTATGATTAATGCTTCCCAAACCTCACACATGTGAAACATGGGTGGAGGATGATGTAAGTGTGATATGAAGACATATAAAACACACATCAATCATTTTTTCTTATAAATGCTTCATATATACACCAAAACTAATGTAATTTCTAACCCCTACATAAATGAATAAGGTCATTGGCATGACCAAATTATTAATTATTGTTCATAGAGAATAATCCATGAACCTATAGAAAAATTAAATGTATGATAAGGTCAATATATACCTTTCCTCTACCCAAGATACTAACTACCCATTTTTTCTCTCCTATTTGTACTATCCACTAACCTAAAAGCTTTCTTGGGCTGCAAAGGAACTCATTATAATAAGAGGGTCAATTTTGGGCTCGTTTTGAACTGTTTTTCCATGAAACTTCATTAGAACACCTGAAATGAGATATTATGCAACCTTTTTACCTCCCTTCTATGGAACTGACTATACAAGTCTGTACAACCTATAAAAACATGTAAAAATGCTTTTTTTCCTACATTTTCTGCCAGTTTCTAATATTGAGATGCCATTGGAGGGAATAGGGAGGTAAACATGAGTTAAATGACATTTTAAAAATAGTGGCATAATTGGGGGAGTTTAAAAGATGAATTTTCCCATGTGTGGGTCCCAATTGATGAGTGAGGAGGTGGATTTTACCCCTAACATGGCTCTTTATGATGTGAAAATGCCTATTAATGGTTTTATAATGGATATGGAACCATTTAAAGACATTTATATGAAATTATAAACCAAAAAAATCACTTTCACAAAGTTTTATAGTGCAATTGAGACCTATATAAGGAATTTTAGAGTCACTTGATGACTTTTTATGGGTGAATTAAGGTTGGATAAGTCTTGAATATGTATATCATGAATATTGACCTTAAACACCTCATTGTACCTTATGTTATGACTTTAAACAACATTTATTCAACCTTGCATCCCATTGTAAAATCTCTCCCCTCTTGAAATGGTTTAGATATGCCTAAAACTATAAGGATTAGAAACCTTAATCTTGTCATGCTACCTTAATTTCGTTAGGAGACCTTAATCTTGCCAAACACTATTTAGATCACCTTCAAGGCTTGAGAAGGATAATGAAAACCTGTATACTCACTCCATGATCACTATGACCATTGTAACATGACCAAATAGACCTCAAAATAGATATGTTGTGATGAGTTCACAAGTAGACTCTATGACACCTCTAACAGTGTTAAATGACTTCAAGAATTAATTTAGGAGGCATCATCATATAAGAGATCGCCATGTGTAAACTTGAATGGATGTCATGGAAAATTTTTGGTTATAGGGTCTAGAATTTGGCTTGGGAGGCCAAATTTCCAACATTTTTGGTGACTCATAGGGGTGACTATCCTGTTGGTTAAGAGAACACACTCATCTTCATGACAATGATGACTCATACATATTAGTTTGACTTGATGACCACTCTTGGACTACCAAAGAGATTAACAATTTATGACACCTCTAAGACTATAATAACTCATAAGACACATCAAACATAACCAAATAAATAACACGTAAAACTAATAAACACAACTAGCATCTAAGGAGATTAAAAAGGAAAAACACCAAAATAAAAAGGCAATATACTACCCACACTTATGTTGACACGTATTAAAAATAAGACAACAAACTATTAGGAATAACTAACTATAACACACCTCATTTCTCCTTTGGGATCAAAAGGGAAACTCTTTTGATCAAGTTGGTTCCATGAGTTCATATTTGCATAAGATGACTGGAGTCTAATCAAGTATTGCTCATTGAATGATGATTCTCATTTGTAGCTAGAGGCATCTACATGTTCATAGCCTCTTAGGAGAGCAACTAGACATTATTGATCCACTCTCTGGTTCATGGATTATCTAAGTGAGTGAATCACCTATTCATAATCATTCCATATTTGTCTACCTTGCATGATCAATCTCATCTCTATCTCATTGATATGTTACTCTTTATTTTCCATGCTCATATGTAGTGATCCTCTCGACAACTTAGCTGGCATGCATTGGTTTGTTCCTTCACAATGCTCCATATGAAATGGTGACTTATTAATATTATCATGGTGGACATATATATATTCATGAGGTATGATAAAGGGAAATATATCCTTATTTTATGTTTAAGAGTGTCAACTTGATGTACTACTATATCAAACACTTTATCATTCATTTTATCATCTTTGGTATGCTCTTCTTGTGGATAACACTTGATAGGGTTAATAAATGATTTATCTTCAATATGTACTATATGAGGTGTGAGTCTTTTAAGGGTATAATATTCATTAAAAATTCCCATGTATTACTACCAAACATCATCATTATTCTCTTGACATTCAATGCAATCATGATCACATCTTAAACTGCCATCAACTACTTAGATCTCATGCTCATCAATAAGCTCATCTTGGTAGCAAGGAAGGGGTATTTTGTATTAAATTAAACTATAATCCTTTTGATCACATACCTTCCTTTTAATTTTTAGATACCCATGGAGTTTATCACCTTGTGTTCCATCTACTGTTGATAGAATAAATGCTTCACTTTTCCACTCTTTAGGAATATCATGATAAAGAGTGGCTGCCATGTTATGAAAGAGATCTTGGGAATCATCCTATTATTATCTAATTGAAACATATTTTTCTTTTCAATCATTTTTTATGCAAGCAACCTCTTGAAACTCATCCTTTTTTTAATTACAAAATATTAATTCATACCTATCTTTGGTAAGGGGTGTCCCAATGGTGATTTCCTCTTCTTATTCACTTGTATGATCTTCATAATTTATCTCACAAAAGATAATATACTTCTCAAGGAGTGGCATGGAGGATACTTAGAAGAGTTCAAGATGAAAAGATAAATATGGTGGTGTCATGGATGCCTCATTCTCCTAACTCAGCTACTTATCTTAGACAACCATCACCTCCTCTTTCTTTTGCACATTGTCTTGAATAGATTTCCATGATAAAAATACTTGTATTATTAAGGGAGGGGTGGGGATTGGATTATATTAGAATTGTATTCCAATTCAAAAAAATTATGTAATCTTGGTTGATCTTGTCCTTCCCTTAACTGTATCACTTGTTTCCAAGTTGGAAACATAGATGTAGGAGCTTCTTATTTTGCATGTGTTATAGCCTTGGGCATGAATGGAGGAACTTCCTATTGGGATGTCATTGATCTTGAAACTACCACTAACTACTATATGTGTTTATCTAAAAATTAAATATAATTCTTTATGTGGCCTTCAAAATCAAACCTTGATTGATCAAAGATTTGTTCATGTTGACTAGTCCTCTTAAAGCATACTTTTTCTTCTTTTTGTAATTTCTCTTGGATAGACCTCCAAGTAGGAAAAGTTGGTTGGGCATGTGAGGAAATTTGAGGACTTTGACATTCAATTTATTAAATTTTTTGAGGGAGGATGGGAAATTAAATAGAGGACTAATATGGAATGGAGGAAGGGACATAAAGATGATGATGATGATGAGATTGTTGCCTCTCATGTACCACTAACCTCCCATAAATATTTGGAACTACACCATCTATATTTAACATGTCACATTGGCCTCTAAATGACCATATTTCATGAAAAATGTCCACTCTTTCTTGGCCTTATGTAATGAGGATCTCATGATCTCAATCACATGCTTAGGGACCTCTTATCCATAACTATTTTGTGTGTCAATCCCCATCATGTGTCTTTCATAACTCAACAAATCTTGTTCAAAACTTGATATGGATTGAATTTGAAAATGAGTAGTCTAACCAAGAATGTCATGATATTTTCATGACTGATCAGGTTGATAAGTAGGAGTCCAAGGAGTTGAATGAGGCTCATAAGGAGAGTTAGAGTGGTGTTCTTTGAATTTAATAGGATCATAATCCTGATGAGGGATATCATATTATTGACAAGGGTGAATTTAGGGATAGTAAGGGTTGGTATAAGGTTGATATAGGTTATAATGGGGTTGGTATGGATCATAGGTTATTGATAGGAGGTGTATGAAAGAATTATACCCTATATGAATTAATAATTATCATAAGAAACATGAATAACAATGTAAAATATAAACAACAATTGATCTTACCCCTAATATGATGACCTTGTGATGACCCTTTTCATGAAATTTTGATTGCAAACCTGGATTGTAAGTGTTTGAAGCTACTTGAGATGACTATAAGGCTAATAATGAATGGTATAATGCTTAGATATGGTCCTAGAGGGCATGTCAGAACTATTATCACTCTAAATTGAACCCTTTTAAGGAGGTTATTTAGGCTTACCTTCAAGGTTATGGGTGACCTATGACTGGGATATACCTATATATTTTGGGCCTAGCTCTCCTAGTGCATCTATTTGGTTTAGATCACTAAGACCTACTGATTTGGGGTGAAAATGAATTGAGAATACACATAAGTAAAACCTACATTAAGGGTTGTGATGCACTAATATGATCATTCATCCATTCAAAATGGCCTTAAACAATACTAGTGGACTAGACAAGCAACCAAACAACCATCTTTAAAAGCTCTTATGTAAAAGTGTTTCATATGGAGGTTGTGATAGGTGATAGAACATGAGGGCCATGATAAGAAGGTTTGGTTTAAGGAACTTACCATTTAGGTTCCACTACAAATTCAATCACTTAACACTTCTACACACCACATAACCTATATAAGACACCCTATTAATATCTAGGTGAGGCAAGGAACTACAAGGGAGAGAAATCCACCACATATGAAAGTAAAAACAAGCATAAACACACTAGATATCAACATGAAGTATCTATAATAATTTATTGATTAGTCCAAGAGGTCTACAAGCATAAATCTAGGTAGAGTCTTCTCATACCTAGGTGAGGGATACAAATCAAGGAATTAAGGCCTAAATATATAGTATAATGAGGAGAGAAAGAGAGGTAAATATGGAATTAAGGTGTATGTAATAGGTCATAAATGACCATAGTCAACTCATATTATAGTTACAATAATCCTTCTAACTCCTTACATGTGGTGGCCTTCAAATTAATGGTCTTGAATGAGTTGTTGGGCATTAATATGGAGTGGCAGGGGATGTAGTATATTTATTCAAGGAATGAACATGACCAAAATAGTAAATAAATCCTCCCTATGGAAACTACAAGGTGTGAATGGAGTGTAATTAGGCCTCCATAAGGTGTTGAGTAGCTCACTTTTCCTTATGCATTTTGACTAGTCTTGAAACTATCATATTCATCCATAATAGATATGAAAAGTGTTTTACCCACCCCTTAAGCATAATTTACATGGGAAATGACCCTATATTAACACCTAAAATATCATATTTATTCCATTCTACAACTCTCCTTATTAACCAAGTAGGTCTACTATGCCTACTCAGCCTATTTACTTGATTATTTGTGTTTGGTGGACATGAAAACCTATATGAGATCTTAAGAATAAATGGATAGGTAAGATTTAGTTTTGAATCAAACTATCATTTCATGACATAGGATTTTTGAGTAGATCATACCTACAACTTTACCTTTCCTAGTTTACTAGGCCACTTCTTCTTAGTATCTACAGATTGATTGTTTGGTGAAGAGTTGTAGAGGTATTTATAGGTATATTTTTGGACATTTTATGATTTGAGAACATGAAAAAAGTCTCAAGCCACCTCCTCAAATGATTGGAAACCCTTGAACAATATTTTTACCTTGATTTATACTCAAAAATGTGAAAAAGTACTAGTTTTTGACAATTACATATAGTGTCCATACAACTTAGTACCATGACCAGGGTCTCCTCTAAGTGTAATATATGTTTCAAGTGTTTATCAATTCAATTAAGAGTGTTTGGTTGCCAAAATATCAAGTTTTCCCAAGTGGGTATGTCTTAGGTTTTAAGTAGTGTTTTGGAGGTTTTCCATGTTAACGAAGGTTCATAAATATCAGACCTCCAATCTCAAACTTATGGTCATGTATTTTTAGTTCATAGACCCCCCTAAAACTCCTAAAAAGGTTTGGGTCCCATGCAACTTGTGAGTGGAGATACAAATAGAAGAAGGTGGATCTTGAACTCCTTTCAAGCCTTTTGGACATGCCTATAGTCTTAAAAATGATTAATAATGGTGGGCCTCTAAAATGAAGTATTTATTCCATGGATGTTGAGTCCATAGAGGTTCCCAACTCTTGATAAGATAATTTGCCTTGAGTCCTTATACTATGAAAGATATAATAATTTGAATAGGCAAGTTGAAGTGGCTATTTGGATTGTGGAACTCAAAAAGGGATTAAAGACTAAATTTGACCTATCATTGCATTCTCTTACCTCACACACTTTCCTTTAGTAATTTAGTCTATCATCTCAACCTTATCCTCTTAGGGGTATGTCTTAATGCTTTTGTTTACTCGTTAGGCCTAAGATTATTTTAAAAATAGTACTAGAATTTAAATATTTCTTTCCCTTTATACTAAATTTTGATTAATTTTAACACACTATAACATGTTTTAGGACTGAGATCAGCTTTAGAGTCAAGTCTTCCATCATCTCTACCCCTTTTATATCCTCAACTCTTACCTAGGGTTTACACATAGTTAGGTTTATGTAACTCTATCTTGGTTTTAGTGCATTCTTATCTGAGTTAGAGGATTTTAACATTTGAAAACCATGTTATGTATCTGTCCTCAAATGTTTCCATCCTTAGATCACCTTGAAATAAAATGCCTTCAATTTTGATGTAGGTTTGTGTGCACTAGTTTAGGCCTAAAGGAATTACATGTCATTAAGCTTATTTTTCTCTTGGAGCTAAGAATCCATCACTTGTAAACATTATTATACTTTCTCACTTCCCTTCTAATATTTTCTAGACTAGAAAATAAACCTTAACTAAAAAAATACTCTCAGCTTCTATAGTCCTAATGTTTGGCTGACTATTTTTACACTCAAATTTAGGTTCTCATCTTCTTAAAACTTATATTTCAACTTCATTACTTCTCTCCTAGATGTATATAATTTCAAAAATCCTCTAAATTTGTATAATCCTTTAACTAGTATGTATAAACCTATTTAGGTCTATTAGGCCTAAAGGGCCTATGTAGACTTGTTAAGTTCTTCCTCACTTGTCTTAAATCAAATAAAAGATTAATTTAAGGTCAATAACTTAAGTAAAAAACTAAGAATTCTCATTTTCACTCTTTACATTTCAAATCTTGCATACTTTTCACCATCCCATTATCTTTCCAATAACTCTACCTATAAAAGATAGTCCTACACCTTGACTGTGTGAGAGAGAGTAGACTCTACCCTTAACATCCTTCTCTCCATTTATCATCACTAATATTTATACATGTATTTGTAAATTTGGTATCACCCCATGTATTTAAAATACCTCAAACAATGGCTCTTTTGACTCCATCTATCTTATTTTCATAGTCATTTTGTAGATGGTGTTTAATTATTTGGGTAAGGATGAACCCTTCATTATTTATCAGTTGCTCATCCCCTCATTGATGCTTCATGATCTTTGAGTTACATCACTTTGTTTAAAATTGAATAATTCTCTTCTTCACCCTCCAAATAGGGTTTCTTGATCAAATTACTCTTTACTTATAGTTAGGCTTGTAAGATACATTTCTATGCCTATACTATATGTGCTTCTCTTAAGAGAGATGAATAAGTTGGCATATTTTGGTAATTAGGAGTGTTTATAAATATTTTCCACTGCTCAATTTATCTTCATACCTTACCCTATTATCTTATTAATTCACAAGGCTCTTTCATGCCTTTTATATTTTAAACCAACCATGACCATACTACTTGCTCAGTCTACCTTGTAAGGTCTGCATTGACTGTGAGATTTTACTTGACTACATATAGGCATTTAAAAAGATAAGTATGGTATTTAATTATTTTCCTTGGCTGAAACTATCATATTTATGGTATCTTTAGATTCCTCTTTACTCCTTTATTCTTATTGACCTCACTAAAACTTTAATACTCTTTCAACATATGAGTTACAACCCTATGCATGCACTTGAGGTCTTGATTGAACTTAGTCCTTTTGACTAAGGGAGAGTGTCCCTTGTATAATAGGATAAGGGTGGAGATGGATAGTTTATATGTACATTATGGAAATGGTATGAATGTATATATCATGGATAAAGTATAGGATTGTGTATATACCTCTTAGGTAACCTAAAGATTCCCTATAGATATCTTCCTTCCACTTTACCAAAGAGACTACACTGCCTGGGATGACAATCAACATTAGAGACATGGATTAAATGGATTTACTAGTGACTTATCTAAATATTTTATGAAGGGAAGTTTTGAATTAATGAAATTAACCATTACCTTCTTGAAAACACTCTTCTCTTTCATATCCATGTCTTGAATGTTCTGTAACAAAGATAAACTTATATGTATTTTGTAAAATGGAATAAATTTTGATTATTCCTAATTCCAAAACCTCATACTTGTGAAAAAATGGTGGAGGATGATAGAAGTGGGCTATTATGACCTTTACAACACACATCAGGCATTAGTTCTTAGAAATACTTCAAATATGCACCAAAACTATTATCATTTCTAACCCCTATACAGATGAAGAAGGTCATTAGAGTGATAAAATTATTATTGTTTGTTGATATAGCATAGGCTATAAACCTATAGACAAATTAAAAGGATGAGGGTCAAGAGACCCCTTTTATCTACCTAATAAACTAGCTATCCATTTTATCTCTCCTATCTGTACTATTGATAAACCTGAAGGCTTTCCTAGGTTGTAAAGGAGCTCATTGGAGTAAGAGGGTCAATTTTGGGCTTGTTTTAAACTATTTTTATATGAAACTTCAATGAAACACCTAGCATGAGCTATTATGCAACCTTATAACCTCCCTTGTACATAATTAACTATATAAATCTGTACAACCTGTAAAAACACCTAAAACACTTATTTTCTTTCATTTTCTTCTAGTTTCTAATATTGGGATGCCATTAGAGTTAAGAGGGAGGGAAAACATGATTTAAATGACATTTTAAAACCATTGGTATAGTTGGGGGAGTTTAAAAGATGAATTTTCCCATGTGTGGGACCTAACTGATGAGTGGGGAGGTGGACTTTACCCCTAAAATGTCTCTTTATGATGTGAAAATGCCTAGAGATGGTTTTATAATGGCTATAGAACCATTTCAAGACCTTTATAAGAAATTATACACCTAAAACATCACTTTCCAAAAGTTCTATAGTGCAATGTAGATGTATATAAGGCATCTGAGGGACAATTGATGACTTTTTAAGGCTGAATTAAGGTTGGATTATCCTTGAATATGTATATCATGAATAATGACCTTAAACACCTCATTATACATGTTGGTGCTACACCTCATTATACATGTTGGTGCTAAAATGTGTACCACATGTGTCTAGAGCATTAAAAAATACATCTCATTTTAGAAGTCTAGGAATTCAGTGCATGAGTTATGAGTTTTGGTAATCTAGTTACCTATTGGTAGAATAGAGGAAAGACAAGTGATTGTTTCACAATATTTATATTAAGTGGTTATTGGGAGTCACCATGGCCAAATAGTAGATCTATGTAAAATATTCAATATATATGCTAAGAACAATGAATTATGAATAATAACTAATCTAAGATGGATATTTACAATTAACATTAAACTAAGGTGAATTAGGTTTAAAAGAGGGAAAAGTAAGGGTAGGGTAGAAAGAAAGATGTTATTGGTCTTGTTTCATACATTATGACAAAGTTCACATATCATTTGAACATGCATTTAACTAATGTATAAAGTGAAACAATTTAAGCCCAAATCATAACATACATTAGGAAGGCTTCTAAAGAAGGTATGAAAAATGCAAATAGGAACCAGACTCACTTTAAAGATTCACTTTTGTATGCAAATAACATTAGCCCAAATGCAAAATAAGTGCAAAAACTGAAATAAGCCTAAATTTTTTAAACTAATCTAGCATTGGCACAAATTATCAACTTTGCATTCAAGATACACATCCATAATCCATAAGAACCATTCAAATTTGCAAGTGAAACTAGACTATGAAGAGAGAAACCATATATCACTTCACACAAGAAAATATTGGACAATCTTTGCAAAATTCCTAGCTCATCTTAACTACTCAAAATTTACAAAGTAATTTGGTTCTAAGAACTCCACACTTTTTTGAAAAATGACAATGATCCTTTTATAAGTTATAAGGTAGCATGTCGATCAGTGATGTCAAGTTACATTTAAACATGTTTTTAGGATAACTATCCTTTTGGTTACATTCTAGAACAAATGATCTTTTATAATCAACTGAACTATATATAATGTGCTCTTATAAATTGCACATGTCTAAAAAGAATATCCTATTTCAAAATATCATAAAATTCTAGTTACCAAGGGAATATTCCTATTTAACCTAATTGAGAACCTATTAGCTAATGATGTGATTTATAATTGTTGCTATAGGGTCCTTATTATTCATTGATTTTGCCTAATACAATCATGGTCCCATATTTAAGATGTAAATCTTTTTAAAACTACTCCAATGGACAATAACTCAAATATTTTAAAATTAGATCTAGTTCATAGGGTCTCTAATTCAACCAATTTCTCTCATACAGCTTTAATGTGGCATTTCCATGGTATCCAAGGACATTTTATTCATCACACTCCACTTCCCTTTATAATTTGGATCTAAGTTTACTATGTTAAAATTGACATCCATGTGGCCATAATTTGACATCTACGAGAACATATTTGATGGTCACATGATTGTCAATTTTAAACACATGAACTAAGCTACCCACTATGTTAAAAGTGAAGTCCTTGTGATCATCATCTGACATCCATGGGAATATATTTGATGGTTAAAAGACCATCAATTTTAACTACATCATGAGGACTGTTTACCATCTTAAATTTGACATCCATGTGGCTATCATTTGACATCCATAGGAACATCTTTGATGATTGCATGGCTATAAAATTCAGACACATGATTAAGGATGTTTATTATATTAATATTGACATCCTCATGACCATCATTTAACATCTGCAGGAACATATTTGATGTTTTTGTGACCATTAATTGTAATATAGTTATGGGGACTATTTGCCAAGCCTATCACTTGTCCTTTTTTAGTTCATTCTATATTCTATGTACGCCACATGTCGATTTGGATCCAAGTACTTAAATATAATAGGTACTTAAATATAATAGGTCCATGTGTTTTATGAAAATATTAATTTAGGCCTCAACAGTAAAAAAACTTAGAATAAAAATGATTAAGCAAGTTTCTAGATATATTAATGAAAGTGACCCTGTACTTTCACTTTGTAGGGCATTTACTTGGGACAAAAGTCCCAAAGGGAACTTCTCATGGGGAAAGGGAACTTTTAGATGTTTAAAGGATAAGTGAGGAAGGTAAAGGACCATTTTTAAGAGTTTAAAGTTAAATCTCATAGAGTATAGGACCATTTCAAAAAGTTCTAAGGATAATCTTAGAAGGCAAGTGGACCATTTCAAAACTCTTGAAGGGTATGTCTAGAAACAACGTGCCCTTCACAAAAAAAATGAAGGATATATTCAAAAAATTTGAAGGATATTTTAAAATAATGCAAAGGGTATGTGTCCTTAACAAAAATCCTTAAGTAATACTTGGTTAAGGAAAATGTCACTTTTAAAAGAACTACATCTAATTTGTTTTGATCTTTTTGCATTGGATAAAATGTTTAAAACAAAAAGTCTGAAGGAATAGACCCATTTCAAAAGTCTCAAAATAGTTCATGACCAAAACCCTAAAATTACTTAGACAAAGGATCCAAAACATAAAGCCTAAAGGTTAATTCCTTTGAAGCAAGGTTCCAAATGAAAATCTTGAAAAGACATACTCAAAAGGTAGAAATGTATGACAAAAGGACCTTACAAATAATAGGAAGACCAAAAAGGGAGACTCAATACATAAAAGGGTATAATCTTAGATGTCATAATAATGTTTATTTATGGTGAAAAAACATGACCAAGCCTTAGGAAATAAAAATAGACTAATCTTATAGCATTATTTAAAAGGTTCCCACATTAAAAGCTTCTACTAGATTCAAATTTGAGTTGAAAGGTCTTGGTAGAAGGCTAGGCTAGGGTTTTAAAATATTAATCAACTATAGACTAAGGCTAGTAAATATCAATTAAAAATTGAAGCACAAAAACCCTAAGCATGTTCATTCCTAGATGGGCTCCATTAAACCTGCAACCTAAAACACAAATATCTAATGTTAGCACCTTAGATGAGATCAAAGTAGAACCATAAACAAATAAGTTAGCTTGACCATGGTGTAGATGATATTCAAATAAAAATGATATGAAATCATGTTAATAAAAATCCTATAAAGTGGATTTCTATCTTTAAGGAAAAAATTTGAATAATATGACACATGGATCCCCATTTTTTAGAAATGGGGGTATGTTGACATCAACAAATGGTGAATTTTGGGGGAAACATAATAATATGTTAAAATTCAAAGACTCTGGTTTAGATTAATAATTAAGTTACTTATTCTATTTGATCAAGCACCATTATTAAGATAAATTCATGATTTAAAAAAATATTGCATATGCATAATTAAGATCAAACATCAAAACTTAGTCATGTTGTGTGTGTGCTTTGATTACACTTATTGATTGCCATAGGATTTAGAGAACAACTTATAGCTCCATATCTTTAATCACTAACATTGAATTTTAGCATGTTTGGATATTCATTAAGAACCATGCTTAAGTCAAGGAAGGCTTGGGCATTGCTCTACTACCAATGACACATCTATAACCCTGATAGAGATGCATTTGGATCTCCTTAAGGCCTTGATCCACTTCCAACCAAGCATCTATAACCCCAATGGAGATTACCAGAATCACCTCTGCTTAGAAAGTTCTTTGAATTTTTTAATAAAGATCTTATTTTTTGGATTTTTTAAATTCATTTTGGCTTTTTATCAAAGGTTGTGAAATAGGTTAGACAAGTTTAGGGTTTGCTCAAGTGTTTGATTTTTGTACAATCATCCTTGGTTGTAAACTTTTTCCTAGGTAATTAATGTTTTTTAAGTGCAAAAATAACTATGTTCTAATATTCTTAGCTTTCATCCTACATGTGTAATACTTATTAAAACCAACATTAGATTAGAACAAGGCTTAAAATCCCATGGAATAATTAACTTATCCATTAGTATTTACTAGTTTTGATAAAATATAACATCAAACTCACTTTTCAACAATCCATGATCAACCAATGTTGAGAAGTCATACATGCATTTCTATATTATGAAGCTCTTGAGAAGCCTAGGCAAAACTTGAGCTGAAAATTGTCCAAAAGGGATTATTTAAAAGCAAGGAACAAAGTAAGAGAAAATAAACAAATATATACAAAAAGGGATAGGAAGGAAAACCAAGAAATAGAGAACAAGAAATAAACTAAACTAATCCCTTCACTAACTTCACAAAGTACTTACCTCCTAGATCAAATGGGAAATTATTTCACCTAATACAAAACCTTAGACCATGATTACTTCTATTCAATTTCCTCTTCTTATGAATAGGAACACTTGTATGTTGGTGTCTTCTAGGTGATGTAGATTTATCTCCTATCAATCTTCTTAGATGCATGGATTAAAGGTATGACTCTAAGACCCAATCATATTCTTCCCAAATTATTTTTATTTGTATCAGGAGTACTAGTTTTGTTTCATCCATAGATAGATAGTGGCTTATATCATCTTCACCAAATAATGGTAGCTTGGCTAGTATCTTTAGATTGATGTCTTTGTTAGGTTCTTTTTGAGGTAGACATGGACTACCAATATTTATACAAAAAAAATCCAAGCCCTCCCAAAAGGATTCTTCATATTGATCAATTGAATGATGTATATCTAGAATCTTATCATTAGGGACACGATAGCCCCATACTAATAATCTCTTGATGAAGTCACATGATAAATATTGATTTAAATCACTTACTTCATCTTCATTTTTTTGTGAAGAGGCAAATCTTTTATCTATTCAAGCTCTAACTTATCTTGGTTTAGTTCTTCCAAAATAATACCATCTTTTGGGAACTCCATATCAATGGTAAAATCCTTAGATGAATTATCCATGTGTTATTCTATCCCATAACTTACCATCTCCAACTCTTTGATCCCATTTAAGAAATCATGGTATGACCTCTACCAATGATCATCTTCTTTAGGGGTATTCTCCATTTCAAAAATAAACCTATGTGGGCTGCCTTTCTAGATACCTTTTAAAGAAATATCATCTTGTATTTGATCCATATCCATCTCTATAAATCTTCTTCTTCATTTGTAGATGTCCTAATGATGATGTCTTATTGATATTTAATGACAACATCTTTTACATCTTCAGGACTATAAGTCCTTTCAGATACAACTCCTTTAATTGGCTCATTTTCATCCTCATCTTCACCTTCATCCTCAAATGAAAAATCAAAAACCTCTATCATGAAACCTTGGGAAATTCCTATAAATCCAAATATCCCTATAGTAAAATATTGATTAGGCATGATTTCAGAGGTTTCATAAATATTGCAATGATCAACCAAAATAATATCACGGAAAATTATTTGTATGATTTCATATGATCCATTATTGATGCTATCATGGAACCTATTTAGAGGCCTATTAAACTTTTGAGAAGCATAATTTCTATCAGATCCTTCCCTTATATTTCATACTTGTTTTTGCAACTGAAGAAAGCCATTGTTCAATTTTTGTACCATTTATAATATAAAGTCATTCAAAAAAAATTGTCTTAAGCTCATGAATTGGAGCACTAATTGTGGGCACTAAGTTTTTATGATTTTATAAATGGGATTCACTTGTAATTCCATTTATGAAATCTAGGTTTTGGCCAAGATATGTTTGACATAAGGTAAAATGGTTTTGAACTAGTGTTAAAGTAGGTATATTAGGAATAACATTCTAGATGGGCCAATTTGAATTGACATTAGGCATGTAACACACCATCTGACCTTGAGGTTGAATTTTATCATTAATGATGATTAATTTAGAATAGGCCTATTTCAATGTGTTTATGATTGGAAAAGACATTTTTAGGAACATGAAGGTCATGGGATCTCTAGCATCCTTATAAATTTATAAGTCTAAAGCCTCATTAGGTTTACAAGGGGTTGTAGTTTTACTAAACATTTTTTGGAACCAAGAGTTAAAGGTTCTAATGGTTTAATTAACATCCCTTTTAATTATGATAAACTACTGATACAAGAAATATGGACTAATAATTTTTCTAAATTGATTAATGAAGATATTTTTGAAGTCATTCTAGCTAGTAATGTAATCCTCTAGAAGGTTAAGAAACCATTCGCAGGTGATGTATTTAAAATTAAATGGAAATAACCCATAGGTTACATCTTCATGAGTCACATTCAACAATCTCAGAGTAACTTTGAAAATTCTAACATGCTCTTTAGCTATGACAACATTATTAGGACTGAATGAAGAAAATATCATTCAAGATTTTGAGGAAGATCATGTACTATACCTGGGACATTGATAGAAGAACCATTTATCCAAGCCATACCTTAAACACATGAGTACCTTGAACTGGTGAAGTGTTTAAGACTTTGGGGATTTTGGTCACCTAAGCCTTACCTTGGGTAATTCCATCTTGTGACCTTGGGTAATTATGCTCAAATAATCACAAATATGAAAAGAATACATCAATATTTGGATATAATTCACCAAAATGAGAAAAGATTCTATATATTCACCAAAATCTAATTGACCCTCATTCTAGTGTCAGTGATGCTCCTCTTATTGATGCCCAAATATGTATCACAGGTGCTTAGAGTGTTAAGAAACACTTCTCATTTTATAATTATAGGAATTTAGTGCATGATTTATGGGTTATGATAAATTGGTTACCTATTGGTGAAATAGAGGTAAAACAAGTGACTATTTCAAAATATTTATATTAAGTGGTGGTTGGGAGCCACCATGGCCAAATAATAGATTTATGTAAAATATGTAGTATATATGATAAGAACAGTGAATTATGAACAAAAATTAATCTAAGATTAATCTAAGATGGATATTTATAATTACCATTAAACTAAGGTGATTCAGGTTAAAAATGGGGTAAATAAAGGGTAGGGCAAAAAGAAAGATGTTGGTCATATTTCAGACATTATGACAAAGTTCACATATCATTTAAACATGCATTTAACCAATGTATAAAGTGAAATACATTAAGCCCAAATCATAACATACATTAGGAAAGCATTTAAGGAGGGTATGAAATAATGAAATTAGGAATCAAGCTCACTTTAAAGATTCACTTATGTATGCCAAAAACATTAGCTAAAATGCAAAAAAAGTGCAAAAAATAAAATAATCCTAAGAAATTTCAACTAATCTATCATACACATAAATTAGAAACTTTGTGTTCAAGATACATATCCAAAATCCATAAGAACCATTCAAATCTGAAATTAAAACTAGACAACTAATATATAAGCCATTTAATACTTCACACAAGTAAATATTGTACAATCTTTGCAAAATTCCTTTCTTATATTAACTTCTCAAAGTTTACAAAGTAATTGTGTTCTAATAACCCCCCCCTCCCCCCCCCCCCCACCTTTTTGACAGATGACAATGCTCCTTTTATAATATACAAGGCAACATGCCAGTTAGAGATATCAAGTTGCATTTGAACATGTGTATAGGATAGTTATCCTTTTGGTTACATTCTAAAACAAATGATCTTTTATAGTCAACTGACCTATAGACAATGTGCTCTTATAAATTACACATGTCTAAAAAGAATATCTTATTTTGAAATATCATTAAATGTTTTTTTACCATAGGAATATTCCTATTTCACCTGATTGAGGACCTATTGGATGATGATGTGCTTTATAATTATTGTTTTAGGGTCCTCATTATTCATTGATGCTTCCCAATATAGGTGTGGTCCCATCTTCAAGCTGCAAATATTTTTAAAACTGCTCCAATGGAAAATAGCTCAAATATTTTGATCTTAGATCTAGTTTATAGGGTCTGTAATTCAACTAATAACTCTCATATAGCTTTAACATGGAATTTCTATGACATCCTGGGTCATTTTGTTCATCACTCTTGACTACCCTTTATAATTTGGATCTAAGTTCATTGTGTTAAAATTCATGTCCACATGCATGTCATTTGACATCCATGGGAATGTCTTGAATGGTCACATGACCATAAATTGTAAACACATGAACCAGGCTACCCACTATGTTAAAATTTATGTCCTCATGACTATCATTTGATGTCCATGGAAACATCTTTGATGGTTATGAGATAGTCAATTTTAACATCTTCATAACTATTTAATGTCTTAAATTTGACATTTGCATGGCCATCATTTGATGTCTATAGGAACATATTTGAAAATCATGTGGCCATCAAATCTAGACACAAGGTCGAGGTTGTTTACTATGTTAATATTGACCTGCTTTTGATCATAATTTAACATTTGTGGGAACATCTTTAATGGTTGAATGACCATCAATTTTAACATAGTTTTGGGGACTATCCACCAAGCCTACCACTTGTACTCTTTTGGTTTATTTTGCATTCTATACATGCCACGTGTTGATTTAGATCTGAGTACTTGAACATGATTGGTCCGTACCTTTTATTAAAATATTAATTTAGTCCTCAAAACTAAAAATACTTAGGATAAAAATGATTAAGCTAAGTCCTAGATATATTAACGAAATTAACCCTATATTTTCACTTTGTAGGGCATTTGCTTAGGAGAAAAGTCCTGAAGGGCACTTCTCATGGGGAAAGGGAATTTTAAGATGTCTAAAGGATAATTTAGGAAGGTAAAGAACCATTTTGAAGAGCCTAAAGGGAAATCTCATAAGGTAGAGGACCATTTCAAAAATTTAGAAGGATAATCTCAGAAGGCAAGTGGACTATTTCAAAAATCTTGAAGGCTATGTCTATAAATAAGGTGACCTTCAAAAAAATCTTGAAGGATATATATTAAAAAAATCTAAAGGATCTTTTCAAATATCCTGATGGGTATGTTTCCTTCACAAAAATAGTGAAGGAATACTTGGTTAAGGAAAAGGTCACTTTCAAAAGAGCTACATATGATTTGTTTTGGGATTTTTGCATTAGACAAAATGTTTGAAATAAAAATCCTGAAGGAATACACCCATTGCATAAGTCCCAAAATAATTCATGACCAAAAACCCAAAATTACTTAGACAAATGATCCAAAACATAAACCTCAAAGGGTAATTCTCTCAGAACAAGGTTCTGATGGAAAGACCTGAAAAGACATACCTAAAAGGTAGAAACATATGTTAAAAGGACCTTGAAAATAATAGGAATGCTAAAAAGGGGGACTCAAAACATAAAAGCGGCTAATCCTAGATGTTATAATAAGTCTTGGTTGTGTTGAACAAACATGACCAAACCTTAGGAAATAAAAATATACTAAGCCCATAACATTATTTAAAAGGTTCCCATGTAAAAATCTCCTACTAAATTCAAATTTGAATTGAAAGGTCCTAATAAAAGACTATAATAGGGTTTTTAAATATTAATAAACTATAGACCAAGGCTAGTAAAATATAAATTAAACATTGAAGCACAAAACCCCTAAGCATGTTTATTCTCAGATGGGCTCCATTAAACTCATAGCCTAAAACACAAATATCTAATGTTATCACTTTAGATGAGATCAAAGTAGAACCATGAACAAATAAGTTAGTCTGACCATGGTGTGGATGATATTCAAATAAAAATTATGTGAAATCATGATAATGACACTCTGATTAAGTGGATTTCTATATTTAAGGAACAAATTTACACAATTTGATACATGGGTCCCTATTTTTTAGAAATGGGGGTATGTTAAACTCAATAGTACCTTATGTTATGACTTAAAACAAGATTTACGCATCCTTACATCCCATTGGAAAATCTATCTTCTCTTGAAATGGATTAGAAATGCCTAAAAATATAAGGATAAGAAACCTTAATCTTGTTAAACTACCTTAATTTTTTCTAGGATACCGTAATCTTACCAAACACTATTTAGATCACCTTCAAGGCTTGAGAAGGATAATGACAACTTTTATACTCACTACATGATCACTATGACCATTTTCACGTCACCAAATATATCTAAAAATAGCTATGATGTGATGAGTTCACAAACATACTCTATGACACCTCTAACAATGCTATGACTTTAAAAACTAATTTAGGAGACATCATCATGCAAGAGATCACCATGTGCAAGCTTGAATGGACGTCATGGAAATTTTTTGGTTATAGAGGTTGGCATTTTTAATGGGAGGAAAAATTACCAAGAGTAATATAGAGAGTATTTAAGTGCTAATAGAATATTTTTTCAATTTTTTTGAATTTTCTCTTATTTTTTTAGGTCTACCTCTTACTTCACACACTAGGTGTCTATCATCATCTGTTACACATGTAGATTACTTTTAACAACAAGGTAAGTTATGGTATGTAATTTTTTTTAAGTTCACTTATTTTTTACTTTATACTACATTAATTAAACTCAATTATTGTATGTTATGTTCTTTCTCGAAACACCATCCCATGTTACACTCTAGTGACACATGATGATATTTGTGTAGGGCACATACACACACACACACACACACAAAACATTTTCAAACTTTATTATTTATTAACATTTTTTATCTTGTAGTAACCTATTGATTTTAAATATCCCTTATTGCATGCCCTAAAGGGTGTACTAGGAAAGGGGTGGGCAGGTCATCAGTACTTTGTAGGAGATATTATTGCTTATATGTCATTCTTTTATCCATTTTATCTTCCTCATATTTAATCCCTTAAGATATTTTATTCCAACTTGCATCCTTAAGATATATTAAAACTTATAATTTCTTAATATGTTGGCCATTTTATGTAGTTTTAACCATCATTCATCCCTTTCCAACTACATCAATCAGATCAATGTAGTTTCAAACATTTTATTTCAAGCTTCATAACTAGGTCAACTTGGTTGACATAGTTTGAGGTTAGTTAACATATTTAACACTAAATAAAGTTGTATTATAACATAAAATTAATCTTCAAGATGGATTAAGATCAATCACCACTATAAATATAAGTTATAATTTCCATAAAATAAAGAGGAACATTTATTTTTGATTATTATGGCTCGCACATCTTCCCTAAGTATACATTTGTAGGAGTTATTACTTAGAACATGTCTTAAAGGTTAATCTTATCTTGTGTAATCTTGGATGTATTAGGAGTCCTTTTAGCCTAGATATTGATTCATCCTTTGAGATCCTTACAACCAGAACAATCTCTTTCAAAGTAGGTATATTTAACCATGTTGTAAAATGTAAAACAATACTTATAAATGCTAAATATTTCCTTTCTTATGTTCTATTATCCATACATGCTACATACTTTGACAAGTGCACATTTGATGAAATGAAGATGTACAATTAGTTTCCCTATATGATTTTCCAAGTTACAAATCATATATACACTAAGGGCATCTTACTCATACATGGCCATGCCATCATTTCTAGTGTGTATTTCACATTACCACATGCTTTGAATTATTTAGATCCCCTTCCTTTATTCTAATTTTGAACCCATAGTCTACTAATTTCTATTGTGCTTGTAAAAATTTCTAAAAATATAAAAAAAATTAAATATTATAAACTATAAAAACATTCTAAATATTCTAAAAAATCCAAAATCAAGGCTTGATCATGATTAGACATCTAGTTTACATCATTTTTATATTTTTATATCTAATTATTAGTAGATATCATACTCTTTTTCTATCACACATGCATTTCTATGGTATTCATGAGTGTTATCAAGGACATACAAACTTTTAAAAGTAATAAAATGTTGGACTTGTCTTAACCCAATATCCTTGCTAAACTTGGGGCATCTCATCCATACGTTAAAATATTTACAAGTGTTACCATTCTATAATTTATACACTAATGAGCTAGTATTTATTATAAACTTATTTCTAACATATCTATCTTATAATTATGTATATGGATATGATCACATTACATATATATGATCTAGACTACCTTTTTAATTTTATGTTCCATTCCATTAATGTTATTAATATTAAATAGTATATTAAATATTTCTTGTATATTTTGTATGGCCCTTAACCCTTGTGTGAATAATTATTTTAACATCTCTATGAAATATTATTTGGTTTGTGCGATATTTGAACATGTCCATTGGTTTTGGCCCTTAGCGCTTTGTTGTGTGCAAAATTTGAATCTATACTTTGTTTGTAACATTATTCATTTATTTTATATGTGTCCCTTAGAATTATATATGTAATATTTACTTTTGTGTCATTTGAACATGTCCTTTATACATGGCCCTTGGCCTTATTGTATGAAATTGTGTTTTTTGTGTTTGTGTGCTTGTTGAGCTACTTAAGTTTGGTGAGTACAATGATCCATATAATGCACTAACTAATGCATATGATACTAACTCTACAATATACTACTATGATATTAATTGATACATTTATATATGCCTTGCCTCATATGTTACATACATAATTCAAATAATGCAAATATTACTACACATGATATAATTAACTTTAAATTTTGAGATTAGTGGCTTTCAAGATATTGTTTAACCCTAAAATCTAGATATGGAGAATTTAGGCTTAAATAGATAGAGATAGCCTAGGGCACAAGGATGGTATATTATCTCTAAAGTAGGATAATTATTTACAAAACTCAAATAAAATATATACTAAATTTATTATGTAGAGATGCTAAAAATAGAAAGTAAAACTATGTTAAATATTATAATGATAATGAAAACAAGATACTTAGTATGTTTTGATGCTAATATATGTCCAAATTTAGAATAATAAGAAAGTAGATTAGATCTAGATTTTAGATTAGTCATCTGATTTTGGAAATTGTACCTCTATAGCCAAAGACACCTGCATTGACTTGGGATGGTTGCATTGACACTACTATATGAATTAGACACAAGTTTCTAATACATAATATATTATAAAACTAGATGTGAACACCTAGATACTTTTGGGTTATGTGTCACCTTTGCTTTAGTGCATTCATATTGGGTCATCGACTGCAATTCTTTATGAAATGATAAAACCATAATTATTCATCTTCATAGTGGTTGTGGAAAAAATGGGTTAGTGTGCACATAGTGTAGAGCTTCCCCAAATATCCATCTATCACTAAGTTTTTCCTATATAACTGATACTCTTAAGAGGGCCTTAGACTTACATAATTATCCCTTATGTGTTGGCTTGTGTGTGAATCATGTCATGTGTGATAAGCAAGTACAATAATAACCTAACTTGTAACTTGGACAATATGTCTCTTGGGATACTCCTTTATTAATTCATACATGTAGGTATTTTATCCCTATGACTGATATGGAAATAGAATAAAATAGGGAATCTTTGCTCACTTTAGTTCTTAATTGAGTGATTTTAATAGGTTACCTTGTGAGAGGCAAGAAATTTGCTAGTGAGAAATGAATGAAGATTGATCTTTTATTTATACCAATCCAATTGGATAATATCTCATATTTAAAGAACTTAGTTTTATTTTTAAGATACGCTTCATTTTCAATCTAGATGACTTTAGCGAACTGAATGCTTGTGTTTGTATAAGACACTTATGTAAACATATGTGTCTGATTATGACACAAGGGTTTGGGTAGTTGTAAAATAGGTGCATGTCTATAACCTAAAAAGACATAATATAAGTAGTTTTATAACATTATAGGTAGGATATAAGGTCTAAGTCATCATAATAACTTTGGTCATACTAATTGATAAGTAATTAGGCACAAAGAGATAATGTATGCAATCTTTTTGGTAATGGGAAAGGTATAAAAGCTGAAAATACATCCATAATATGTATTTTCTAAGTGTAAAAGAGATAGGAGTCACCCAACATTGGTATTTATAATTTTACTATTTAGAATTGAGTATAAAGGCTAGACCCTAAAGTTTCTAATCAGTTGTAGACTCTACACATTTATTATACTAGATCCAAGCAAGGATCAAACATGGGAATTGAGTTGATTGATCCAAAAGGTAAAAGGTTCTTGTTAGCATATAGGCTAAAATCTCCATGTACTAACAACTGAGCTGTGTATGAGCCTTTAATTATAGGATTACAATTTATACTCAAGAATAATATAAATCAAGTATTAGAATTTGGTGACTCAGAGCTGGAGTTAACCAAGTCAAAAACAAATATCAATTCAAGTTATCTTATTTGAAAAGGTACAAAAATAGAGCATGGGACTTGAATAAAAGCTTTGAAGCTTTCAACATAGTAGCCATTCCTAGAGAAAACAATAAAGCTATCAATTCATTAGTTACTACTGCTATTAATTTGGAGCCATTACAAGAATCTAAAATAAAAAGGTTATATACTGAATTGGTACCATGTCTTTTTGTTATGGATAAAGTAGAAAATTTCTAGGTCTTTGATGATGACTAGTAGATTATTTAGTTTTTAACTAATTCAAGGGAATTTAAATCCCAAATTATCAATGAAAAGGACATTAATTACATCTATTAAGAGTAATTAAATAAATAAGGCATTCTCTAACTCAAAGAGAATCAAATTCCAACTGGGTTGGTCTCTTTGGAAAGACCATTAGACAGACCCTCAAAAATCCCAAGGGTAATGAATCAGATTTTAAAAGATAAAATATAAGAGATGAACATATCCCACCTTATGTTAATATCGATCTCAGCTACACCCCAAAAGAGAGAGAATGAGTGAAGGATCTAATCACTCAATATAGGGACGTCATTGCTTGGACATATGAAGACTTGAGGGTGTATGACCCATAGGTCATTACTCATATGAATCCCTTGAATCTAGATCACAAGACATTTGGATAAAGGCAAAGACTATTCAATCATATTCTAGATCCTCTCATTCAAAGAGAAATGGAGAAGCTTTTAAGTGCAAAAATCATTTTTCCAATAAGGCATTCTACCTGAGTGGCTAATTTGGTCTAAGTAAGAAAGAAGAATGATAAGATCAGATTATGTGTGGATTTTAAGATCCAAAATAAGGCTTCTAAAAAGGAAAATTATCCCCTTCCTTCTCTAGATGAGGTGATATAAATAGTAAATAGTTCTAAAATGATGTTATTTTTGGATGGATTTTAAAGCTATAATTAGGAATTAGTGCAATATGAGGATAGAATGAAGATGGAATTAACTAAAAAGTGGGGAACTGATGCTTATAAAAGGATTCCATTTGGCCTAATAAATGTGGGAGAAACATTTCATTACTCTATGGATCATGCATTTAAAGGACTGATAGGAAAATGCATAATCATCTACATGGATGATCTTATGGTATTTTAAAAAAATAAAAAGGATTGCATAAGCCATTTACAATACATATTCAAGACATGTAGAAGGTTTGGTATTTATTTAAAACTAAATAAAAGTATATTTATAGTCACTAAAGGAAAGTTTTTGGGGCACATCATCACCAAGTATGGGATCACCATTGACCCAGAAAAAATTTAGGCAATTTCAAAAATTTAGCCACCAAACAACAAGAAGGAGCTCAAATCATTTTTTTGAAAGATTAACTTCATAAGGAAGTTTATTTTGGGATTTGAAAATATTTTTAGACCTTTTAATACCATGCTCAAGTAGTATGCCAAAATAGAATGGACAACTAAAGTGAGAAAGTCTTTCTAAGACATTAAAGATGTGATATCACAAGATATAGTGCTAATCAGTCCAGATTTTATGAAAGATTTCTAATTGTATTAATTCTCTTCAAAGCATATCATTTCTATTGTCATCATGTATAATAAGGAAGAGACCAAACATCTAATTGCATTCATGAGCACAAATCTAAAAGATGTAGAACTTAGGTATTCTATGATTGATAAAAATATTTTTACCCTTGTAAAGGCAATAAAGAAGTTTTGGTATTACATATTAATGAATAAAACCATCTCCATTGTACTTGATCCTATGATCAATCTCACCCTATCATAAAATGAGCTAGGATAACTTTAAGGAAAATGGATGACCAAATTGCAATAATTAAACATAGAAATCAACTCAACAAAGATCATTTGAGGTTAAGGAATTTTTCAGTTTATGATTAAGAAAAATCCATGTATCAAAGTTCAAGAGATATGTGAAGCTCAAGTATCTAAATGAGAATGTTATATTGATATAATATAATATTTACTTACAAGAACTTGTTCCTTAGAACTCAATAGAGAGAGGGGAAGAGATTTGAGGCTCAAAGATACTCATTACATGATCAAAAAGGGAGTCCTCTATAGAAGAAATCATGGAGGTATTTATCTCAAGTGTGTATCTAAAAAGGAAGCTAAATAAATTTTATAAAACTTTCATCAAAAGATAGGTAGTAATCACCCATATAGAAGTACCATAGCACATTAGATCTTAAGAATGGAATACTATTGGCCAATATTTTTCAAAGATGTTCATACTCACATTAGAACATTCCATGAATACCAAGCTCTAACCAAAAGAGAATAACATGCAATAATGCCTTTACAATTGGTTTTTAAAGGAAGGCCATTTACCTAGTGGGGTTTATACTTCATTGCTATTATTGAATCAAATTCCTTAATAGGCCATAAATTCATGCTTACTACCACAGACTATTACACTAAGTGGATCAAATCCATAGCCATAAAGAACAATAGAGCACAAGATGTGATCCACTTATTGGAGGAACACATAATAACTATATTTGACACACTCATTTATTTGGTTTGTGACAACGGACCAACTTTTATATCAACATAATTTACTTAGTGGGCACATGATAACTAGTCATTAGGTTAGTATCCAAATATTACCCTCAGGTAAATGAACTATCAAAAACAATGAATAAGAATCTGATTGATGTAATTAAGAAATCAGCTAGGGACAAGCCTAAGGACTGACATAATTTATTAAAGTATGCTCTTTGGGTAGACTAGACTAGACACAAGTAAGACCTTAAAGCTTCACCTTATTTACTGGCAATGGATGTAGACCATTATTCCTTATCATATTGAATCTACCCACTTATTAGTTTATACAAGACTATATGGAAGTAAATGATAAAGTAGAATCAATATTGTTGGACATAATATAAATAGAAGATTCAAGGAATGAAGCTTTATATACATTCAATAAACATCAAGATGTGGTCAATAAGAGGTTTGATAAAAGAGAAAAGGTCAAACCATTTAGGATTTTAGATCTAGTGCTACTTTAGGATAAATCCCATGAGAAGAAAGGATAACATGACATGTTTTCCCCATTATGGATTCAACCATATCATATTTTGGAGATCATGGACAATAATGCATTTCATCTAAAGGACCCACAGGGAAATAAACTTACCTATCTACTCAAGGGGTAGTTTTTGAATCACTAATGCATGGTTGTACCATTTGAAAGAACCCTAGATTAATGAAGAAGATGAATGTAGCCATATGATTATATTAGATTTCTTGTTTTCTTAGATTATATTTCCTACTTTCCTAGTTTAGTTTCCTACTTTCTAGATTGATCTTTCTTGCTTTTAGTATTTTTCTTTCATAGATTAGATTTCATGAATTCTAGATTAGATTTTAGTGCTTTCTTAGTTAAGTTCCTTACTTTCTTATAATAGTCACTCATTAATTTATCTAACAATCATAATTGTGCTTGATTTGACTATAACCAAGCTAAAAAAATTCAAACTAGCTGAGCTTATGACTCATAGAATGGGGGAAATTAAAATTTGGCAATTTGGGACTAGTTTATAGATTGGGCATATTACTATGTTTTTGAGTCTTCAAGATAAAGGTGTGTAATCATGAACTATTATGTATTGTGTCATAATTGAATACTTTCACTAGGTATGTGAAAGTTTCTCTCAAAGTAGTTCATACAAATTTAGAAAGTTTTCTTATTTTATTGGATCAAATGCACTTATCACATTAAATACCTATTAGAAATGACAATTTTGGGTATAGATGTGGCTGATAGGGACATTCTAGTAATGATTTATTTTATAATTATACCATCTCAGTAGGATTCCAAATTTTCTCCATTCCATTCAATAAAAAGGAATAAATAACCAATGAGTATAAAAGAGCAAAAAATATATAAAGAAAATCAAAAGGTTTGCATGATGAAATGAGGTTAATATACCACACATTGTGATGGAAAGAGAAGATAAGGAGCCTAAGGTATCTTTATCAGGACTATGGATGCCTATATAATAATAGATTAATGCCTGAGCTTCCCTTGTTTTTGATCTTCAAGATATTTTGGAATAAAACCTACAACTTTATCAGGCCTTTGAAAACTCATCATAGTAGGGGTTAAATGAACTACATGTTTTGACACACACAGATCCAAGAATTAGAAATAAAGTATGTTGTGTGAATGAATTTAAGAGTCTATTTCATGTTTCTAATTTAAGTATTATTCTATGACATACTTGGTGATTGATTTAATAATTGATAACTAGAGTTCTGGGTTCTTGAATACTCAGGAGTATTCCCCCTATGAGTTGTCATTTATTGTACCCAACACACCCCATTTTTCTAGAAGGAAATGTGGACCCACTTTTTTTAGACTATGGTCTTGACTTTGAACCCCTCTTCTATATGTTTTTACTAAATCTGGGAGATGATTTATTATTGGTCATTTTTGTACTTTGGTAAAGTAGCATTGGTATTGTGTTTCACCAACTAACTTTATAGCTTTCAGGAGTCTTAGTTGGGTTTTATGTTTTTAGAATTATCTTTTTTGGGATTTTGTCTTTAGAACTTTTATTCTACATGACTTTATCTTCAAGTTTATTATGTCAATTATATTTTCACAATAATTTCCCTATGATAATTCCCCCATGCCAATTTCCCCATGACAATTCCCTGCACCAATTTCTTCGTCTAAAGCAATCAACTTTATCAAATTTATATTTTTTAGGCTTTTATTTATTAAACATTTTATCTGATAGAATTTTTTCTTCACTAGATTTTACCCACAATAATTCTACCAAAACTTTTTGCCCTAAAATTATTCATTTATACTTTTTACTCAGAATTATTCTATCAAACTTATCTTGTTGGAATTATTTTAGACATTTTTTCTGAGACATTTTCTTGTAGATGGCTAAATATTTTTAGAATTTTTATTTGAAACAATCTCATTGATACACATTCACCCATAGAATTTACCTTCAACCCTTTTGAATCTACCCTTTAGGCTTTGTGCAACTTACCCTTTAGGACTTCTGTCCTAGACATTTATCCTATGAAATAGACCCTTTGAACCTATTGCACTTACCATTTTGGATATTTTTCAAAGGCTAATTCCTTTGAACTTTGTGTTTTAGATATCTAGTTCAATGAAATTAGGGTCTTAAAAACATTTCCCCTAGACAAAATCCCTGAAATAATACCCTACTACCAAGTGGCACCCTTGGATTCATGCACTTTATTATATATTCATGCTAAGTCACTTTTTAATTTATATTTATAGGAGTGAATGTATAAGTGATAAGTGTTAGGCTCATGAGAGTTAAAGAGTCAAGAACCAAGATCTACAATGCACATTAACTCGTATATTGATTATATAACATCACAAGATCAAAAATGACAATAAAGGTCATTCTATAAAAATCATGATGGTGACAAGTGTCATCCTCATGGGAATGTTTAAGCAAAAGATCTAACAGTGCATGGGAGCCCAATACATAGAGATTTGATGGTATGAGATCGATGTAGAATTTTCAATGGGTATAAATCTAATGAGAAGTTACCACATGGTGTAAAGGTGCTAAATGATGGAGTGTGTTCTAAAAAATATCCCAAGAGGCCCTATGGAGCTTCCAAGTGGAACACTCACATTCCATCATATAGAATACCAAATGGTTTGACTCGATAGTGAACTTTTCTAAGATCTATACCCAATGAGAGGCATATGCAACATGTAATACACGGTCATGTTAGATCGGTCATAGAATAATGTCACTAGTTATAAAGGATTGATATAATGATACTTGTCTTTGATGCATGCCTGAGTTCCATTTGAAGGCAAATAATCTAAAATATCAATAGGTTTTTCTCACAACCTATAAAAGGAGGCATGTATAATTTTGTAAAATGTTGACTTTATTTACATTTTGCATGCAATTCAAGCTATAATTGTAAAAAATGCCTCTATACACATGCACATTTTGCATAACTTTTGTAGAGGATAAATTAAATTTATAACTATAAGAAGAATCTTATATGGTTTTAGACCATAGTTAGAACTCAAGTTGTAACTATCACATGTAATGACCTTACATTAATTTGGAGGATGAGGTGACCCCTTCCCCAAGTCTATATAAACAATTGTAATCCAACATGGATTTTTTTCAGAGAATTTTGAATATAAGAGAAACATCAATTTTGATCATCAGTAAATGTGTATTTTTTCTAATTTCTATGTAATTAGTTGTTACTTTCTTTGGTTTTATGTTTCAATAATCTTTAGTGTGTACTAGTTATGAATGGATTATTGATTATACTAAGTGATATAATAGTCTAAAGATGTGTAATAACTATTGAAATATTGGTAAATATATTGATTCATAATTTTGAATGTGCATGAGTTGTTTTTTTGTTGTAGTTTTCTGTGTGTGTGTAATAGCTACCTCAGATACTTCACTAGCCTGAGCCATAATCTATAATTAAGGGTGTGTAATAGCTACCCTAAAAGAGTAATATTTGTCTGAGGCTTGTGAATTTCCTAAATCATTATTTCCTTAGACTTCTTAGCCACATTTGATTGTGTGTGTACAAATTGCTGATAGCTACTGGCATAGGTTTTGAGAGCACTTATCCTTTTAGAAACTAGCTAAGGAAGTGATTCTTAGAAACTAAAAAGCTTTTTTTCCCCTACCCTTCCATCATTTTTGAGTTTTTTTGAGTTCTACCCACTCTATATTATCAACCTACCACCCATCCAAATCATTTATATATTCACTATCCTTTAGAAGCCACACCTCCATCTAAAAGACCTTGTCAATAACCTGCATGCCCTACCAACGATTCCATGAATAGGTTGTCAAAGATCACATACCTGTAAATCATACCCTAGAGTGTAGTTTATCTCCAACAATATCTTAAAACTTTAGAGGATACCTCATTACACTATGGTGTATATAAAATCCACATCAATATGTCTCTAATCTAGGCCATGCAGTAAATTTAATGTAAAGCCTCTAGATAATATCTATATCTCGTATCCCCTTAAGGACCACTTGATAGTACTCCAAGTCTCAAGTCACACCATTTGTATAGTCTCAAACTAAATACACCTTTCAATATATGAATAAAATATTGTAGTTGTTCTCATACCACCATATCCATGGGGTACCAATAGGACATACCACCTAGATGTGATTATATGCCCAACACTAAAAAATGACAATCATTTCCAACCATACCTCCTCTAGGTCCTCCATCCCTAAAAATCTTTGTATACCTATGCCAATAATGTTGAGGCCCATGCAAATACTATCTTACGCTCTAACATATCTACTAACACACTTGTAAAGATCCATGAGAACCTACCTCCACCTAAGTCTGGGAGAGCATAGTAGGAGATGGTCAACATCATCATTATCAATACTTCCCTACCCTCTATATCATCCTTGTATAAAGTCTCAAACACAAAACCACCTTTTTCAAAGGTAATATATGAAACATCTCCATAATATAGTCATGTCAATGCTACTACATGCCCTCACTTGTCCACAAGTACTATTACTACTCCATACACTAAAATTTGTAATAGCCTATATGCATCCTTAGTGATCATCATCTCCCTTATAGGCATCCAAAATGTCCCAGTGGTCATGTCTTAATGCTCTAGTAATGAGACCAAAAAACTCACATCTTATTGAATGTGCTAGTATAAATACACTCCTCCTAGGCATATGACCTCCATGTGTGCCTAATCATCATTACTCAGATTGTCTTGTATCCATTCCAATAGAGGTAGTACTCAATCTGACATCTGCAATAGTGTTTGTGCCTATTAATAGAATCCTTTATAAGCCTTAACTTTCTTAAAAGTCTACTTAATTTAACCCTAGGTACTCTAATTTAACCATTCACTTTCTTTTTTGAATCATCACTAATCTATTATAGATCAACATTATTTTAGTTAGATCAGTGTCATTTCATCTAAATTGATGTTAATTCCCTATGAATCATCACAAATTCATGGGAACCAATGTCAATTCTACACTATCATACCATCCCAATACTAATGTATTACCCTAATCCTATAAAACAAAAAACTCAAAAAATTTAAAAAACTTAGAAAACAATAGGGCTTGCCTCATCTTAAGACCATTTTCATCACCTCAAATCGCTACTGGTCACCTCCATTGCATTTCATGTCATGATCACCATCCAATTTTCACTCATCATAAATTTCACATTGATATAAAATGAGCCCTTTCCAAATCATATTTTTTTATACACTTAGATATGGATCAACACTGATTTATTCTAGATTGGTGTTGATTTGGTGGATTGGTACTGATTCATTTTGGATTGGTGTCAATTTGCCTATTTTTCACTACTTGTAATCTTTTTCATACATTCATTCATGTTTTTTAGCCTTACCTTAGTACCTTAGCACACCTACCCTATTATTTATCCTATAACATTTTAGGTTTGTGGATTTAGACCCCTTGTTGGTCCCACAACCTTTGTAAGGCATGTACATTTTTGGGTATCTCCTATCTATGGATCTTAATAGTGTATTTTCTCTTAATAAAAACTATCTATAGGTATCACACACATCATATAACACACCAAATATTTCAATCAGCCAAACCCTATTACTTATTCTCTTTTTTAGCCTTCATTAAGCCCATCAATTCATAGTAATGACATTTTATTATAGGATTTGCCTCAGGGTATCTCTGCCTGTATTACCTTACATTCTATTAGTGTAAAACATATAATTCATGTTATGCATCTACGCTATTTGATCTCATTTTTTATCTATCCATCCCATCCACTATTCCATTTTTCAAACCCATCACATGCCCCTCCTCACATAAGCATGGGGCATTAGACCTCTCTCAATTTTTGTCTCAATGCACATATAACATATTGCTCTATAAAAGGGGATGATATAGACACTATAATTTTTTATATTATATATTATTTATTTGATGTTTTAGGGCCCTTATTTTTATTATATTATCCTAAATATCCTTATCCTAAAGTTTAATTTATTTATTGTTAGCCACTTAGTAATTTTTTTAAAAAAAATTACCTTTTCACCTCCCTAACCAACTAAATATATTTAAAACCTAGGGAATCTTAACCTTTTAACCACCTTAACCATGTATAATCCCATCCTCAATAACCTCATGCATATAAAAATTTCTCATAGTTATAACAAACCAACATGGATAAAACCATCTACTACCAAAAAGGGTGAATCATTGTTGATTTTCCTATGATCGGTATTGATTTTCCTGATTGACATCAATCTATTTATACCCAACCAAACCTTTGGCTTAGGTATCATTAATTTGTATTCTTGGAATGATACTTATATTTTTATGAGATTTAATGAGATTATTATCCTTACTCTACCAAAATTCTACCACACCCAATAGTCATCCATAATCATGAGCTTGAAGGATCGCTTGTACCTATGGGAAATAAATCCATCCTACTTGTAACTCAATTCAAAGTAATTTTTTATTTTATTGTTTCATTTCCCATTAATTTATTTTATTTTATTTGCTTTTCTACCTCTTATATTACATCTTACATCCCTCTATTTCCTTTTATTATCCTTTATCACCTTGTAAATCTTTGTTCTTAATTAAGTGCAATTTTGAACAAAATCAATGTCAATTCATTAGAATTGACACCGATCCTATAGAATAAAACTGATATTATAGGATAAACATAGATACACTACATATTTTTTAAAAACTTAAGCCTTTTTGTCTTAGACCTTTGTCTTCAATCATTCTAATTTTCTATCTTTTTAAACATGACATTATCATGTAGATGACTCTACCCAAAATTTTACAAGATATCATTAATATTACTAATATTCCCATTGTATCTCAACCCATTTTCATTGACCATAGTGATATATCCTTTGAGTTATCACTTTTTGCCATTATTTACTCTCCCTTAATTTAAGCCACTTTTGACCAACTTGATGTCATACAAGAGGATGTGAATGTTGATACAGATTGTTGGGATGAATACTTTACTTACATTGATAGCTTAAAAATAGATTAAATCATAATAATTATTTTTATAACATCTTTATCTTTTATAATTTCAAGTTTTATTTATCCACATAATTATTAAAATAGTTAGATGACATCTACTTAAGGAATTTCATAACTTTTTAGGACTGGTTCTTAACCAAGCAACTCACCCATCTATTTATTAATCTATTTTGGTCTAAGTTGTTTATTTGTGTGTAGGTTATTCTTCCAAGTCAAAAATAATTTCCCTCATTCACTGGATTCAAATGGTGTACAACCATTTTTGTATCTCTACGTATTCTTCATAAACCCTGCATTTCATTAAGCTTTTACTAAGTTAATTAAATTAAAATACTATAACAATATAATTAGTTCTTATAATCCAAAATTTAAAGAATTTAAAATGATTGAAATTAAAAGAGAATAAGTTTTATGATTACACCTATGTATCAATGCAACCATCTTGCCTTTTGAAAAATTTATTTGCAAAGATATATCATTATGAATCACTTAAAATGAGATTAGGACAAAATAAAATATAGAAAGTGAATATATATAAAGATATAGATAAATATTTGATGACACATGTCCCCAAGCTTGGATAAAATGTGAGTTTCCACCTAATAATTGAGATTAGATCAACCTTGTAACCCAATCATACTTATAACTTTATGAATGCAAGTGAACCAAGTTAAATCTTGTTATAAATCTAGTGAGATTGGATGATGTAATCAAGTTCAACCTATAAATTTGGAAATATTTGAGTGATTTAATCACCTCAACCATACCAAAAGTGAACTAACGATTGGAATATATTGGCTCAATAAAATCATTGAAATTCAAACTTAGCGGGTGATGACAATCCATGAAAGTGTTTGAATTATGAAACTGATTTGATTTTATAATATTAAGCACACATTGTATAGCATATGCACCTTATAGATGTCTCATATTGAAATGATGTATAATAATGGTTTGAATTTATAAAATTTTACTACAAACATGTATATAATTCATATAACTATGAATTTGGCCAATTTGAAAACTATGTTCCAAAACATGCCCCAACTATAATATGAGATTGAAAACTAGTGTAAATGTGAATAACGTGTTTCAAAAACATACCCCCACTATAATATGAGTTTTAGGACTAGTGTAGGTGTAGATAATAGGTTTCTAAAAGATGCATGCTCTACAATATAAATATAAAAATTAGTGTAAGTGCCTTTATCCATTTTTGTCCCCTTTCTTTTACCTTAGGTTTAAATTAACATGTTTTATACAGTGCTTTTTAAGTCACCTAACTTAGACTAGGTTATTAATATTAAGTCCTCGATATTCAATCTTGACCTTAGTCTTAATAATCTATCCTAAGTGCTTATGTCCTCGAGCCTAATGGTTATTCCTCATAACCTTTGTAAGATCCAATGGTGATCAGTCTCTCACTAGATCTAATTAGATGAAGTGTATTAGCTAAAAAGCTCCTACTTAAGTATCATGTATCATAAAAAGGTCAATGACAACCACTTGCTTGATAGATTTGATCCAATGACATGAGGCATAGGAAGAAAATTTGAAAGGTATATAAATCCCTGAGAGGTAGATGCATGGTGACTTGCTAATCAAAAGAATAAAATTAAAGGGACCCACTAAATAAAGGTGTTCAATTAATGACTAGGTTCACCATGAAGATTAATGGTGATTTTGCACTCACTAGATTTGATTTAATGGCATGAAAAGACCTCTACTCAACAAAAGTGCCCTGTAAATATTAACAATGATTGCTTACTTACTAAATTTGATCTAATAGTGCAAGGATCCCAATTGATTTTTAAAGGTCTTTGAGCTAAACTTGTGGCCAAGTTGTGACCAAGATGGCAATTGAAAAATATACATAGCATGAAAATATCTGTGAGAGTGCCAAGTGTCATAACCATGAGCCTAAAGATTAATGAGCCAATGGGAGTGCAAGTAATTAGATTTTGATCAATGGATCATGTTAAACCCAAGATCTTGATTTGATGGAGAAAAATAAAGGTGGCTTTTAAAAGCCAATGGATACTATACAAAGGACAATTATGAAATTTTCCATGAAATTCTAAATTGCTGGCACATGGATTCCACATAAGCATAAAGGACAAAATCAAAGATCTTTTGAGATTGAAAACACAAAGGGCTTGAAAAAAAAGGTCTGATCAAATATAAGGCACATATGAAGTTAAGGCCTAAATAAATCTACCATTAAAGCTCAAAACCTTAAACCCTCTATAAAAAGGAGTCAAGTTGACTCATTTAACTTCACCTAGTCAAGATAGCGTAACTAAGCTTTGAGAAACAAGTGCCTTAGTGAAATCCTTGGAAATCTTGTGAAGATAGTTCTATATCATCAATGGTGGTAGGTAGACAATAGTTAAAGATGGAAGTTGAGCTTTATCTAACCTTTAACAATGAAGGATGGGCTTTCAAGGATACATTGCTAAATTTGGTGGCCTAAATGTCCATGGAGTTAGGAACTAGTCAAAATTATTCTTCCTTATGGAAGAATTGCAACCCATCTCTTAAGAGGAGAGGAGAAACAATACTACACATCAAAGATACAATGATATAATTGTAATTCAGATGGTATAACTTCACCATGTAATGTCAAAACTAAAGGTAATGCATTTTATCAATATCCTTCCTCTTATTTTCATGGATTATAGAGTAGATGGGGAGTGGATTATTCAAGAGGGAAACACCAAAATGGTTGCATGCATCACCCCCATGTCCTTTAAAACCTATTAAAAGCTTCCCTTTCCCCATACTAAGCTCCCAACCATCATAAATTGGACTAACACCTAGGACCTTGATTCAGTCCTCACACCCTGGTTAATCTAAGGATTCCATGTTTTCAGGTCCCCTAATGTAAAAATACCTATTGTCTAATTTAGAGAGTGTGTCAAGATAGCCATGACCTTACTAAATATAACCCTTGGTGCCCCTTTCACAACTTATGTGAACAAAGTCTGGGTATCTTATGTCCACTTTATGCTAGGAGAGAAAGTGACCCCTCTTATGGGAGACTTGATAAGCTTTTTATTGGACAAACAATTCATGAAAATTAAAAGAAGGACCTCCAAGAAATTTTATATGATGTCTTATATCTTGGATTCCCTCTTAGCCTTTGTGACCTTCCCTAGTATAATAAATTGGTCCCCTAATGGTAGGACCATAATCTCCCACCATTACTCTAAATTGCATATATTCAAGTATAGAGACCACATGTAATTTATTTGTGATGGTGTTTCCCAACTATTTATGAGGTAATCATAGGAATCCCTATGCCAAGACTATATCCTCTCATCAATAAACAAATAGAAACCATGGGGGATGTGTGGTAATACCTAGATTACATAGTGATAAGGATAGAGGGGATCCTGACTCAGCCTTATAGATTACCAATTCATATCCCCAACAAGCTTTTAGAATAGGAGATTACCTCTTAGATTCTTCAAGGTGTAGAAAGGACATGTAAAGAAAGAATAAATCTCAAGTCCATCCCTTCCCACTGGACATTATCAAAGTCATAATTAGAGATTGGAAGAAGCTAGAGGTCATGGTGGTTCATAAGAATTACTTTCATTTTTAGTTGGATGACCTGAAAATGTGCAACCCTAGGAGTAGGGTAATCAACCACATCTAGGATAAGAAGGTCCCAAAGATTGAATATGCACATCAATTAGGTGTAGGTGATGACATCTACATTAGATCCAAGAATTTAAAAGAAGTACTTTCCAAAATTGAAGGTCACAACATCCAATTGGAGCATAGGTTGGTAAGGGACAATAAGCCCTTAGGAGAAATATGGTAACTACACCCTTTACATTATCACTTATTTCTCTATCCATTTGGGATTGCTCATCAAAAACTACCTACTAAGGGACAATCATGTGAGCCTCAATAAGTGAAACTAGTAGGACAAGCCCAAGTTGAGCAGCTTAGGGATATCAAAGGAAAAAAGCAAAGCTATATCTAAAGAATAAAATATAGAGGAGAGACCTAGAGAAGGCCTTACACCTTTAGCACTTCCACAAAGACCTTCCCTAGTGGAATTCATTGGCATGGTTGCCCATGAAGAAGGAGAAACATTAGAAGGTACCCTTATTAACATAGAAATTGCATATATTTTGATAGGGAGGAGGATCCCTTTGGTAAAATAGGTAAGGAAATGATCCCATTGGATGGAAAGAAGAGGAAGGTATAATTGGCCTTGGTGCCTATGGCTCCAAGAAAAAGGCCTAGGTTGACCATCACTCATCCCACTAGTGAAGTCAATATTTTCAATGATGAAAATCTAATTCATAAACCAGTCATCCCTGACTAGTTTGTCTATGGAAATCTATAAAAGATCCCATCCCTCTCCCCTTCCTAGGATTTTATGTGGATTATCTTGACTGAAGATGACAACATCAAACCATGTATCAAAGATATAATGAAAAAATAGGAAGAGAGAAGAATGCAAATTCAACATATTCAAGAGAAATAGAGAATTGACACCTCAAGAGCCTCTAAAATTACAAGTGTGGAGGTGCCTGAGCCTCCAAAATTCAAGGAACTAGAGGTTAAGGTGAAATTTAACCCAAATATAGCAGCCTTGGAGAGGACCACAATGAGGATAGCCATGGTGGGCTAAGAAGAGTTCACATTTTAGAAGGTGGAGCTATTTGTAGGGTTAACCCCTATTGGAGGACAATAACTTGGTGAATCTCCCATCTATGAGGATTATGTGGTAATTTTAATTGAGTCTCAATCTCAATAGGATAAATCTAGTTTCCAAGGATTAGTGTAAAGAATTAAGAACTTAAAGGAAGAAAAGGAGAATTTTCAAGCTCAGGTTGTTCTCTCAGTCACAAACTCCATGATCAATATGTTGGATGGGTCATTTTATGACATGCTCAAGACATTAATGTCCTTGAATTCATGGTAGAAAGACCTTCAAGATCAAGCTTCCTTAGCTAAGGAACTAGATACTCAATGGCAGACCTCTGAAGATGAAATTGTTTAACTCCTTAATATCTAGATTAAGAAGAAAATCCCAAACTTCAAGGCTATCAGTATGGGGAATTTGAGTGCCATACTGGGGATTATTAGAGACAAACTTTAGGTTTTGAATGATTGGAATGTCAAAGTTGAGAATCTCATAAAATAATAAAAGGAGCTCATTGGTAGAATTGAAAAGCTCCTGGCACCATGCTCCAGGATCCTACATAGACTACTATGCTATGGATTATAACTGATGAAGAATTCAATCATAGAGCCACCTTGGTGACTTATGAAATCAAAGGAAAGGGTCAAGAACAATCAAGAAGGTATAAACGAAGAGTTTTGAACATGATATTCAATGTAGGGGAGAGAATCAATGAAGTTATGAGCATCAAAAAATTCTTGGCCAAGAATGATAAAATTTCAATGAGCTGGAAAACCAAGAAGAGGAGTGCATCACTAGGCCAGCCATGGATTTAGGCCTAATAGATGAACAACATACAAAGGCCATAATCATCCTGCATTAGTGAAGAGACCCACCTATGGCATCTTAATTATGGTTTTCTAGCAAGGCAACCCATTCATTTGTAAAGGAACATGCTAGTTTGTTAGCGTGATTACCTCTAGGTTAGTAGGATTGTAAAAGATACTTGTATTATAGTTGTAACAAAGACAACTATATTTTATATGCTTTTAGTTGTAAAAATGATTGGTATATTGCCTAGCTTATTATAAAGGGCATGTATTAGCACTTGTAAAAAAGGAGAGGCTTCAAGATATTTGTACAATTTTGAGTAATTAATACAAGAGATCAAAGAATTTTTCATGGATTGTCTAGTTTTGGCATGTTTAAATTGATAAGTCTTTCAATTTTTTTTTGAATATGAATGATATCAAGAAATATTGAGCAAGATTATTAATTAAAAGATAGCTAACTTATTTATGATAGGTTAGTTGAAATAATTGAATTTTTTTCATTTCATTTACTCTATAATAGAGATGTGCTTTAGTTATCTAACTGTAGTGTAAAACCTTAAGGAAAATTCAATTTTACTTGTATTTTCATTCCTCTTTTTGAATTAGGCCTAGTTTGTGGTGAAACATGAGCTTAAATTGCATTACACTACATTCTGGTTAAGATCATGCTAAAAAAATATTGAAATCTTATCAATATGTTCATAATATAGATCAATAATCATTATTTATTTATTATCATACCCTCCCTTTTGATTATTTTTTAACAAATCATATTAGATTAAATACATTGTTCATAACCATTTTAGTCTAGTCAGTAGTCTAGATCAGGGTTAATTTATCCAAACTTTTCAAAAAAGGTACTAAGATGGCCCCCTACTATCAAAATTTATAAATATTGTTGAACAAATCATGTTGCTTTGCTTCTAGTTCCACCACATGCATCTCAATTGCTAAATACTTGTAACTCATGCTTTGAATCTTTAGATTATAAAATTAAAAGTGTTCTTTAAACACTAGAAATCACTTGTGGTTCATTTAGAAGCATCAATAAGAGGGCTCCACTGGTGATAGAAGGAGGGCCTAATATATATTCTTGATCTATGGTAAATTTGACTCAAAATTGGAAAGCTCACGAATCTTCACCTTATGCAAATAATTTGAGGCTACTATAGGCTAGGAATTGATGTTCTTTAAGTAAGGATGCATTAAGATAGGACATATTCATAAGATTAAGTACATCTTTGGCAAGATCTAACCAAATATTTTCATTCTTTGCAAAGATTAGCCCAAATCTAAGATTAAACCCCTTTTTCATAGAAATTTAATGTGGTATATTGTATCTTAAATAATATCTTCAAAACTCACAATGAAATTTCCTAGGATCAAGACAAGATCACATTTATAAACTTGAGAACCTTTGCTTAAACTTTAGGAACATATGAGAGCAAGATGGGACAAAGGTAGATGTATAAAATCTAAATCCCTCCCAACATCACCTATTCAATGTATGTTTGATTTTGACCCTTGTACGAGAATGACTTGGTTAGGTGATTCTTCCATCAATGTACCTAGGGTGGTCCATGATTTCCCACATAATCTAGAGAAATATTTACCTACATTAGTCCCATGGGTATAGTAACTACTGAAGAACATATAAATTCTTTCAAGGATACTTTGAGATTACTCAATGTTGTGCATGAAGATGCAGTATGTAGGTTGTTCCCTTTCATTTTTAAGGATGTTTCCTATTAATGGTTTTTGAACTTGCCTAATAACTAAATTACTAGTTGGGAAGATTTTAATAATGTGTTCATAGATCCGTTTAGAAAAATCATCAGTCCTTACATCATTTATCTTCAATTTAAAACTATTAAAAGAGATGTCAATGAACCTATCAGGTCTTTTAATGCTATGTTTTATAATATATTTAGTAGAACCATAGATCCATACAAGCTAAATGAGATTCTAACTTTAGAGATCTACAAGGATGCATTAGACCCTATAACCTTGATGTTCCTAAAGAGATCCATACTAGCCATAACCTCACTAGAAACGGCTTATTCAGAAGTAGTAACTCTTAATGATCAAATGTAACCCCAAGGATAAATGGCTTATCCAGTTCCAAATGTTAATCTACACATGCCAATGATGAACTTGTTTCCTAACAATAATCAAAACATGCCTACTGTGAACCAACTTCCAAACCTTACTCAGTTGCCCTTGAATCATATTGCACCTAATCAAAACTTAAGATTCATGAGCTAGCCCACAATAATGGCTTTAGAATAGAGATCAACTGACATTAATACCAACTAATAATACTAGCAATAATCAAGTACATAATTTTGAGACCCCTAAAAGTGAAAAAGAATCTATCCTAAAAATGGTCTAGAAGCTAAGTATTGATTTCCTCTAATTACAAAAATAAGTGGGGAATACTATTGAAAGTTCAGGAAGGAAAGTTTGATTTCAAAGATATAACAGATGAGGCAATAGGTTCTAGAATGATAGTTTACATAATAATAAAAACCATGACCCCACCTCAGAGAATAAAACCATGGATATTACATTACCTAACTATTGTAGGGTGCATTACATAACTAAGCATAGGGAGATTGATTGCATTAAAATATTCAAGGCATTTGAAGCATTCTAAAAGGATTTGGACACGTTTGAGGTAGTTCCCAATAAGGATAATAGTGCACACACATCTCACCCAAAGCCTTTTAACCAAGCTTTCACGGTAGAAACCTTTGATTTCCCCTTTAAAGAATAAAATGAACCAGATGAAATCCTTGAAGAAATCCATGCATTTTAATAACTCCTTGAAAATGTATACCTATTGAGGATTAAATAAAATAGGCAACCCTTGACTACCTCAATCCCCCAAAATAATTTTGGAACTCCTCCAGATACTTCTTCAAGTAATAACCCTGAGCCCCTATAAGGGAGAATTCCCAAGCATAGCCTTAAAGTCCCCAATCCTCACAAAACTAATTATAACATAGTTGAGGAAATGAAGAAGATAAAGGCTAATATCAAATTACATGAGTTAACATAGATCACAAAATACAAGGATTTATTATCAAAGTCCTTAAAGTTTAGCAAACATCCCAAGATAGATCATGCTAATGTAATAGTGCATAAGGCCAAAACCAAATCTCCCCCTTTATTGATCACAGTTAGAATATTTGGTACAAACTTACACAATTACTTACTATACTTAGGTGCTTCCACCAATATCATGCCTACTGGCATATGTAAACAACTTGGCTTAACCCCCATCAAGTCTGATAGGATTGTCACCCAATTATACAAGTCAAGGGTTAAAGTGGTTGGAGAAATTTTGAATGTCCACATGCAGATAGTCTTTGAGCCCAAGTTATAATAGTTCATTGATATTTAGTTAGTAGACATGCCTAATGCCTATGGGATCCTATTAAGTAGAGAATGGACCAAAGCTTTAAATGGGTATATGTTTACTAATTTTTCCCACTTATGGCTACCTTGGAAAGGAGTCCCAAACCAAATTAGAGTTGAGAGGGAACCAAATATGAAGGATATGATAATAGAGTAAAATGTTATTAATGAAAAGGTCAACATAAATGACTCAAACTTGGGAGTTTTCACCCTAGAATATAATAAATTAGATGATCCAAAGGGCATGGAGACTCCTCATGGGATATATAAATTACACTTTGATGGTGCTAGGTGCAAGGATAGATCATGTGTTGGCATAGTATTAATTGATCCAGCCAAGAAAAGGTATCAAGCCTCTTATAGACTCCAATTCCCAAAAATAAATCCAAATGACTAGTTTTTGGAGATTCATAACTAATAGTCAACCAAGTCAGGAGTAGGTATCAATGTAAACTCTCATACCTAAATAAGTATAAGTTTGGAGTCTAGGACTTGATTGATTCATTTGATGATTTCAACATCACTTCTATTTCATGAAATGAAAACCAAGTTTTTGATGAGCTTGCATAAGCTGTAGTGAACCTCATGCCTAGTCTAGACTCCCATGATTTTAGTATTGAATTGGTCCCATATCTATCAGTACTTGATAATGTTAACCATTTTCAAGTCTATAATGATGACCATTAGATATTGGATTTATTGACCAATTTTGGGGCATTTGAATCCCATATCATTTATGAAGCTAATGAAAATGAAACTGGAGGGAACAAGCTTGATAGCAAAGTCATTCAACTAAATGACAACAAAATCCCTAAAGGAATGACTTCTCTAGAAAAATTATTTGATCAAGACAAACTCTTTCAGGTTTCTAAAGTTCCCAAGGTAAGTTGAAAATATTTTAATGCTATAGATATTAGTTCTCAAGGGCAACCCCAATTAGTAAAAATTGGAAAGGCTTATACAACTTCTAAGAATAAGAAGGCTAAAGAACTCCTTACCAAATATAAGGATACTATAGCTTGGTCTTATGATGACCTAAATATATTTGATCCAAAGGTCATTACCCATACCATACCCATAAAAGAGAGTTGAAAACATTTCAAATAGAAACAAAGACCAGTAAACCCCATGTTGGAACCTATGATATTGAAATAAGTCAAAAGGTTACTAGATGCAAGGATAGTTTTTCCCATCGGACATTCAACTTGGGTGGCCAATTTAGTGCTAGTTAGGAAGAATAATGGTGAGATTAGGCTATGTATTGACTTCAAGAATTTGAATAAAGCATCATAGTAAGATAATTATCCCCTCCCTTCCCTTGATCAAGTAATTCAAACTATTTTAGGTTTAGCTATGATGTCCTTCCTTGATGGATTTTTAAGCTATAACCAAGTACTAGTTGATAGAGAAAAAATGAAGACAACATTCACAACAAAGTGGGGCAACTTTGCTTACAAAAAGATGACTTTTAGATTGATCAACACATGATCCACCTTCTAAAGAGCTATGGATCATGCCTTTTAAGGCTTGATTGGCAAGTGCATCATCATTTTCATGGATGATCTAATTTTTTTTTATAAAAATAGAGAAGAGCACTTCATTCACCTACAATAAGTTTTCAAAAGATTTATAAGGTATGGCATTTCCTTAAACCCTAAGAAAAGCATATTTTGTGTAATTGAAGGAAAAATATTAAGGCATGTTATAACAGAATATGGAATCTCCATAAACCTTAGAATAGTGGAGGCCATATCTAGAATTGAGATCCCAAACCATAAGAAGGAAATAAAATTATTCTTTGGCAAAATAAATTTTGTAAAAAAAATTATTTCTAGTTTTGCGAAAATTGTCAAGCCATTGAATGAAATGATCAAGAAAGATACCAAGGTGATTTGGAAGGAATAATACAAGAAGTCATTCAATGACATCAAGGAAGACATTAGCCAAGCCCTAGTTCTTTCAAGTCCTGATTTCTTAGAGGATTTCTATCTTTACTCTTTTGCATTTGATCATACTATGGCTAATATATTGAATCATAAAGTTGATGAGTGTGATCACCTAATAGCTTTCATGAGTACCAATTTCAAGAATGTCGAGCTTAACTATTCTATAATTGATAAGCAAGCATATGTTCTAGTAAAGTTAGTAAGAAAATTTAGACACTACATTCTTAGAAATAAGGTGTGTGCCATCCTACCTAACCCTATTAACAAACTTATGTTGAGTTAAAATAAACTAAGAGAATGCATAGGTAAGTGGATGTCATTTCTATAGGAATATGAATTAGAAATGAAACTAGCAAAGCTAGTAAGGTGCCAATGTTTTATCCAAATTATTTCCAATTCTATCCATAGCCTAAGTATCATGTAAGTAGACTAGTAATGTTTTCAAACCAGTGAATGGTATGATTCAATCATACATTTGCTGATCAATGGTGTTTGTCTTCTAGGATTATCCATAGAACAAAAGAGGGACTTAAGGCTCAAGGCAACTCACTACCTAATTAAGGATGGGGTATTGTATATGAGCAACTTTTAGGGGAGCTACCTAAGGCGTGTCTCACAAGAAGAAGCCACTTAAATTATGGCCACCTTCCATCAAAATCTAGGCAGTCAACATCCCTCTAGAAGCACTATTACCCACAAGATATTAAGGGTTGGTTATTATTGGCCAACTATCTTCAAAGATGCCCATAAGCATGTAAGATAATTTCATTCTTGCAAAATTTTTAGCACTAAAGAGCCAAAATTAGCCATGCCTATATGATCAATCATAATTGACAAACCATTCACATAGTGGGGTCTAGACTTCATTGAAGTGATCAACCCTAACTCATCTAAGGGCCATAAGTATGTTTTAATTGACATATATTACTGCACCAAGTGTATATAAGTAGTAGCTACCAAGAAATTTAAAATAGAGGAGGTGATTGGCTTTTTATAAGAAAGTATACATATTAGATGTGGGACCACAATCTCTCTAGTATGTGATAATGGATCCGAATTCATTTCAATTGAGATGACTAAATGGGCCTATGATAATGGGATCACCCTTAAGTTTGATTCCAATCATTACCTCAAGTAAATGGTGTTTTAGAGTCTTTAAATAAGAAACTGATGAAGGAAATCAAGAACTTTGTTGAAGATAAGCCTAGAACTTGGCACAAGTTACTCATGTTTGCACTTTAGGCTAATAGAATAAGAATCAAGTAAGCCTTAAAAGCTTCACCATTCATATTAATGTATGGAATAGAACCCATCTTCCATATCACCCTCAAATTGTCTACATATAGGTTCATGCAAGAATACATGGAGGATAGTCAAGAACATGCCACTTTTAGGCTACTAGACCTCATCTAGATGGAAGATGACAGGGAAAATAATTTTTATGATTTTAGCAGACACCAAGTGATAGTAAAAGGATGGTTTGATAAAAGGTATAATATCAATGTGTTTAGGTAGGGAGACTTATTCCTACTTTGGGACAAAGCATCTGAACCCAAAGGAAAGTATGGAAAATTTACACCCATGTGGATTGGCCCATATCATATTAGTGAAACATTGGACAACAACACCTTCAAGCTCAAAGATTTACAAGGGGTAGAGTTCATGTTACCTATTAACAGACAATACATCAAACATGACTTCTCTACCACCCCTCCTAGGGTCTTTATGGAGTAAGGTGTAAGGGGATTATATTAGAGTAGGTAGGCTAATTGGTTTGATTTATGCATCTTTTTTTCTTGTCCTTGTTTTGTACATAATTTTGCTCATATTGTTTAGTTCATTTATTGTTCTTGTTCTTTCTTTCTATTGTGTGTTGCTTATCTTGTGGTTTACCCTTGATCTTAGAGTATTTTGGAGTCATCCCTAAAGCTTGTAAATTATGAAATATTCTCAAAATGGCCCCAATCCTAAAAAGAAGGAGTGAACCCCATGTAAAGGCAACCCTAGTCTTAGAAACTAACATTATGATATAACTTTGAGAAGATGAGTATAGATAGATAGAGAGGAATTCATTCCATAATATTTAAGTCATGACCCTGGAACCACTAGTTTTAAGAAGATTATACTTAGGATTTGATACCTAAAATATCAAGAGCATGCTAGTAGCTAACACTTAATCAACATCCTTACATATGATAAGAGTTGTATCCCTAAGTGATCCTTCCAAAATAAAATATTTGATCAAATCCTAAACTTTAATATCTTGGTTCCCAACCTTACTAAAAGTGTACAAATCTAAAAAGACAAAAAATATAATAATAATATAAGGAAAAACTAAAAATTTTATAAGGTGATTCAGGAAATCTCCACTAGGCCTATAGATGCCTGGCTAGTAGTGGAGCAAGGCCATGAGTGAAGCCAAAGGTATCTTTGTTGGGGCTATGGACACCTAGTTAAAATTCAACTAATTCCCAAGCTTTCCCTAAGCCATACCATGATTCAAAAAGAAAAAATGTTTAATACACCTAGGTCAACATAAATGATTGAAGGAAGAAATCTAAGGAATAATTCTTGAGCCCTATGGAAAATAGTAATTGGAATCAAAGCACACACATAACTCAGGTATGCCTTGATGTTTAACTTTAAATCCATTAGTGCAAGGTTTGTTTCAACCATAGTTAGATCTATATTGTAGTTTCTTAGGTCAAATGGAATAGTGACATCAATGTTTATCTAAACTTAGAGTCTAGAAGTTCTAACATATTACTATGTTTTAGAAGTTTTTATTTGTTGAGACCAACATACCCCACTCATTTAAAAATTAGGGACCCTTGAGAGACCTACGTATCCAAGTTTGAAATATTTGAATATTAAAGTCCCTTTTGAAATGATTTGAAGATCATCCACTCATAAATGAAACACATTTGTTTATCTTTCTAACCTCTTATTTTGAGCTAACCTAGCTAATAGAGTTTCATAATTTATTGTATGTTCCTTGGAAGGTCTAGGGTTTGGTGTTCACAAACCCTAGGTAGAACTTAGTTTAAATTCAAATATTAGTAGGAGTCAAGTTAGTGGAAATGATTGAATAAATTGTTTAATAAAAGGGTTTATCATGTTTTTTAACGTGACCTGAGCCTTTATCCATTCTTATCCCCTTTTTTTACTTTGGGTCTAAATTAACATGCTTTATGTAGTCCTTTTTAAGTCACCTAACTTAAACTAGGTTATTAATATTAAGGCCTCAATATTTGATCTCAAACTTAGTCTTAATAATCTATCCAAAGTATTTATGTCCTCAGGCCTAATGGTTATTCCTCATGTCCTTTATAGGATCTAATGGTGATTACTCACTCATCAGATCTAATTAGATGGAGCATATTAATTAAAAATATCCCATTTAAGTAATGTGTATCATAAAGGATCGATGAAAACTATTTTCTTATTGGATTTGATATAATGTTGTGAGCCATAGGGATAAAAGTCAAAAGTTACATAAATTCCCAAGAGGTAGACATGTGGAAACTTGATAATCAAAAGAAGAAAATTAAAGGGACCCACTTAATGAAGGTGTTCAATTAATGATCGAGTTCACCATGAAGATCAATGGTGATTTATCACCCATTAGATTTGATCCAATGACATGAAAGGACCTATACTCAACAAAAGGGCCTCATAAATATCAATGATGATCACTCACTTTCTAGATTTGATCTAATGGCATGAGGAGATCAATTGATTTTCAAATCTTTGTGGTCTTGACACATGGCCAACACGTGACCAAAATTGTGACTCATAAAGATACACACCATGAAAAGATCTATGAGAGTGTCAAGTGTTATAACTATGAGCATAAAGATCAATGAGCCAATGGGAGCACAAAAAACCATATTTCTATCAATAGATCATGTTAAACCCAAGATCTTGATCTGATGGAGTGAAATAAATGAGTCTTTTAAAAGCTGATGGCTAGTATCTGATGGGAAATTAGGAAAATTACCACATGGACTCCACATAAGCATAAAGGAAAAAATCAAAGATCTTCTAAGCTTGAAAACACAAAGGGCATGAATAAAAAGGTACCACCAAATATAAGTCATGTATGAAGTTAAGAACTAAATAAATCTACCATTAAATCTCAAAACCCTAAACCCTCTATAAAGAGGATTCAAGTTGACTCAATTGTTCAAGATAATGTAACTAACATTTGAGAAACAAGTGCCTTGTGAAATCCTTGGAAATCTTATGAGGATAATTATGTATCATCAATGGTGGTAGGTAGATAATAGCTGAAGATGGAATTGAGCTTTATCTGACCTCCAATAATGAGGGAAGGGTTTTTAAGGATACAAAGCTAGACTTAGTAGCCCTAAATGTCTATGGAGTCAGGAACTAAACAAAATTATTCTTCCTTGTGGAAGAATTATAGCCCATCTCTCAAGATGAGAGGAGAAACACTAGTACACATCAAAGATACAATGATATAGATGTAATTCAAATGGTGGGCCATCACCATGCAATAATAAAAGTAGATGTAATGTATTGTATCAATATCCTTGCTCCTATTTTCATGGATTATATAATAGATGGGGAGTGGATTATTCAAAAGTGAAGCACCAAAAGGGTTGTGTGTATTACCCCCATGGCCTTTGAAACATATTACAAGCTTCCCTTGCCCCATCTCAAGCTCCCATCCATGAGAGATTATATTTAAACCCAAGAAATTGATTCAATCCTCACACCCTAGTTAATCCAAGGATCTCATGTTTTCAAGTCCCCTGATGGAAAAATTCATATTTTCCAATTTGGAGAGGGCATCAGGATAGCCATGACCTTGATAAATATAGCCCTTGTTTCCCCTTCCACTACTTATGTGAGTAAAGTCTAGGTATTTTATGTCCACTTTATTTTAGGAGAGAAATTAGCCCCTCCTGTGGGAGACTTGATAAGATTTTTCCTAGCCAATCAATTCATGAACATTAAAATAAGGACCTCTAAGCAATTTTATATGATGTCCTATCTCTTGGATTCCCTCCTAGCCTCTCTAACCTTCCCTAGAATAAGAAATTGGTCCCCTAATGGTAAGACCATAATTTCCCGCCATTAATATAAATTAAATATATTCAAATATAGGAACCTCATGCAATTGATTTGTGATGGTGTTTTCCTAGACATTTATGAGGCAATCACAAGCATACCTATGCCATGACTACATCCTCTCATCAAGAAACAAATGGAAACCATGGGTGATGTGTGGTACTACCTAGACTACATCATGATAAGGATAGATGGGATCTTGACTCAACCCTAAAGATTACCAATTCATGTACCCAAAAATATTATAGAATAGGATATTACCTCTTAGATTATTCAAGGTGTAGATAGGACATGTAAAGAAAATAATAAATCTCAAGTCCATCCTTTCTCATTCAACACTGGAAAAGTTATAATTAGATATTGGTAGCAATTGGAAGTCATGGTGGTTTATATGAATTTCTTTGATTTTTAGTTGGATGACCTCAAAATGTGGGACCCTAGGAATAGGGTAATCAACCACATCTAGGATAGGAAGTTCCCAAAGATTGAATATGAACATCATCTAGGTGTAGGTGATGACATCTACATTAGAGCTAAGAATTTTGAAGCACTTTCTAAAATTAGAGGTCATAACATCTAGTTATAACATAGGTTGGTCAAAGACAACAATCCCTTAGGAGAAATATGGAAACTACACCCTTTATATTATCACTTATTTCCCAATCCATCTAAGACTATTCATCAAAAGACACCTACTGAGGGACAGTCATTTGAGCCTCAATAAGTGGAACCAATAGGATAAGCCTAACTTTAGTAGCTTAGGGATCAAAGGAAAAAGTAAATTTATGGCTAAATAATTTAAGATAGAGGATAGACCTAGAGAAGGCCTTACACTTTTAGCACTCCCACAAAGACCTTCTTCCAGTTATTGGCATGGTTGCCCTTGAAGAATGAAAAACATTAGAAGGTGCCCTTATTGACATAGTAACTAATTGTAGTTTTGATAGGGAGGATGATCCCTCTGGTGAAATAGGTAAATAATTGATTCCATTGGATGGGGAGAAGAGGAAGTTAAAATTGGCTTTGGTGCCTGTGGCTCCAAGAAAAAGGCTTAGGTTGACCATCACTCAACCCACTAGTGAAGTCAATATTTTTAGTGATGAAAATTCAATTCATGGACCGGTCATCCCTGACTGGTTTATCTATGGAAAGATATAAAATATCCCATCCCTATCCCCTTCCTAGGCCTTGATGTGGATTGGCTTGATTGAAGATGACAACATCAAGCCATAGATTAAAGATATAGTGAAAAAAAAAGAAGAGAGAAGAATGCAAATTCAACATATTTAAGAGAAATAGAGAATTGGAAACTTAGGAACCTTTGAAAGTAAAAGTGTGAAAGTGCCTAAGCCTCAAAAATCTAAGGATCTAGAGGTTAAGGTGTAATTGACCCAAAAATAATAGCCTTAGAGAGGACCACAATGAGGGTAGCCATGGTGGGCTAGAAAGAGTTCACATTTCAAAAGGTGGAGCCATTCATAAGGTTACCCCTTATTAAAGGACAACAACTTGGTGAAGATCCCATCCATAAGGAGGATGTGGTAAGTTTAATTGAGGCTCAATATCAACAAGATAGAGCCAGTGTCTAAGGATTAGTGAAAATAATTAAGAACTTGATGGAAGAAAAGGAGAATTTGTAGGCTCAAGTTGTTCTCTCCATCCCATAATCCATGATCAATATGCTAGATGGGTCATTTTATGACATGTTCATGGAATTTAAGTCCATGAAGTCAAGGAAAAAGGCCCTTCAAGATTAATATGCCTTAGCTAGATAACTAGCTACTCAATATAAAGCCTCTAAAGATAAAATTTCTTAGCTCCTTGATATCTAGATTAAGAAGAAAATCTAAAACTTCAAGGCTATTAGTATGGGGAATTTGAATGTCATATTGGGGATTATTGGAGATAAAATTTAAGATTTGAATGATTGGCATGTCAAATTTGAGGATCTCATAGAATAATAAAAGGAGCTCATTGGTAGATTTGAAAATCTCTTAGGCATCATGCTCGAGGATCCTTCATAGACTACTACCCTGGGGTTTATAAATGATGAAGAATTCCATCATAGAGCCACCTTGGTGACTCAATAAATAAAAGGTAAAGGTTAAGAATAATCAATAATGGATAAAAATAGAGTTTTGAACATGATCTTCAATGCAGGGGTGAGAATCAATGAAGCTAAGAGCATCAAATAAGCCTTGGCTAGAAATGATAAAGATTTTGATGAGCTGGCAAACCAAGAAGAGGAGTGCATCACTAAGCTAGCTATGGATTTAAGCCTAATGGATGAAAAACATACAAATGCCATAAACATCTTACATCAGTGAAGGGACCCACCTCTGGCATCTTAATTATCGCTTGCTAGTAAGGTAACCCATTCATTTTGTAAAGGCACATGCTATTTTGTTAGCATGATTACCTCTAGGTCAGTAGGATTGTAAAAGATACTTGTATTATACTTGTAAAAAAGATAACTATATTTTATACACCTATAGTTGTAAAACTAATTGGTATATTTATTGATGTCCTATAAAAGGAATGTATTACCACTTGTAAAAAAAGAGAGACTTCAAGATATTTGTATAATTTTGAGTAATTAATATAAGAGGTCAAAGAATTCTGCATGGATTGTCTAGTTTTGGCATGCTTAAATTGATAAGTCTCTCGATTGTTTTTTAAATTTTGAATATGAATGATATCAAGAAATACTAAGAAAGATTACTAAATATAAGGTAGCTAACTTGCATATGCTAGGTTAGTTGAAATAATTGAATTTACTTCATTAAATTTACTTTGCACCAAAGATGTGCTTTAGTTATCCAAGTGTAGTGTAAAACCTTAAATCAAATTCAATTTTACTTGTATTATCATTCCTCCTTTTAAATTAGGCCTAGTTTGTGGTGAAACATGAGCTTAGGCTGCATCACACTACATTCTAGTTAAGGTCATGCTCAAAAAAGATTTAAGTCTTGTCAATATGTTCATAATACAGATCAACAATCACTGTTTCTTTCTTACCCTACCCTCCCTTTTGATTATTTTTAAGGAAATCATATTAGCTTAAATACATTGTTCATAACCATTTTAGTCTAGTCAGTAGTCTAGATCTAGGTTAGTTTTTCTAAACTTTTCAAGAAAGGTACTAAGATGGATGCCTACCATCAAAATTTATAAATATTGTGGAAGAACTCATGTTGCTTTGCCTCTATTTCCACCACAGGCATCCCAATTACCAAATAACTACAACTCATGATTTGAATCTTTAGATTATAAAATGAGAATTGTTTTTTGAACATTAGAAAGCAATTGTGTTTTATTTAGAAGTATCAACACTAATAAAATAGGAGTAAGAGTTAGTTATACTTACCTTAAACATGAACCTATCAAGCCTCAATATCTCCCTTGGTCAATGGTGATTTGAAAGAGGTTTTTTTTGTTTATTAAGGTAACAAATATAGGTCACATCTAGGCTAAAAAACTTTTCTTATGCATCTAAAATACTTTTCCTTCAAGACAATATTATTCTTTGATGGAAGTATGAAACCCTAAGTAATTAATCCTCATGTAAAATGGTAGATAATAAGATAAAGAAACATAAATGAATGGTTCTCTTTATTGGAAATGGGGTGAAAGATGTGTTTATATAGTTGAATATAACCCTAAACCCTTTTATAAATTTAGCCAATGTAGTCAGTCCAATCAACCTATTTGTTTAGTAAATACAACAGTTAGGTTCTATACTAAGTCGATTATGTAAATTTAGTCCCATAACATGCTCAATTCCTAGAATAGGTTAAACCTATTGAAATGTGTTTAGAGTATGGTAAAAATAGGTTTATCTTAGGTAGGAGCTATTTGAGGTGGTGAATTAATTTAAGGAGCATGTGAGGGAGGTGTCAAAACTTAAGGAAACATGTAGGAGAGACTTGTATTGGTTTTAAGTGATGGTATAGGGAACAACAATCTTGTGAAACACCAATGATCTACCCACCCATTTATTGGTTTACCCTTTAAGGCATGAAATTAAAGAGATTGAGATTTTATGGGTTCCTAAAAGAGAAAAACATAATTAATTGATAAAGTTTAAAATATTATATGTATACATATGCCCCAATCAAATCTCATCATGTGCTATGCATCTACAATACACAATGATGATTAAGTAAAAGAACACAAAAATGCACAATTATAAACTAATAAAACTATATTAAGAAGTGAATAAGATGAATGAAAGGACATAATTGAAAATTAAATACCTTTGCTTACCATAGTGTTGTAGAGTATAAATGAAGTGAGAGAACTACAGAGGTGTTTAATGTAGGTAACATTAGGTGAACCTATAAAATAAGTAAAAAATAATCTTTTTTTCAAAATATGCATGTAATATGTAGAAAAATTCTCTATGATGTTAGGATTCCATAACATCTTTTGGTTCAAAAAAAGAGTGAGTAGAAACAAAGTTGTGAGCAAAAAATGGAATTTGGCTAAAAATGACTAGTAATTAAAGAATTTAAATTGTAAATATAAATAGGGTAAAAAGTAATTCATTTTTTATTTTATTATTATGATAAAATATATCTCTAAGTGACCCAGATGAACACATAAAGAAACCATGATGAGGAGATGACATATGGCACATGAAGGATGCCTAATAATAACAACCAGTACAACTTAGGTAAGCAATGCATTAATTTCAAAAAAATGGGCAATTTTTATTTAAATTAAGTTAGGTATAAAAAATATGTATTATAAAAAATTTAGGTAGAAATAGGTAAACTAGGAATAAATAGGTATAATGGGTAGGAAAGGGTCAGACCAATAAATGCCTAAAGCATTTATGGTAAATAGTTGAAAAGTCACTACCATTATTAAACAGAGTTAGCCAACCGACTTAGTTAGAAAGAGATAGAGATAAAAAAGTGCCACTTATGTAGTAGCGGGCTGACTTAGTATTATTTTGGGTGGTTGAATACATAGAAAAGGGATGACTCAATTACAAAGTGGATAGGGTGAACTTAATGCATGTTGGCCAATTTAGTATGTAGTAAGGGGGTTGATGTAGTTTGTTAAATTGGGATGACTCTATAGTAGAAGGATGATCTAGTAGGAAAATATGGGAAAATAGATGATTTAGTATAAAATAGCCAACTATGTTTGCATAAATGGGCTGATTACATAACAAATGGCTAACATAGTTGGTAAAGAGGAGTGATAGGGCTGATTTAATGTAAAAAGGGCTGACTGTAAAGGAAAAGCATGGGAAATATAAAATACCAAGAGAAAGTTGATGTAGTTAAATTTTAGCAATATAATAATTTTAGGAATGCATATTTATCTATTTATATCAATATCTAATACATTCTATGATGTTTGACATTTTGTAGAGATGACATATATTTTAGCACCTAGTGGATGTATCTTGGTTATCAGATTTACTAGAGACACTGACAAATGATGATTGAGCATAGATAGCTTCCCTATGATTTAGATTCATCATGGAGATGGAAAGGATCCCTCTCAGTGTTTATCTAGTCATCATGTTCATTGGATCATAGGAGAGACTAACCAAAACTCTTTGATGGAAGGTGGATGGGGATACTATAGAGGTTGGAATCACTTTAAAGGATGCCCATGCTTTGATTGGACGTCCCATTTTTGTGACTCCTATTATTTGTGATGCACTAGAGGCTAAAGAGGAGAGGCAAGCCCAACCAATTGGGTGATTGGGTCAGATAGTATTTATCTTGGATTATAGGTATGCTTATTTGATATATATATCTCAACCATTCAAGATATCTAAAAGGCCATGATAGGAATTATGATATCATGTGTGTTTTATCACAAGTCAAATGGGAAGGTATTATTTTATGTGGTATACATGTGTCAATCAATCTTAGAGTAGGGTACCCTATATGAATTGGGATCAATTATTTGAGTGTAGTTCATGCACAACATGTATGGAATGTTGACCTAAGGGTAGAAGACTATGGGCCCCATTATTTTATTGAGTAGATAGATATATAGGAGGTTTTTTATGTACCAACCAGTTAGGTTTCACCATCTGGTAGATGATAGGCTACCTCAAGTGGTTAAGTGGTGATACGATCATGTAGTATATGTCGTGTCCCATGCCCCATCCTTATAGACAATCACACATGGGTAGATTATATGGTATCCCTATATGGATATTTTAGCTAGTTAGCCAATTTGGGATATTATGGCTACTAGATTAGAATCCATGCATATAATTAGACACTATATCTTATGGGTGGATCCATATCTTATAGCTTTTGTACTTGGATAATTGAGCTTACCAAAAATGGGGGATCCCTCAGTAGTGCCTACTTATTGGGTATGGTATGACAGAGATCATATAGGTAGGGGTTTATGATTACTTATATAAATAACTATCATTAGGCCTCATTGGGTAAGACCTTGGGTAAGTGAGGCATAATAGCCTAGGGTGGCTAAGCTAGAGACACAAGATGTGATAATGTTGGATGCATAAGGTGAGGATGTTATAGAGTCACAATAAGGACTATAGATACCATCATTGGCACATAGGATATAGAGGCACCATTGGAGAGAGAGGACATAGGAGATGGTTGAGACACATGGACATCCTATGGTGGAGGCTAGACATAGCTGGTCTATAGAGAGATAAATGAGGAAAGAACCATGACATGAAAAAGTGGTGCCTTTAGGATTTGTTTTTGTATATAGGTAGCATATACTGAATGTGCTTGGCATTAAAGATGATGGGGATACCATGGTTGGTGACACCAATGTTGGTAAGTAATGTTTTAAGTTTTAAGTTTTTGGATAAATCACTAGTTACACATTTTTTTATGTACTTGGAATAGATAGATGTTTTAGAGATATATATTCAAATGATATCTAATTTATGTCTAGTTTTTATTTGTTTTGTAGATATGTTTGAGGAAGAGTTTAGATGGGGTGCAATAGTTTAGATCGCACACCATGATATTTTAGATGGGGTTTTATCATAGCATGATTATACTACCATGGATGATCCTATTGTACCATGTACTTCAAAATATGCTAGTTGGTTTTGATTGGTTGGAAAGTGGTCCAAGAACTATAAGCATGAGGGGATGGGTTACAACCACCCCTAGAGTTGGAGATGGAGAGGTCAGCACCTAGTAGGCACTAGTTTAGGAGTGAGCTACCCATGTGGCTACTATAATAGAGATTAGAATCACAGGTGGAATAACTATAGGGATAGGTTGATGGTCTAAGATCCCTAACTACCTCATTATAGTGAACTATTTATAGGGATAATTCATAAACATCTATGGGTAGTGTCTCTCAACCACTAGATAGAAATGACAGAGAATAACCTTAGATCTATAGACATCATATTTGTACTTGTATTATGTTGTATTAGACTCATGTTATATATGGATATGGACATTTATTAATCTATGAGTTGTATTAATTTTATTTATGGATGTATGGATGCATTTCCTTTCTATCACATGTATTTGAATTTTATTGTATATGATATAGGAAATATATGGTGTATGTTTTATTTTCTAGTATTATGTGACACACAAGCATGGTTTAAAAGAAAAGCATATTATTTTGGAAAAGTATATAAATAATAATAAAATTTAATATAGACTATATAATGATGGGAAATGTGTAGAAACAAAAGATGAATAAATATAGTAAACCAAAATGGTAAAGTAAAAGTAACAAAGTTTTAGAACCATGTATAAGTAAAAGTGTAACAAATTAAAAAAAAAAAAAATAGGTCATACTAAATTAAGATGAGAAGTATGAAATTTTTTGTAGTAAAGTAGTAAAAATGTTATATCAAATGGTATAAAAAAACAAATGTATAATAACGTTAATTAGTCATACTAAATTGAGATGGGAAGTATGAAAAAAAAATTAAATTTAAGCATAAATCAAATTAATCATACTAAATAAAAATTGGAAGTATGATAAACTTAATAAAATGGCTGTAAAAATACATGCAATTTAAAAATAATAAGATAAGGTGTAATTTTAATGAAGTAAGAATAAAACATACTAAATCAAGATGAGAAATATGTGTTATCACTCCAAGTTACACCCTTTGAAGTAGATAATTCAATTCTTCTTCAAACCTTGACTAACATGAGATTGGCCTAAATATTATAGGTTACTTATACCTAGACCAAACCTATACATTATGGGGCTATCTCCCCTAATATATCAATTTAAATTCTTATCCTAAGACTTACTAATGTTGGGATGAAAAGAGATAAGATGAAAACTTGAAAGGAAAACATATACTAGGTGTGTTGATGTACCAATGTTTACTTATCCTCTCTTAAATGATCTTTAACACACTTTGTGAATCCAATGAAATATAAGTAATTAACTAGGATTATTGACACAATCCTAAACATGATTATTTCATATGGAGGCTAGGTGGAAGGTATATAACACGAAGGAAAAAGGATGAAGGTTTGTATGAATCCCCACTAAATTCTTATAAATAAATCCTATCATCTCTCATAAAGTGCTTAGCCTCCCTAGACAATCATACAATTGTGAGTATGTGAAGTTACCTCTTAGGTGAGAAGCATGCATTATAAGTAGTCTTTATGTGTCTTTAGGCCAGAATGACCAGTTATGGCACCTCCCCTACAACCCAAAGTGACATACACATCTAAAACAACTTGATTATCTCCCTCATGAAGGTTGGAAATATTTTTTAATATCATTTCCCCCTCTACTCTATATCTTAAATGAAATTGTCTTAATGAGGATGTTATATTAATGAGCATAAGTGTAGGGTTTCTGAGTTTTGGTCTTAACTTGGAGCTTTGAGTCACATATCCATTTCATTTGACATGAAGATCACCCTTGAAAGACCTTGGATTACTTGTGTTGGCATCAGTAATCCATCTTCCTTTTATGGTATGTAATAATATCTCTCGTTTAGAAATTTAGGTCTATCTACAAGGGTAACCAGATATAAAGGTTATTTTAAGTGATTAATATGAGATTATTTTGGAGCCTTAGGACCCTTTCTCTCCTCAAAAACTCATGGTTCATGCAAATCCCTTTCAATTCCTTACATACTTAAAATATATTTCCTAATATTTATATATACAATGTATCTCTAGCACATGCCAACCAATAGGTCATATAGATTATTATTAGACTTGGGGAGACCATTGGTACCATTTTGTGGCTCAACTACTCCATTTGAATGAATTTGGAGGTATAATTTGTCATTAGGTACCATCTAGGGTTTAAGAAGGGTTTTAGAGGTTCACCATGTTAATGATGGTTCATATAATATGGACCTCAAAACCAAAACTTATTATCATGAACCTTTATCCCATTAACCCCTTCATCTCTCCTAAATATCTAAAGATTCCAAGAAAATTGTGTATGGAGATAAGAGTGCTAAAAGGTGTGCATTGAGCTTGATGTTGAGCAATTTGAGCAGGTTAAATTCTTAGTGTTCATTCATAAAATTGAGATACTCAACCCCTCTCATTATTTGATGGATTTTTATTCCACAGGGGTAATTAAGTTTTCCTAAGATCCCTAGGCTAGGTTCCTTTTATGGTGAAAGGTGTGAGTGCTTGAAGATGTAGCTCAACATGTCTAGTCAAGAAAAAAATCTTGAGGGAGAGATAAACCCAAAAACTAAACTTTTTCATTGAAATCCCCTATTACAAGTTCCATTTCTAGGGTATATAACATCTACTCACACACATCACATTATATTGAATTTTCTTGAAGGTCTAGATTTGATATTGAGGTGAAGGAAAGGTCCTAGACCTAGATGGATCTTTAGGTCTTATAAGGTCAAACTAGGTGTTGGAAACTTATCCCCCTTATATGGATGTATCTATATATATCATGGGCATAAAACCTTCCTCAATACATTCCTAACTTGTTCAGATATTCTCATTCTTCTACTCAGACCACTCACTAGCTTATACTCTCTTTTGTGGCCTACCTGAAGCATGACTACTTAGTGCATACGCCTAAAGCAATTGACATGACAACCTTAGCAATCATTTTAGATAATTATATGGGTATGTTTATAGTGCATTCTTCATGTTTAAAATAATGAAAATAACCCTACACTCATCTCACAACTTTATCATTGGGTTTCACTTACATAGTCAAAATAAGGCCTATGTTGAACTGAGTATGCAAATTCATCTTTAGACTGATGTATCCATCATGTGAGGGATTAGGATTTTTTATGATTTATTCTCTTTAATAATAAACCTTCATATGTTTTGAGTATTATCACTCTCTTTACCTTGGCATATTCTAATTATTGGCAACCCTAACTAATTGTGTGATCTTTACACAATCCAAGTGCACTCCTACATGTTCTTGTATCTTTGGTAGGGTAACCCCCATGTTTTACTTCTCTTTTTTAGTTTTCATATTCTCTCTTTATGTTCATAGGATATCTCATACTTAGGCTAAGGGTACAAAACATCAATATTACTATGGGTACTGAGTCATGCATATTGAATAGTAAGGGGTATGTAGGAGAAGTTTCTAAGAAAGTAGAGACATATATACATAGCATATTTAAGTCCCCATGAATATATTATGTTGCAACACATCCATAATATAGGCATTTTATCAATAATATCCTTATCTCATGTTCTCAAGGTATGACCATATAAAATTGAAGGACTTAACCACATTGGATTTAGGTAATTTACTGTAGGTGGTTATTACTTCTTCAACATGGTTTATGGCAATATGGCTCATTTTTCATAACTTGATTATTATTGACAACCCTAAAGAGTATTCAGTCCTTGATCCAATGAATTGGATTTAGGAGGGGGGAATGGCTAGTGGGTGATGGCCATGGGGTTATATGGAGTTTGAAAATGGACTATAGGGCTAATAATTGAGTTGAAAAGGAAGTGATGAGGTTTTAAAAAGGAGAGGGTTTGTTGTGGATTGAAATGAATTGTGAGCACACACCCAATAAAATATATAGATACCTTATACACATCTATTCATATAATCAATAGAATATAAAATTTTGGAGGTCACCAATGAGGCACACATAGTAAGAAATGAAAATTAGGACTTATCAAAAAACCTTAGCCTTTGATAATTAACCTTAATTTTTGTTAAAATAATTGTAAAGGTGTTTGACGGTAGATTGGTAGTCTCTCGACATATAGGGGCCATGGTGAATATTGAGAACCTTGTAGGAAAAATATATTAGTGTGAATGCAACACTCCATGATGTGTTTTACTATGTTTTCAACCTTCAAGCCACCATTATATAATATACTTCCTTCCTATGAATGAAACACACACCTAAAGGTTATATCACTTGGGAACACCATTTTGGAGGATTGGAGACCATATAAACATTCAAGTTGGAGTAAAGAGACATGATTACCCTCAAGACACCATGATTAGACATCCAAACACTATTAACCTTTATATGTATACATTGGATATCCTCTTGATTAATAAAAACTTACCTATAGTCTATAGACATTGGTATTTTGGACATCTTTCACTTCCATATGCCCACATGTGTGAACCAAATGATGAAGAAGCCATGAAAACTCTATGTAAGACTTGAGGAACTAGAAAAAATCATCAATTTTATCAAATAGACCATAAACTCAATGAAACCATCATCCTTATTTTCCCTATGTAGATGAGGGTGGTGACTAAATCACTTAACATATTAGTGAATGTTCATAGAGCTCAGAGGACTAAACCTACAATTAATTCCCATGATTGGAAGGTAACTAAGTTTACTTTATTTGGCCAAGATATTAGACCTTCTCTCTTTCCACTATAAATATTGAGCACAAAATTGAAGTGTTATCCTTTCCTACCAATGAGCCTGATGACCTTATACACATGTTAGTAGTGAAATCCCCTTGTAGACCTCTGACTTTACCTCAGACAATCCATACTGTACAAATATATACCACTTTAAAATATATCTTGAAATCTATAAATTACCTATATTTCTTCATGTTTCATAATACCAACTACCATTAGAGGGAAAGATGATGGAAAATATGAGTTAGGTGATGTATGAAAGCTCATGGTATGAATTGGGGAGTTGAAAAAGCATGTTTTGGCATGTGTGGGGCCCATTTAGTGGAATTTTGGTGTTGATAATTGTAAAAAGGTGGTAATTAGTTTATGAAACACTTTGGGTATGGCCTAATGGGGTTTTTGAATACTCTTGAAGGTGATAATGGTGGATCTAGTGGTGTTTCAAGGTCAAGTAGTTCCATATTAAGATCAAAATTCTCTCTTTTAGACCATATACATGATTTTAAGAGGATATTATAAATATATGCCATTTAAATACATATGAAAAGATATTAGGACCTAAAAATTGATTTTATTATCCCCCTATACACATTCATAACATTCTTAAAATATTCTAATTAAACCATACCTTACAGATCCTGTAGACATGAAAAGAGTTCAGGATGACTCATTAGCTACATCATTTAGCCATCTCTACCATAACATTTTGAATTGTTGAGACTAATTCAAAACCTATTTTATACCTCTATACATTCTCAAACACTATTATTAATTGACATAAATTTAAAATATAGACCAGAGATAACTATTATGTGTTTCATAACATGAGTAGATAGTGGATCTATTATACTTGAAAAGATAACTAATGACCTTGCTTTGAAATATCCTAATTCACTAAGAGATGTGAAAAATATGAGGTACTATGGTGTAATAGGGTTAATATGACTTAATTTGACCCATTTATATGCCTAAGGGTATAAATTCATCAACCTTTTTGGTAACTCAACTGACTTGACCTGCCTGCTAGTCAAGAGAAATCAAAACCTTTTTGCTTACCACTCATGATTAGGTAAGGACACTTGAATTCATGTAGACTATACCATATACCTTGAAGATATTTATGACCAAAAAAACACAATCAATAAAAAAAATAATAGACAGTAAAATAAAAAAGACACATAACATCAAAAAACTAGAACAAACCAACAACTATTAAGCATGTGAAACAACACTTAGAGCAAATAAATTAGCTACTATGTACAAGAGGACTTGGTGCTTATAATAATAATAACTGAGAACCATCCCATTTATAGGGATAGGAAGTTACTTACCATTAAATCTAGATAATTTTAAATCATTTTTCCTTACAACTGGTAATTATGTATGGTCCACTCCAAAGGATAACAAAATTTGAATGTTTACCTAGCTTGGCAAGGTCCTCATCCCACTTAATCATAATGTCACCTTGTTTAAAGGTCTTTAATGAGGCTCTCTTGTAAAATTATCTTTTTATTTTGTTTTTGTTGGACCACATGGTATTCATGGTACTATATCTTGTCTCTTCTAACTCCCTCAACTAATTCATCCTCACTTCCATTGCATTAATCTCCATAAGCTCAAGCTAGTGTGCAAGATCCAAGGCTAGAAACTTAACTGATATGGGTAGTTTTATTTCCCTGACATAAATAAGAAGATAAGGAGAGTTACTAGTAGACTTATTAATATTAGTTATATCTACCTATAAGGTAGTCATTAGCCTGGTGTGCCACTCTCTTTGATTGTCTTTGATTGTCTTTTTTATGATCTTAATCAAGTTTTTATTAGTAGACTCTACTAGTCCATTGCATTGTGCATAGTAGATAGATGAATACTTGAGGTATATTATATTATTAGTTTAAAACTCACACACATTTTCAATATTTAATTCCAAGTCATTATCTTATATAATGGTGAAGGGGACCCCAAACCTAATCACAAGGCTATCATAGAACTCTAAAACTGAGTTCTCATTTACCTCTTTGAGTGTAACTACCTATAACCACCTGGTAAAGTAGTCAATCGATGTAAAAATACACTTATTCCTAGCACTATATGAGGGTTAATCATATATATTAAGTATAATCCCTATTTCATGAAGGGATATTCAACTTTTATGGGTTTTTAGAGGTAAGGCAACTAGTCTTTACTTACTAGTAAACATAGCACATTTAACACACCTCCTAACCCAAGAATGTGAGTCTATAAATAAATTTGGTCAAAAAAATCCTAATATTATGGTATTATATGTTTTATTATTGGATTCAAAGTTCCCACCTATAGGATCATCATGAAACTTATCTTAAAATTTGGCCACTTGACTAGTCTCCACACATCTTAGAAGCATGCCACCAGTGTTCTTATTAAAGAGTAATCCATCCACCAAGATGTAATGTATGGATTGAATCATAAATTATTTCCTCCTTGTGCTATCTAAGCCCATAAGATGTTATCTTATTTGGATTAACTTCATTATGTCTAATTAGAAAGGGGAATAGTTATGACTATTTGTTGACTATCTTAGACTACCAAAACCATCTCTTTATCTTAACATATTCTATAAGATGTTAAAAAAGTCCCATACCTCTAATCATATTAGTAACCTTCACATCTATGTCATACACCATGCACTTAGTCACCTAACCAACCATCTTCTCACTCTAGTCTTTATTGAGTATGAAATCTTTTATACTAGGGTGAACTACAATCAAAAAAATATTATTTTTAGACACCATGTGTCTAAAATCATTTATTAATCTCATGATAATAAGGAAATGTTTAAAAAAATATATATCTTTCCTCATACCCTTCCAATCCTTGACTATATAAGGTAATGCATTGCTCTAATCCTTCTTTATTTTATTGCATACACATAGAAAAAATAGTATCACTTGTGGAGAAGGCATACATGAATAAATATTTGGTAAAATCAGGGTTGAGGAGGGTGGGAGATTTGGAAATGGCCCTATTTATGGCCTCAAAAATTATTTTACCCTCTTTGGTCCATGATAACTCCTTGTGTTTCTTGATCATGTGAGTTAATGGCCTCACTAGTTCTGAAAATCCTATATTAAATCTTCTAGTGTAAATAGTTTTACCTCAGAAACTTTACAATTCCTTCTTGTGTTTGGGTAGTGACAAAGAAAGGATTTCCTCTATCCTCTCAAGGTTAATCAAAAGGCCATATTTTGACACAATATGTCATAGAAGTCCTCCCTCATGGATTACAAATATGCATTTTTGGGGTTTAAGAAGACCCCAAACTATCTACACCTATCAAACAACAACCTAAAATGTGTCAAGTGATCCTTAGGATCTTTTTAAAACATAGTGATGTCATTAAGGTATATGAGTACCATCTCATTTATGACCCCATGGAAGGCCACATCCATTTCACTTTAGAAGGTAGCCCCTGCATTAGATAGTCCAAAGGGCATCTTCATGTATGCATAAGTGGCCCACTTAGTGGTGAAGGTATTTTTTTGTCTATACTCTTCTCTCACCAATACTTGATTATAACTAGAGTATCCATCAAGAAAAAATAACCTTTGTGAACTTACAACCCTTTGAAGAATCTAATTCATAGATGGTAGATGGTATTGATCTCTTAGTGGTACCTTGTTGAGATCTCTAAAATACACACACAAATGTATCTCCACATTATTATTCCTCATAGGTAAAATATTTACCACCCATGAATAATGTTTGATGGGAATAATAATATTGTATTCAATAAGTTTTTTCAACTCCTTCCTCATAAGTATCTCAATTTTTGGGTTGACTTACCTTTGATTTTTCGTAATAGGTTTGGCATTATCCTCCAATTATATAGTATGTTAGACCAACCTAGGGTCAAACCTATTCAATTCATGACATTACCATGCAAAGACATCTACAAATTCTTGGCATAATCCTATGAAGGCTCTTCTTTCTTCTTTGGTGTTTAACTTCCCTAACTTGAGTAATTTATCCTTCAATATGACAACCTTATCATAATGTTCCTATTTTGTGGGGATGTTTACCTTGTATTTCCTTATCTATTTATCCTAATTTAATACAATCTCAAATGTTACCAAGACCTTAGGTAACTTATTTATCCTTGGCTAGATAATTTGATCTCTATATTGATGTTGCATCTTGCATTGATTCTTTGAGAAAAACTCTACCTCATGTTATAAGAAGTAAGTAGCATGAATATCACTTTAAAAAACTTACCAAATTACCTTTTTATCAAGGACTAAGTTCCTACACACTAATTTTATTTTATACTATTCCTTGATATCATTGACCCCATCAACTATATCATATTGTGCCCTAATGGCAGCTAACTAGTCTACATGATGATTATCTTCTCTAAGGATGGAACAAATGTCAAAGGCTTGAAATTCCTATAAGAGGTCCAAAAACCTATGTTTATAGGCCTTTATGAGTGGATCCTTGATTGAAATAAGGCATCTTACCTATTGTAACACCAACTTGATGTCTCCTTTAGCTTATAAAAGCTTAATGCCTCTCTTCCTTACCTATTGTAGCCCATGAATGAGGGACTCATATTCTACAGTATTATAAGTGAAAATAAACTAAAAGATTAGGGTAGAATAATACCTTTTATTATGATAGGAGACAAGCATACCACCTACCCCACTCTCATTATTTGATCTTGATCCATCGAAAAAAGTTCAATACCCCTTCATATTCTTGACTTGTGCTAGTAGATACTTCTTCATGTATATAATACACACCTAAGCTTGAATATTCAATCATATTTAATAATAATATCCATGGAATTCTACTAACCACTCATCAAGGAGAAAATATGATATGACTACTAGCAGTTTCATAGGCTCTTGGTCATTGGGGTGCTCATCCTCATCCAAGATGGTGCAATTAACATTTGATAGGTTGAGCATGTGGGGTTCTAAGTGGAAACTAAAAATAGTTTTATATCTTATGGTAACCTTTGTCTCATACCTATTGATAAATAACATGTATGACTAATTAGAAGAAAGATACCCCCCAATTTTAGTAGTGAAATCCTTAGACAAGCATAAGGCAAATTAAAGAGGAAGGTCAACTACCATAACATCTTGGGATATGGTATAGCTAAGAAAAGTATCCAATATGATATTAAAGTCTTTAAGGACACACAAAATTTTGGTAGGAGACCCATCCAACTTTAAAACTCCCTTTGCATTAGGTTCATTTATAAGCCCTAGTTTATCAACTATAGATTGAGGCATGACAAAAGTGCTAACCCCACTATCTATCACGTAATTTTAAGAAATGGAATCTATTATGATGAATGAAAGGTATAAGTGGGGTGGTTTGAATACCTTAGGTTCTTTAGAATCATGAATTTGACTAGAATTAGTAAGGATTTCACTTACCTTTTCTACTTGTTTGTCTAAGACATGAAGTTTGGAGAGTTCTTCTTGAAAGAGGTTTTTTTAACTTAGAATAAGTAAAGTATCCCACATAAGGAGAGTAACATGGGACTTGTTCCTATAGTCAAAAATTCTAAGATGAGGGATGGCTTCCTTGGACTATAACTTAGGGGTAGAAACATTGCTTGGAGCTTAATTAAACTATGGTATAAAAGGACCCTTCTAATTCTACCCTTTCTCATCTTGCATCTACTAAGTTGATGGTGTCTTGTGATATGAATCTTGAGTGGTAACCACTTGAATTATTTTAGAGGGTGGATAAGTTTCCTTGGAAATTCTAAAATTGTCATCAACTACCCTTCTCTTATCCCTTATATGGGTTGTAATTGAATTGTCCACCTTGCCTACATTCTAACCCTAATTTTTTTGCCACTTATTCAAATGAATGTTCACCTTCTTGAAAGTTAAAAAATGTAGTTCATAAGGATAATTTCTTCCACTTTCCCCTTGTTGACTTGGAATCTTATCTTGGGTCATGAATGGAGTGTCCCCATGAGGCATAGGAAGACCTTCTTTGTGTTGTAAAGGAGGCATATTTCATGTGATGGGAGAACAAGACCTTGATATATAAAAGATGATAGACACAACACATCACCTGGATCCATTTACATATCATTTCACTTCCCACATTGATCAAGCTATTCAACATCTTGGGCATAATTTTTTTGAGTTGGAACCAAAGCTTTAGAACTTCTAAAATCATTTGTATTATAACTATTTTAAGACCTTACTTGTGTAATATACCCTTGGCCTTGATTATTGGGGTGATAAAGAGGTATATTATATAGATATAGATGATAATGGGGTTAGAGGTGGTGCTTTATAAGGTATGTAGGGTGTATTTTTATGCCTCTCTAAGGCCACTACCTTGTTATTTTGAGCCTTGAGCAACCCTTTTATCTTGTCCAATCTATCTACTTGGTTACCATCTGTCTAATCTTAATAGGTTAGGCCTTGTAATAAAGTAATGGTAGGTATGGGGGGATGAATTTTTGGGAATAAAGGCATGAGGGGCCTAAGGATGAGTTTACCTACTTAAATTAGGTAATTTTATTCCCTTATAGCTATCTCATAGCCTTCTGAAATGTGTTTCCCCCATTGATTGTATCATAAATACCATATCATAATTTAGATCCCTTATATAGTATAAGAAATAATAATTAGAGGTGGTCTTGATGATTATGGGGATCCTATTCTAGGTTTTCTAAAACCTATAGTTGAAATCTACCATGAATTCCTAGGGATTTCTATGAATTATAGTAAGTTATTCCACCAATTCTATCCTCAATGTGCTTACATAAATGCTTTCCAAACTCATACCATGTGTTTATGGATGCATGTGTCAAGCCCTTATACCACTAGAGTGCCTTACCCTTCAAGGATATTTCTAATAGTATCATAGCCATATTTTCTTGGGTTATGTTATATAATGAACATATATTTGATATGTCTACAATATGTTATATAGGGGTAGTTGAGTTCTCTCTTATGAAATAGGGAAGACTTTTGAGGGCATCAGTAGGTATGTCATCAAATTGATTGAGATTTAAGGGGATGCCATCATTGAAAGTAACAAAGGATTGTATTCTAGGCTTATCCATTGGAGATATAAGGTTTGTAATAGTGTTTATTTGGGAAAGATTATGATATTTGGAGGATGTAGGACTGAAATTGAACCTAGGATACCTCTTCCTTCTAGTTATTTCTAATGAAAATTTAACAAACTCAATATCCTTACCTTTTGAAGAAGATCTTGCGGCCACTTTTTGCATGTACCTTGACTATAGATCTACCACTAATGTAATTAAAACTTTCAAATGTTCTCCAAGGCTAATAAAACATGTTCCATGTCACTTGAAAGATGATCCCACTAGGCATGCAATAATTTTTAGCACTCTAAGTGCACCCTTTGAAGTAGATAGTTTAATTTTTCTTCAAACTTGGACTAACATGGGATTGGCCTAAATGTTGTGGGTGATCTATACCTAGAACAAACCTCTCACTTATGAAGCTAAATACCTTAATATATCAAATTAAGCTCTTCTCCTAAGACTTACTAATGTTGGGATGGAAATAAATAGGATGAAAACCTTAAAGTAAAACCTATACTAGGGGTGGTGACGCACCAATGTTTACTTATCCTCTCTTAATTAATCTTCAACACACTTTGTGAATCCAATGAAAGATAAGTAACTAACCAAGCTTATTGACATAATCATAAACATGATTATTTTATATGGAGCTTAGGTGGAAGGTTTGTAATTTGAAGGCAAAAGGATGAAGGTCTACATGAGACACTATCACTCAACTCACTCTTCAACACAATTACAACCTATCAATACTTCATATGACCTGTAGACGGTGAAAATATGACACTATGTGAAAGAGAGTACCTAAAAAAATTGATTAATTTCATACTTTTCTAAAAATAAAAAATCATAACACACACTAATGATTATGGAGAAGTCTACAATAATCCTTTTCTATATTTATTCTTAAGATGCAAGATATAATTTTAGTAGTGCTTTGCTACAAGTAACTAAGGGATAAAAACAAATGAATCAATGCCTTAATATATAGATTCATGTAAAAGAGAGAGAAAGCAATATTTGTGTAATATTGGTCATGAAGAGGTCATAGTTATCATTTATTAATTATAATAGACTCCCTCACTCCCCTATGTATTGCTTGAGTGGATAGGTGTCATAAATGAGCCCTTTAGAGATTTGAGGTCTAATTTTAGTAAATTTTGACTAATGATGAGTCCATGTAATCCAATTATATTCAATTTACTCTCCATTAACTAGTTACCAAACATATAAAAAGGTTTAATTGGACTTTTTCCATCAGGTAATAAGGAGTTACCCATAGCTGTGCATTAACTATGTTAAAGAAGCTACCTAAAATTCTTCATAATGCTCATTAATATGGAGTATATTCACCTTAAGAGGTAGTTATAAATGTCAAAATATGTATCATGAACTCTATAATGGTATTTAACACCCATAATATTCTCTATTCTATTGGCTAAGTAGGCCTCATGGACTAATACCCTAGTTTTGCTCATTCACCATTTGGAGGGCCATGAATGTTGAACCAAGGCTTTAATATATTTGATTTATCTTGTTATCAACCTGAAACAACCTCCCACACTAGTATATTATACCTTTTAAAAAACTCTATAACTATAACCTTACCCTTCTTGTATGATTAGGCCATCTAACTAGCTTTATACACTATTGAATAGTGGAGGTTTGTAGAAACACTTCCAGGTATATATGCAAACATTTCATGATTTTATGGGGTGAAAAAATACTTAAACTATCCCCTCCAATTATTTGGAACTTGTGACCCAATTCATGATTTGAGGGGGTGAAAAAATCCTTAAACTATCCCCTCTAATGATTTGGAACTTGTGACCAAGATCTTTACTTCATCTCTGACTCAAAACCTTAAAAAATTATATTTTTTAGAGGTTTCTGTATACTATTTATACATAATATTACTTTATAAAAACCCTCCTCTAAGTGGAAAATATGACCCAGGTGTTTGTTAAGTGGTTCCCTTGATTTTAGATGCATTTCCTCTTAAATATCTCTAGTTAGGTCCTTATTAGAGTTTTAGGGAAGTTTAAGGGTGTTTAAGACTCTTATCAATGGTTTGTAGAGGTTAGGGATTAAACATTTGAACAAATTCCACTAAAATATTATAGATAAATCTCCTCACCTTACCTTAAGTGCTCAGCATCCCATGTAAAAATTTTGTATAGTTGTGAGCATGTAAAGTTACCTCTCAGGTGAGAATCAAGCATTCTAAGTAGTATTTAGGTGTCTTCAGGCCAGAATGACTTGATACATAACCTCCCATACAACCCAAAGTGACATACACATCTAAAAATAATGATGATCTCCCCCATGAAGGTTGAATGTGTACTTAATCTCATTTTTCCCTCTACTTTATATCCTAAATGACAATGTCTTCATGAAGATGTTAGAGTAATAATCATAAATGTAGGGTTTATGAGTTTTGGTCTTATCTTGGAGATATTAAGAACATATCTAATACCTTTGACATGAAGATCACCCATGAAGGCCCTTGGATTACCTGTATTGGCATCATCAAGCCATATTACTTCTATGGTGTGTAATAATATATCTCACTTAAACACTCAGGTCTATCTTCAAGGGTAACTAGTTATAAAGGTTATTTTAAGTTATTAATATGAGGTTATTTAGGATCCTTGGGACCCCTTCTCTCCTCATAAACTCATGGTTCATGAAAATCCTTTTCAATTACTTATTTAAATACTTAAACTAGATTTCTTAGGCTTGATCCATATATTATATCCCCTACATGTACCAATAGGTCATTTGGATGCATAGGAGACCAAGGGAGACCATTAGGACCATTTCATGGCTCAATTACTCCATTTTAATGCATTTGGAGACATACTTATATCATCATGTGCCATCAAGGGTTTAATAAGGGTTTTAGAGGCCCATCATCTTAATGATGGTTCATACAGTATGAACCTTCAAAGATAAACTTATTTTCATGAACCTTTATCCCATTGACCCCTTAATATCTCCTAAATAACTTATGATCACATGCAAAGTGTGTGTGGAGATGAGTGCTCAAAGGTGTGCCTCAATATTTTTATTGAGTAATTTGAGCAAGTTAACTTCTTAGTGTTTTTTCATAAAATTGAGATCATCAACCCATCTCATTACTTTATGGATTTTTGAGTCCACAAGGGTACTTAATTTTCCATAAGAAACTTGGGTTTGGGTCCCTTTATGGTGAAAGGTGTGATTTCTTGAATATGTAGCTCAATATGCTTACTTAAGTAAAAGAGCTTAAGGGAGAGTTAAAACCTAAAACTAAAATTTTGTATTCAAATACACTACTCCAAGTGCCTTATCTAGTGTCTATAACATAATCTCACACATATCACATTATATTGAAATTTATTGAAGTTCTAGATTTGTTATTGAGGTGAAGGTAAGGTCCTAGACCTAGATGGATCTTTAGGTCTTATAAGGTTAGACTATGTATTGAAACCTTGGTCCCCCTATATGAATGTATATTTATATATCATGGTCATAACACCTTCCTCAATATATTTTTACATTTTTCACATGTTCCCATTTATTTGTTCAGACCACTTACTAGCCTATACTCTCTTTTGTGGCCTATCAAAAGCATCACTACTTAGTGCATAAGCCTAAAGCAATTGACATGACAACCTAAATAGTAATTTTAGATAAGTATATGGGTATGTTTAGGGTTTATTCACTATGTTTGAAATCATTCTCATAACCTCAAGACTCATATACCAACTCTGTTAATGGGTTTCACTTACATAATCACACATCAAGCCTATATTGAACTGAGTATGCAAATTCAGACCAGGTAACTAACCTTAGATTGATGTCACCATCATGCAATTTCCTAGGGTTTATTATGATTTATTCTCTATGAGACTCTACCTTCATATGTTTTTATTATTTTCAACTCTCTTTACCTTGACATCTTCTCATTCTTGGCAACCCTGACTAACTATGTGAGCTTTACATAATCCAAGTGCACTCCTATAGGTTTCATTGTCTTCAATAGGGTAACTCCCATGTTTTAATTATCTTGATTACTTTGAATATTATCTCCTCCATGTGCATAATCTATATCATACTTATTCTAAAGGTATAGACCATCAATAGTACTATGGCTACTGAGTCATGTATACTGACTAGTAAGGGGTTTGTAGGACAAGTTTTTGAGTGAGTAGAGAGAGATCCATAAAATATTTAAGTTCCCTTGAATCTCTTATGTTATAACCAATATCCATAAGATATTCATTTTATCAATCATATTAATCTCTCATTTTCTCATGGTATGACCATATATACTTGAAGGACTTAATAATGGTGGAGTTAGGTTATTTCATGTAGGTGGCTATTTGCTTCCTCAAAATTGTTTATGTCTATATGGATAACTTTTAATTACTAATGGTTATTGATAAATCTAAGGAGTATTCAAGCCTTTATCCCATGAATTGGACTTGGGAAAGGGGGGAATGGCCTATGGGTGATGATAGTGGGGTTATATGGAGTTTAAAAATGGACTATATGGTTGATAACTGAGTTGAAAAGGTAGTTATGAGGTTATCAAAATGGAGAGGGTCTTTTGTGGCTTGAAATGAACTATGAGAAAACACCCAATATAATACACATGGACCTTAGACACCTCTATTCATATACTCAATATAATATAACATTTTGGAGGCCACCAATGAGGCACACATAGTAAGAAATGAAACCTAGGACTTATAAAAAACCCTATCCTTTTCTAATTAACCTCAATATCTAATAAAATAACTATGAATGTGTTTGATGGAATATTGGTAGTCTCTTGACTTATAGGGGATATGGTGAATCTTGAAAACCTTGTAAGAAGGAAATATAGGTGTGAATGCAACACTATGATGTGGTTTACTATGTTTTCTCAACCTTCAATCCATTATTATATAATATACTACCCTCTTTTGCAATAAAACCCACACTTAAAGATTATATTACTTGGGAACACCATTTGGGAGGATTGGAGACCATCTAAACATTCAATATGGAATAAAAATACATGATTACCCTTAAGACACCATGATTATACCTCCAAACAATATTCACCTTCAAATATATACACTAGATATCCTTTTGATCAAAGAAAACTTGCCTATTGTCTATAGACACTAGGATATTGGATATTTCTCACCTTCATATGCCCACACGAGTGATCCAAATGTTGAGGAGGCCATGAAAAGTCTATGTAAGACTTGAGAAACTAGGAACAATCATAAATTTTATCAAATAGACCAAAACCTCAATGAAACTATCCTCCTTATTTTTCCTTATGTAGATGATTGAGGTAACTAAATAACTTAACTTCTTAGTGAATTTTCATAGATATTAGGGGATTAAATCTATAATTAATGGCCATGATTGGAAGGTGACAATTTTACTTTCTTTGGTCAAGAGCTTAGACTTTCTCTCTTTATTTTTTATATACTGAGCACAAACCTAAAGTGATCTCCTAGCCTATCAATGAGCTCAATGGATAAGATGAATCATTTTTGGGATATTTAAGTGTTAAAACACTCTAATTTATTATGCACATGCTACTACTGAACTCACCTTATAGACCTCTAACTCTTCCTAAGCCAATTCATACTATACAAATTTGAACCACTTGGAAAGCTCATGAAACCTACAAATTCCCTATATTTTTTCATGTTTCATACTAAAAACCACCATTTGTGGTAAGGAGGAGGGAAAATAGGAATTAGGTGATGTATTAAATCTCATGGTATGAATTGGGGAGCTGAAGAGGCATATTTTAGCACATGTGGGGCCCATTTAGTAGTAGTTTGGTGTTGAGTTTTATAAAAAGGAGGTCATTAGTGTATGAAAAGCTTTGGGCATGTCCTAATGGGGTTCATTAAGGCTCTAAAAGTAATGTATGGTTGTTATAGTGGTGTTTTAAGGTCAATTACTTCTATATTAAGGTTAAATATCTCTCTTTTAGATCATGAACATGAATTTAAGAGGAGATTCCAAATGGATGACATTTTAATACATACAAAAAGACATTAGGACCTAATAAGGGCTTCAATTAGGACACTATACACCTTCATAAAATTCTTAAAATATTTTAATTAAACCATACCTTACATATCATATATACACTAAAAGATTTTAGGATGACTCATCAGTTGCATCATTTAACCATCTCCACCATGACACTTTGAATTGTTGAGACCATTTTAAGGCCTACTGTCGACCTCCATACATGATAAAAACTATGAGGACTTGATACAAATTTGAAACATGGATCAAATATAACTACCATGTGTTTCATAGCATGACTATATAGTGGATCTATTGCACTTGAAAGATAAACAATGACCTTGCTTTGAACTATCCAAATTCACCAAGAGATATGACAACTATGATTTCTTATGGTATACTAGGGTTCTTAGGTTAACCCATTTCTAGGCCTAAGGGAAAAAAGTTGTCAACATTATGTAATGATGTGTAAATCATAATGTAAAACAAATTATCTCAAATTTGGAGCATGCAATATTATTGTGACTTGGTCATAGTATGAAACTTTATGTGAATGTTTTGTGAGGAATGCCTATTCCTATTCAAGGTCTTCTACTTCATCTCATAGAGGAACATTGATGAGGTGAATACTAATGTTTGAATAGATGAATGGGATTTAATGTAATAATTTGTGAGGAATGTTTGGTCTTATCCAAGGTCTTATACTAAAAATCACAAGGATAACACCAATGAGGTGAATGATAATAAGGGAAAAAATAAGGAAATATTTTATGAAGAATGCTTGGTCTTATCCAAGGTCTTATATTATAACTCACAAAAGGAAACCTAAGGGGTATGATTAATTAACAATATAATATTCATAATGGGGAAATATTGGGATTGTTGTAATTAAATAGGGAGTGCAAAAATCAAGAAATAGGAATTTTATTTTATAATAAAATCTTAGTAAACATGAGGCATACTAGGTAAGGAGGAAAACACTAAGAGTCTAGTGACCATCAAAATATAGAGGATGCCTATTTGTAATCATTAGGTTATGGAGCTAAAAGTTTCACTGATGCAAACATGGAAGAGGTGCTGAGTGTCACAGTAATCGGCGTCAGTCAGGCCAACCGATGTTGGTCAGGGGTGAGCAGGAAGCTACCGATATCAGTCATGGATCAGCTGACATCAGTCATCTCTAGACAAACAACGATTAATGTTGGTCACCTGTGCAGTTCCAAAATTGTTAGTTTCATGAACAGTTTGTTTAACAAACTGGTTGTTTGCATGTAAAGACTAATTTTAGTCTTGGAGCTACATTTCTAATTATTGTAATTGGAAAGTATAATTATTGTTTGCATGGGATCTATATAATAGACTCATGGGGCTGTATTGTAAAGTGTGTTAGATAGAGAGAGCAAGGTTAGCTCCTTCAGAGGGAAGAGAGCAAGGTTAACTCCTCATAGTGCCATAGTGCCAAGTGTGTATGATCAAGTAGATCTACTGGAGAGCAAGATCTAGTATAAGATCCACAGGGGTGCTGGTGTGTAAGATCTAGGTCAGTAGGTGTGTAAGGCCAAGTTGATCTATGGTATAGCAAGATCAGGTTAGATCTACATGGTAAGTAAGGTCAGTTGATCTGTAGGGGTGTGTGTGTGTGTGATCTAGGTTTGCAGGTGTGCAAAACTAGGTTGATTTGTAGGTGGTAGCAAGATTAGGGAGATTAGAAACACAATAAGTAACAAGATCAGGTGAGATCTACTTGGAGTATGTGGTGTACTTAGACTTGGAGTACATTGAGTACTTGGTGGACTGGTAGTATTGTTACTAACTGGTGGACTGGTAGTATTGTTACTAACTAGTGGAGGTGAACAACAACTCTGTGTTTGAGTTGTTTGTTGTGACCGTAATTGAGAGAGAAAACTCTTGAAGAGAATTATTATATGCCCTAGAGGTGTGGGAGCCCTAGAGGTGTGGGAAGAAGAGTGTGACTTCTTTATTGTAATTTCTTTTGAAAGAGTATTAATACAATTGGGTATTGTCTCTCATATTCTGTGTTGTTTTTGGTTTCTAGTTACTTATTATTTCTAGTTAAATTCCATGTTTCATTACTTATACAAAGGTAATCAATTATGCTCCTAATCTTGACAAGTGGTATCAGAGCTTTATATTCTAGATTCCTGACAAAGTGGTATCAGAGTGAGGTTACAGGGAGCAGGTTTGTGTTTGATTACAGGTCACTCTCAGGGGTTTTTGATTGAGTGGGAGTATAGCAATGGCAAAAGAAAGTAAGCTAAGAATGGAGGAATTTGAAAGCAAGAATGATCAATTACTGAATTATGGAAAGAAAGAGTAGGTAAAGAAAGATTGTTGGTTGGTAGAAGATCAGCATGAAGGAAATGAAGAAGCAGGTGTCGTAGGTGTTGTTGCACAGGATGCTCTTGAATGTTCCTTGGATAAAGTATAATCTTGGTTTATAGATTATGTTTCCTCTTTCCATGCAGCCCAAAATAGAGTATTTTTCCATGTTAAGGTCCATGTAGACTTTGGAAAGATTTATTTAGGGGTTGGTGAGCCTTGTCAAAGTATTGGCAAAGGAAAAGTGTAGCTAAAATTATAGATGGCCAACACATGGGTGTTGAAGGATGTCATGCAGGTCCCAGTCTTGAAGTTGAGGCTAATTTATTCAAGAAATTTGGATGATAAGGGATGCACAATAACTCTCATAGTGGATGCACTTAAATTAGCATGTGGTAAGAAAGTAGGTACTCTTTATCTACCTACTTGTATTACTGATTCTTCTTCTGTTGCAAAGACGTGGCTTTGTAGGCTTGGTCACATGAGTAAGAAGGAGATGCATGTTCTTAAGAGGAAGTTAGATGCCTTTGACAAACTTAAGAATTGGAAAGCCTTGGTGTTCATGGAGGAGATGATGGACATAGATCAGCTAAAGGGGCTAAATAACTCTGAAGAGGGTAGTTTGGACAGGGTTTTGATCCAAGGTGAGCTCGTGGGTAAAAAGTCATCACTCACAGGAAAACACAATTACCAACATCGATCAAGTGGAACTGATGTCGAATAGGTAGGCACTAACATCAATCATGTGTAGCCTAAAGAAGTTGGTGGTGTCAGGCAGGTTAACACCAATGTCAATCAAGGAATTGACGTTAGCGACCAAGTGGACACCGATGTCAGTTAGGGAATTGGCATCGGTGATTAGGTGGATTTGACATCAGTTGGGTGCAGACTAGGGTTGACCAAAAAATGGATTTTGGGTAGACAACAAGCTGTCAAGGAGTCTCAAATGCCCATATGGAGGACTAAAAGGGTAAGTAAGCCTTAAATTCATTATTCGCCTTTTTCATACTACTTGTTGCTCACTGATGGTCAAGAACTAGGAAGTTTTAAAGAAGCAAAGTAGGTAGAATCTAGGAAACAGTGGGAGTATGGCATGAATTCTTTAGAAGAGAACCAAATGGGAGATTTGGTAGAGTTGCTAGCCGGAAAGAAAGTACTAAAAGATGAATGAATTCCTTGGTTAAAGAAGAGAGAGAATGGACATGTGAGATGGAAGGCCAGGTCATATGGTCTTATACAAGCTCCAGGGTAGTGGTATAGGTTTGATAGGTGTATGACAAAACATGGCTTTAGTCAGTGTCAATGTAATCATTATGTTTACTTTACTAGGTTGGATAGTGGTCATGATATTATCCTATTATTGTATGTAGTGGGTTCACACATTTAGGGTTTTGTTGCACTAAAGGTAAAGTTAGCTCAGTGGTATGCCATGAAGGATTTAGGAGGAGCAAAATTATTTGGCATGAGTTTTTCTAGAGACATGGAAGATCACAGGTTGATGTTGTCTTAGGATGATTGTGTGAATAAGGTAGTGGCGAGGTTCAAGATGCAGGATGCAGAATCGGTTAGCACACCTATGGATGGACAGTTCACAGAACATGGTCCCAATTCACATGATGAGGTTAAGTACATGTGTACTAGACCTATTTTTGCCCTAGTAGTGGGCGTTATCAGCAAGTTTGGAGCCAATCTAAGAAAGAAGCACTGGAGTGTAGTTCAGTGGGTTCTCAGGTATTTGAGAGGGACCAACAATAGGGATTCATGTTATGCGAGGTCAGGGGCTTCTCTACATGGGTATGTAGAATCAAATATGGCAGGTTACTTGGATGATAGGAGTTACATCACAGGGTTCACTGTGGTGGTTGGTCTTGAAGATTGAACTTGAAGAGGGATACAAGCCAAGAAATAAATTAGATGATTTATAGGTACAGGTATAGGTGTAGCTGTTTATCTCCAAGTGGGAGATTGTTAGGTTGTGGAGCTAAAATCTTCACTGATGCAAACATGGAAGAGATGCTAAGTGTCATAGTAACTAGCATTAGTCAAACCAACTGACATCGGTCAAGGGTGAACAGGAAGTTGCCAACATCGGTCATGGATCAGCCGATGTCGATCATCTCCAGACAGACAGTGACTGACGTCGGTCACCTATGTGGTTCCAAAATTGTTAGTTTCATGAACAATTTGTTTAACAAACTGATTATTTGCATGTAAAGACTAATTTTAGTCTTGGAGCTATGTTTCTAATTATTGTAATTAGAAAGTCTAATTATTGTTTTCATGGGATCTATATAATAGACTCATGGGGCTATATTATAAAGTGTGCTAGATAGAGAGAGCAAGGTTAGCTCCTCATAGTGCCATAGTGCCAAGTGTGTATGATCAGGTAGATCTCTGGGAGAGCAAGATCTAGTAGAAGATCCATAGGGGTGCTGGTGTGTAAGATTTAGGTCAGTATGTGTGTAAGGCCAAGTTGATTTGCAGTATAGCAAGATCAGGTTAGATCTACATGGTAAGTAAGGTTAGTTGATCTGTAGGTGTGTGTGTGTGTGTGAGATCTAGGTTTGTAGGTGTGAAAAACTAGGTTGATCTATAGGTGGTAGCAAGATCAGGGAGATCAACAACATAACAGGTAGTAAGATTAGGTGAGATCTACTTGGAGTACGTGGTGTACTCGAACTTGGAGTATGTTGAATACTTGGTGGACTGGAAATATTGTTACTAACTAGTGGAAGTGAACAACAACTCTGTGTTTGAGTTGTCTGTTGTGACCATAATTGAGAGAGAGAACTCTTGAAGAGAATTATTGTATGCCCTAGAGGTGTGGGAGTCCTAGAGGTGTGGGAAGAAGAGTGTGACTTATTTATTGTAATTTCTTCTGGAAGAGTATTAATACAATTGGGTATTATCTCTCATATTTTGTGTTGTTTCTAGTTTCTAGTTACTTATTACTTCTAGTTAAATTCCATGTTTAGTTTCTTATACAGAGGTAATCAATTGTGCTCCTAATCCTGACAAGTGGTATCAGAGCTTTATGTTTTAGATTCCTGACAGTAATAAACATAAAGTTGTATAGGAAAATAGGTGGAATAATAATATCAACTCATGAAGGGTATATAAACAAAGAAATTAAAATGGACTTACCTTCCCACAACATGTTCCCCATTCCTCATGATGCCTTACATGGTCATCAATCTAATATGAATATTGGGTACTTATGTGAGAAAGTAGGTAACACTATATAATTTTTTATACTCATATCCTAATCTACTAGCCTACCACACCCCAATGGACCTCATCTCTATCATGAGGAAAACTTTGGATTTTGAGATTTTATTAGGAATAGGAGATGTGCTAAAAATAGAAAATGACATCTTTTGCTGTGATTAGATTTTTTAATTTTATATTTACCTTTTTGATCATTTCCTTTTGTTTAAATGATTTGGATTTTAACTTTTTTGTGTATTTTGAAATTTCTCCTCCATGAAAATTTGGAATAACCAAAATGAGTAATAAAAGTGATACACATGAATGAGATTTAGAGTTTGGTTATAAGAGACTAAGAAACTAGAGATATGATAGACTAAACAACTTAGGTGTACCTATGAACTGATAAATAATCTCAAGTTTCAACCATTTATATACCACTATGTGAAAAATAAATAAGGGAAAAAGGGAGATCAATATATTGATGAATATATATATTTAAATGAGAAGTCATGTTTTCTAATTGATCATATGGTGAAAATAAAATACTAAGGGAATACAAGTTTTATAACCAAGTCACAATAATAATTATCTTTATTCAAGATGAAAGTAGAAAAAAACATCAAAGAGAGGATAAATTAATCCATGTGAAAGAATTGAAACCATAAGCATAAATTTTAAGCCATGAAAAATAAGAATAAGCCATAAAGAAAGCTAATGAGAATGAAACCATGAAAACCACACAAAACATAATATAATGGTTCATGCAAAAGAGATAAGTGAAATCATGTTTGAAAAAAAGTAAAAATTATGAGATATATAAATGAATCAAAAATATAATACAAATAATATAATATAATGATAAATAGTATGATATAACACCATGTTGTGCTCAAAAATACTAACAGGTCTGACCACAAATGTCATCCATAACATCTGACACATCCCTATATAGATAAATTTTGACATTATTCAAAGTCTCATCAATCTTTATATAAAGTCATGAAAATAATTCCTTTTTTATCATATCTACATAAAAATTAGGTGTGATATAATAATATTTATGCTCATGTGGTACATCTTATGTGGGATACTCAATGTGAGGAATAGGTATCTCAATATAAATGGTATTTGTGGATTCATGTGGAGGTGTAGCTGGTAAAGAAAGAATAACCTTCATGTGTGGGTGACATGTAATAGGAGGAATAATTGGTGTTGGTATATACTATGGGAAATATTGAAGATGTTTATAAATCACTTGACACTTATCAATATGGTGGGTAGTACACTAATTCCAAAGATAATAAACTTCCCCATATTTAGGGATGTATTCTATATTAACTGGGGGGGTGGGATCATCTTATCTTTGAGTTATGTGATGACTAGATGTAGTGTATCACTGTACTTCCTAATATTTTATAAATGAGTAGAGGAATGTTTGAATGTACCATGAAATTAAAAAATACATCTATTGATAGACAATGGAGGTCTACTAGCTGAGGTGGGAGAGGAAGAAACCTACTACTAGTGATATATATGAAAATCCTTGGTCCAATAAATAAAAACTCTATGAATATCACAATAAGGATCATCTTCCCATTATGCTAGTAAAGGATCAAGCTTAGGTAATGGGAGAATACCATAATCAAGGAAGGGAGAAGATGGAGTATAATATAGACTAGGCTCATTCATATATATGGATGATTATGTAGTGGGTCGAAGTAGAGTGGCTAATATCTGGTGAGGAAGTAAACTAAAAGGATAATGATATTGGGAAAAATGGTAAGGTCATGTCATGGCATGATCCATAAGAATACTCCTAATAGGTTTTTAGTGACAGGAGGTGTAGTATGTTTGTGTTCCATCTTTGACCTATGAATAGTAGAGGAAAAACTAATATTAGGTACTATAATAGAAGGAATAATAGAAAAAATTGAGTGACTATAAGATAGAATAATGATATATGATAAGCTTTAAATTTTTATCTTGAATGAATATAGCTAAAAATGGGTCATCTAAATAATAATTGTCATTATAATCAGGTGTATGTAAGTCAATAGTACATGCATCAACTATTTTATCGATTGAGGAATCATGATGAAATGAATGTTTAATTTTGGTTAGAGTAACTGGTATTTCATCAAAAGATTGTTGATGGGATTGAGATAGAAGAGAGGGAGGTAGTTGAATGATGATGTTGGGGAAGAGATTGAATGTTTTATTCTTTAATATTAACTCATATAGTTCATCGTCATCTAAGTCTAAGAGGTTAGGAGTAATATTTTTGATTAATTTTGGATGACCATAATAACCTCAAGAAGAACTGATGGGATAATTAAATCATTGGGATTATTGAAATAGAATGCTAGGTAAGAGTTTAAGGGTGGGTATTTTAAAAACACCTCATTCTTGGAATTTTTCAAAATTCTAAGGATTCATGTTCCCTTGAATGTTATAGATAACACCATTGTAAAGGAATTTGATACACTATTATGTGAATGAAGCAACTGCTTGCATGTTATGTGTTCAAGGTCAACTGAGTAAGATATTATATGAAAGTGGAAAGTTAAATATCATGAATTTCACATCAATGATGATGAGAAGAATAGTAATAGGAAGATAAAAACAACCTAAAGGAGGAATTTATCTTATATCATATGTTTTCCATGTACTTTATGTGGATTTAACATTAAATTCAAAATATCCAAGTGTTTTAATAAAATCAAGGTAAGAAACATAGGTTCCCAAGCCTTCATTAATTAAAACACATTTGACATGGATATATCCTATTTTTACACTAATGAATAAAGGGGTATCATCTACATGAAGCAATATCTCATTGAGAATCATAGAAGAGATATGAAACTTGATTTCAAGCCAAGCCAAGCCATAAGCCAAAGGTGAAAAGGAGAGATGATGGTACCCAAGCATCCATTGCTAAGGACTTCATGAGCATAAACTAAACAAACCACCACTACAAAGGCATTTGGAGCATCCAAAGAAGGTGAAGGAACTCTTATATTTGATCCCTTACTTTTTAGTTATATTTGTCATTTATTTTTTTAACTAAGCTCTCCCTAATGTCTAGGCCTAGAGATGTTATGATATTAATGTGTATATTTCATCTTGTTTTCATTTTGTAACTAACACCATACTAACCATCCTCTCTTGAGTCAAATTCCTAGGTCACATAATGGCACATCTGTTGGGACTAGACACATCTCACACCTGAAGGAGATCTTTTGCAACTCTAAAATATTTATTTGAGCTGTTAAAGCTCTTTAAAATTGATTTTATAACTTTATTTTTCCATTTTTGGTTTCCATAATTTTTACACAATAACTAGCATCAGTAGAAATATCAACATTAGTTACTCGACTTAATTGATGTCAGTCAACAAAATTGACGTCGATTAGATCTCGGTTAGCCATAACTGAGTCAGTCACTATATTTTTCCAAAAACATATACCTGAGAGCTACTTTTCCAAAGTTCATTATTTCAAACTCAAAAGGGCTTCAAAGCTAAAGGAAATGCTAACAATTTTATTGCAGGACCAAGTTTAAAATTTTCTCAAAAGATGTTTAAATCACCTTGGCATGCTTTAAAATTGATTCAAAACCTTGTTTTGGATGTTTAACAAATAATTTAGATGTTTTTGGTGAATATTTTCAAATTTTACAACTAATACCAAGGGTTCAAATGAACACCACCAAATATTTCATTTTTGGTTTTAAATTGAATACACTTGTTAATTTTTCCTTGTAATAGTTGTTTAAACAGATTTTGTTTAGAAAAAAGAGGAATGTTGCATGTATGCTCTTCCATTTATCCCTTAGGGAACCCTTGAAATCAAAAGCACCATTCCTATTGCAAGTAGCGTAGTCCAAGGTTTGAAAATAAATTCATCTAAATCAATCCCCAAAAAGTCATCAAAGTTTGGGTGATATTGAAAATGACCCTAAAGTCTTTCTACTTTCATGCTTTATTTATTTATTTATGCATCTTGTCTTGTAAGGGGGAATTTATCACCTAGCATAAGTTCTTTAGGGAACCTCTGACCTAGGGTTTCATCTCTTAGCATTGAATTTATTTATCTCCTTTAGAGTTACACATGGGATGTAGTGACACTTTGGACATCACACTACACTAAGTTAACAATAGAATGTAGTGGTTACAAAAAGGACTAGACCTTTTTACAAGCCAAATGATATAGACCCAAAATCCATGATTTTATTTTGCATTATTTGGCATGAAATTCATTGTGCAATTAATTCCGCTAGATCATTCAAAAACTTGTTAGATTTTAGACAAATCCCCACTTGTCATGGAAGTATTGTTGGTGCAAGTTGCACCTTAAGATCCATGTCATAGTACTATTATTTGAGAGAAGGGGGTGTAAACAATCTAATATATAATGCACATTTACTTTTGGATGAAAACTTAAAATCCTCCCAGATCATGTAGATGGATTCTAACAATACCAAGTAGCCTTCTTAGTTTAGGATCTAAGGATGATTAATTAGTTGGTCTTGTCCTAGATTAAAGTCTTGTTTGGAGTCAAAACTTGGTGTAAACAAATAATACAAAACCAAACACATAGTCCAAATTTTCCTTTGAATAAAGAGGCGTTATGTTATTCATGTGAGGTCATTAATTTGCCTTTTTCAAAGTTCATCAAAAGCTTAAGATTCATATCATCCACTCTGGTTTAGTTATGCTACCCAATTGAGTCTAGACCTTTACCAACATTGTTTAAGTCCTTCACTTATAATCTAAATTTAGAATTACACCTTTACAGTTTCATAGGGTTGATGTGTTAAGTGGGTTCACCATTTGCACTAAACTTGAGGGAACTTAGGTTTAATTTCCACTTTGGGTTGAAGGTCCTTTAAGACTCATAATAATTATCATCGCTTGATAGACTTAAGCCATTTTGTTCTAAACACTTGAACTTTAAGTCTATACACCACCACATTTTGAGTTAAGAAAAGTAGTGTTATGCTGTCAAAATTGTGGAAAATGTCTTTGCCTTAGAGAGTTTTTGAAACAAACTTTTTGTCATACCTTTTTTGGTAGTATAGCATCATTATGATACAAAAAATATTTTGAACATTATTTCATAGACCCTCTTGCATAGAGTTCCAAATTTGTTCCTACATTTTCAGACTAATCCAAGTGTACTTTTTGTGATCTTTTGTCTAAAATAGTTTTACTAATCACCTTTGTTTAGCTTGTTTATCAAAAGAACCCAATTTTATACCATTTTTTGTGAGAAATTAAACTATTTCTAAAGTGCCTTTTATTTCATACCTTATACCTAGTTGACCTGACCAAGTTCATGTCCAAGAATCAAATGCCTAGTGTTTGTTAGAAGTGTTTCAAATATGTTAGATTAAAAATTTCATCTATTATTTAAAGTCTATATTTTGATGCCATTTGGCCAAGAGTCCTAGCGCATGCCTTGTTTGAGCCTAGCTTTTCACATTGCATTTGGCTAAAATACCTAGTAACTTTTAAATTCCTAGACTAGACTGATTTGAAACACTTCGACCTTAGATTTTGGCATTTCAATTTTTCAATCCATTTACTTGATTATCTTTGTGTGAATAGTGAAATGCTAGATATTTATGCTAGCTTGTTTCCTCACAAATATTTTCATAAAACTTTTGATCCTTTTGATAGATTTAGACCAATTTGAAGGCATCATTTGTTTTAGATTCTATTCTTTTAAATTTTGTAGAACTCTTTGACCTTTTATCACAAAGCATTGACTATAGATCCCAACATGTATTCTTACACTATTAGTGGACTCATGTACAATCCAGGGATTAGTAATATAGTTACATAGTAAAAAATGGTGCAAGATCCCTATGTGGATAACATTTATTATTAGATGGAATCTTATCCCTCTTATAATACTCAATCAGGGGCACAAAGCCAAGATCCATTGGATAATTATTTAGTTAACACACTACTTTATTCAAAATAAGACCAAGAACAAACCACACAATACCTAGCTATAATACCTATAGTGGATGAGCCAGTTCTTCAATAGTCATATTCTAGTGATACAACTTCTATGTATGATCCATTTTTGTTTGAGTGCATTTATTAGAGAACAAAGATGAGATTTTGGCTAGATACATAGAGGTAGGGGCCATGTTTTTGGTAGACTTTCCCCATGAAAATTTACCAAGTTTAGTAAGAGTGCCCCATAATATCATTTATGATCAATAAGCTTCTTCTAACAATCCTATGGCTATAGTCTAAACAATGTATCAAGACCCCAATATATCCAATCAAGGCAAAAACATCATTGAAGATCACTTTTACTAAATGCAAATAACATACCAAACCTACGTGAATGTAGCACATGATATCAATCAAATGAACATGGTGAGTAAACCCCTCATTAACTTAGTACCTTTAATAGGAGTGTTGATGGAACTAATTAGACAAGAAAATATGAGTTTCAACCCATTTGTATAAACTACTTCAATAGATAACTTGATGCATATGCTAGTTATTGAAGAAGTGTCTTCAGATTCTACACTGAATAGTGATCCAAACATAATCAACAATGTTTAAATAACATCCAATTTTAATCAAAGTGGTACTAACACATAAGAAATTATCCAACAACATGTGCCTATAGTTAATCCCATGAGTAAATCATCATACCAAATAATAGGAGTTTTTTCACCCTAGCCTCAACCAGCTACTTCCTCAAGTGTACAACCTATGGGATTAGGTAGTCAAAAAATGACCAATGTCACACCTCAATGATAGAATGTGATGAATCCTACTCCTCCTTAACAAGTAATGAGTAGTATTTCACAACAATAGACACAACCTATTATATCAATGCAATAGAGGACACATACATTACCACCTGAATTAGGGGAAACTAATATTCCACCTCACCAGGTAATGACAAACATACCTCTTCAGTCATAGACTAATATGCTAATTTAAAACTAAGTAATGACTAGTCAACAACATGAAAATATTGGTCAATGATAGATGATAAATCTACAACCTAATTTCACTTCTTCATAAGGATTCATGCAATAAGGAGGTCCCCATGTTTCTCAGGTACTTACTAGACAACCATTGGTTCAAAATGTACCACAAATCTAGAGACAGGGTCTTAATCGATAAGTTCTCACTCAATAATAAGGTTTGATTAGTCGGTAGCATGTCCCTTTTCAACCATAGCAGGCACAATATAGTTATATCCCCTATCTAAACCAAAAAATCCTCCAATTCAAACCTTTATCACCAACCCAAACTAGAATATTATGTAACCAAATGTGTAATTTCTAGTACATCTTAATCCACATATGTGTATTCTTGGTCCATTCCCCAACCAAGCCAATAGACCTCAATAGGAATATCCATCATAACCTAGTCAAATTGTCCTAGTTATGACCATTCAACCATTTACCCAAACCAACATTCTCCCTCAAACCAATATCTCTTCCAGTTTCCTCTCTCAAGAATTACAAAAAATGAAGGATGCAATTATTACTATTCAGACGGGGAAGCAAACTCAAAATTTCAAATTGAATGATGTATGTTCCTATTCATTCAACATAAAGTATTTTTATATACCATTTATTCCAGGATATGAACCACCAAAATTTGATAAATACAAAGGGAAAGGTGATCCTAAGGGTTATTTGATCAAATTCTTTATTGCATGTCAACTAGTGGCATATAATGACATATACCTTTTGCTATTGTTTCCAAAAAGCTTGGTTGGATAAGCATTGGAGTGGTTTTTGAATTTTCCCAAGAATTTAGTAACATAATTTGATGATCTTTTTGATAAATTTATGCAACACTTTTCCTATAATCTCGAGCATGAGATTTCATTGGTGGACTTGATGTAAACAAAGCAAAAAGCTAGTGAGAGTTTTGCAAGTTATTTGTAGTGATGGAGAGCCTTTGTAAGCTATTTCACCCATAGTTTACTAGATAAACAATTAGCTACTATATTTACTAAAAATTTGCGTAGTGAGATAGCCTATCATCTAGAAATATAATGTGTGCATACATTCAAAGAGGTCATTGATAAAGGTTTATTGATCGAGTGAGCACTCATCAATAAATGAGTCATCAAAATTAATTTTACCTATCAAATAAATAGCCAAAAACAACATCCTAATAAAATGCAAATAACATAACCATCATAGGCCAATAATCAAGAAAGACTAAAGTGATTCAACTAAAATAGGAATGTTATGGGAAATGGAGTAACCTAATCTCATAATGTGAAAACTATGCAAACCTTATCCACACCACCTTTTTAGCTTACTCCAACCTAGCAACCTCTCCAACCAATATCATAAACACAACAACCAAAACCTGCACAACAAGATAAAGTAGCCCTTACCATTGCAAACCCCTCCTCTTAAGAGAACCGTGTGTGCATGTCATGTCTTTAGTGATCTAGGAGAACCTATTGAATCTATATTTTACAAGCTTACTACTAGTAATATGATTAGTTATCCTATACCAAATCATTATCTACAAGGTATTCCTTACCCTAATTGGTATGATGAAAGTGAATTTTGTGACTATCATTAAGTCAATGGACATAATCTATGAAGATGTGTCCAAATCAAGAATTCAATTTAGAATATTCTAGAGAATAGAGAGATAACATTAGATAATGGTGCTTTCACTTCCAATCAAACTCTTGGGATTTATCAAAACCCCTTTCCCTAACATAAAATTCAATAGCAGTAAAATAATATGCAATAAAAATAATAACAATGGCTAGTGTAGCAGTAAAATCAACAGTATAAAAATTAAAGGCTAAACTAGTATAATCGATAAAATTAGTAGCAAAATGCACAACAATAGAACAATGGATAAAACCAAGGTTAGAATAGTAAAAACCAACAAACCTACCATGTAGTTGCACATGAATACAATAAGGTTGTAGGTCATATTATATGGGAATCATTAATACCATCTCCATTAATCTTAGACCAAACACTAATCAACCTAGACCATTTCTAAATAATACTATCTAGCCAAATTACATGGATAATCCTTCTTTGACCTAGGAGTGCATACAATCAAATCAACAAACTATGGCTTCCTCTTTTGGATCTTCTAGTGACAACTCATTCTTTCCATGTGACCACATGCACGTGCACTGACAACTGAGACTTGTCCTCTCTAGTCCCACACCATTTATGATAGTAGTTAGCAATAATGGTCCAATATTTAATCTTGATTGTGTAATCACAAATCAAAGGTCAAATATTACTATCCTTGGCCCACAATCATCTACCACTTTACCTATCATCCAACCAACCATTTAGTCTTATAATAAACCATTCACTACTGACCAAGACAAGAAGTTTGATATTATGGAATAATTACATAAGAAACTAGTATAAATTTATATCTTATATTTGATGTGAACATCAATAATCCACAAGAACATCTCAAATGAGTTCTTGACCCAATCCACTATTGCTAGTGACATATCCCCTAATAAATTTTAATATTTGGTTGGACACCTAGCTCCAACCCAACAAGTCATATTCAACCAAAGTGATATGTTTTCCGTTAGTCTGCTCCATAACAATCCATTATACATATAAGTTTATATAATAAGACACAAAGTGAAACATGTCCTTATAAACAATGGATCTAGCCTCAACATAGTGTCTCTCAAGATCATCAAGATTATTAGGTACATAATGATAGATCTCTAGCCAAAAACACTAACTATTAAAGCCTATAATAAACAAGAAAGATAATCCCAAGGCACTATTAGTTTTCTAATTATCATTGGGCCTTTGACCCATGATACACTTTACCATGTGCTTGATTTGGAGTTATCATACAACATGATTTTAGGCAGGCCATGGTTACATGAGATTCATGTAGTCCCATAAACACTGCACCAATGTATCAAGTTTTCCCACTCAAGGATGGAGGTGAATATTCTTGGAGATTTACACCCATATGAACACTACAAGCATATTGAGGTTGATTTTCAATACTATAATTATTATTAAAACATGAATCCAAGTTCGAAGTAGGATAAAGGAAAGGTTATACTTATTGATCCTTCACCAAATAATTACATAGATCCTAATAACTTGGATTCCCTTTACCACATGTCACCTCTTGAAGCTTCTAATCATTTCACCATTTTAGATAATGGACCAAGAGAGTATGTGACTCTTGATACATTTCATATCACCAATCTTCCTTAGAATCCAAAAACCTTTGGTGACTTAATGTCATCCCACATATGCATTGGCAAAAAAAGAACAAGGATAAGGGGCCTATCACATTTATACCAACATCTGGCCTAGGACCTAACCCTCTTGAAAGAGATGAATCATGGTTATACAACGATAACCAGGATGATTTTTATAAAAGTTAAAATTATCCTATTCCCAATAAGATCATGGAGCATAAAAAATATGAAGGGGCTTCATACTGAATCAACAAGGAACCATCAAGCCAATTTCCATGAATAAGTATGAAAGACTTGATGAACTTGGATTTAAGCCACCTGGGGGTGACCCCACATATCTTATTCAAACTCTATCACTAGTAACTAGTGATGATGATGTAACAAAGAAGTAGAGTTTGCTCATAGCCTTACTTTTGATGACTTAGTTAAAACTAATCTATTTGATAACAATGCCATTTATACCATTACCTTGGCCATTTATTGCAATCTATTGCCATTATATTATCCCCAAATGATAGATTAGGACCAATGAGAATCCAGTCTATCAATTGATGAGTTTCAGAATGATGAGGCATTTTGTGACATTTTAGGCCTTAGAGACAATGTTTCATTAGGATATCACAAATCAGGATTCTCAATCACATTGGATTTTGTAGCCTATTTGGAGAGTGAGTGAACACCTTTAGCCAAAACCAAATAAGTAAAACATTGAGGTCACAAAGTGAAAACTTCTTTGAGGTATTTTTTGACCAAGGAAAAAGCAAAGATAAAGGCCACTCTAGTGGTGAAAACCTATTTTAGGTGATATTTGATGGGGTTATTCATTCTTCTTCAAATATAGACCAAGAGACCACAAATGATGAACTTGCCTATGGATCTAAGTTTAGCTTTGAGAAACAAGTATTTGATCAAATACTTCAAGACTTTTTGATTATTTTTGTCACATGGCCATATCTCCCATTAGGGGACCTAGATTCATCATTCCTAAGATAAGTTGAAGAGCAAGTCCTAACAAAGGACCCCAACATAATCTAATAGTTTAAGTCATTACCTACTATCCTAGAAGATGGTTCGACCCTTCTAGTCAAAGATACAATAAAGGTAAACATAAAGATTTCATCAGATCTAAAGTGAATAAAATTAGGTACATCCCTCACTAAGGAGGAACTTGACATCTTTATAGCACTGTTGAGAGAATTTGTTGATGTCTTTATATGGGCTTATTTTGGCATGCTAGGTTTAGACCCTGCCTTAGTTCTACACCACCTTGTGGTTAATCCTGATGCTAAATTGGTAAAACAAAATATACATAATATGTATCCTTGCATTGTTATATTAGTAAAGAAAGATTTGGAAAAACTCTTAGAAGCAGGATGTATTCGATCCATTGATTACTCAGAATGGATCTCTAATATGGTACATTTTAGCAAAAATCTTAAAGGGTTCAAAATTTGTACTAATTTTTGAGACATTAACAAAGCTTGTCTTAAAGATGATTTTCTATTGCCTAATATTGACATGATCATCGATTCCATGGTAGGTTATGAAATGATTTCACTTATGGATGGATTTTTAGGATACAATCAAATCAAAATCATGCCAAAAGATCAACATAAAATAACATTCACCACTCTATAGGGAACATTTTTCTATTAAGTGATTCCATTTGGCCTCAAAAATGCATAAACTACATATCAAAGAGCTATGAATATCATATTCCATGATATGATGCATGATATTGTTGAAGACTATGTTGATGACATATTAGGAAAATCCAAGACTAGGGCCAACCATCCAATAGTACTACGTAAGATATTTGAAAGACTATGAAAGTATAAAGTCAAAATCAATCCAAAAAAATGTGTGTTTGGTGTAACTTCAGGCAAATTACTTGGATTCATCACGTCTCTTTAAGGTATTAAAGTTGATCCAACTAAAATCCATGTTATAACTGAGATACCACCAACCAATTTAAAGTAACTCTATAATTTTTAGGATAAGATCTAGTCAATCTAACACTTCATCTCTCAGTTAGCAAACAAGTTCCATCAATTTACACACCTTTTGAAGAAAGGAGTTGCATTTCACTGGGATGATCACTGCTAAATAGCTTTTCAATAACTCAAATACTATCTTATCAATCCACTTGTTTTATTACCTCCTATGCCAAGAAAGCCATTCTTGTTATACCAATCAACTACTAATCATGCCCTAGGGGCACTCTTGGCTCAACATGATGACAATGGAAAGGAGCATGATATATACTACTTAAATTGTACCTTGGTTACATATGAACATAATTATGTGCCTATTGAAAAATCTTGTCTAGCCATGGTTTTCATAGCTCAAAAACTATCATTACATGTTGAATAATAAAACCATGGTCATTTCAAAGGTATATATACTCAAATATCTACTATCTAAAATATATTTACAAGGTATAATGGATAAATGGATCATGCTTCTCAGTGAGTTTGACATAGAGTATGTCAATTAGAAAGCAATCAAGGGACAAGTTCTTGATGATCAACTTGTTGAAGCACCTCTCATGGACACATAACCACTCAAGTTTCAATTTCTTGATGAATCCATCCAGATCATTATTGATACACCCCTTGAGGAGTAGCTCTGGAAGCTATACAATGATGGTTCACTCACTGCACATGGATCAGGGGCAGGCCTATTGTTTATTACACCATAGGGGGAACTAATCCCTAAGTCCTTCATAATCAACTTTCCTTGTACAAACAACATGGATGAGTATGAAGAACTTGTTGTAAGACTTCAACAAGTAGTAAAGTGGAATATATCTCATCTCTAGGTTTATGGTTATTCTTAGTTAATCATCAATCAGGCTACAAATTATTTTTAGACCAAAGATGACAAGCTAGTTCTATATAAAGACATCATTGACACTCTTAAACAACAAATTGCCAACATTCAATTTGATCATATACCTAGGGATAGTAATAAAACTATAGATACCATGGATACTATTGGTTCTTTGATTAGACAAATAAATAAAGCTAGAGAGTATTAGCTCCTCATCAAGAATTTATCAGCACCAGCTCATGAACCATCAATTGTCACCATGATTTGTGATATTGTTTGTCCTAATTCTACCTAGTACTCATACCTTTATAACTACCTTCATGACAAAATTATACCACCTAACCTATCTCAAAAACAAACCAAAACATTCATTCATCATTACACTCATTATACTCTACTTGGATCTACCCTTTACCATCATAGTTTTGATGGAACTTTGCTTCATTATTTAAATTTGATAGAGTCTACATTAGCATTAAGAGAAATTCACAAAGAAGTATGTGGAGCCCATTCTAGTGGGGAAATCATATCCAAAATCTCTTGTGTATTGGTTATTACTGGTTCTTAATGGATGTAGATTCCACTACATATGTAAAAAAGTGTGACAAATGTTAATGACATGCTAATCTGATTCATGCCCTAGCAAAAACTTTGAAACTAATGTTGACACCATGGAAATTTTTTACATGGGGACTTGAACTCATTAGGTAGATTAAACCCACTTCATTTGATAGCCTTAAACATACCCTTACTACCATAAAATATTTCACTAAGTGGGTTGAAGCTATACCCCTCACTTATGTGATTAGAAAGCAAATTTCTAAATTCATCTTCAACCACCTCATCTGCCACTACGATATTCCCTCTGAAAATATATATGATAATATAGGATCATTTAAGAACAAAGATGTAGACTAGTTATGTACTAAATATAACATCACACAACACTTTTCTATAGTGTATTGCCCTCAATGTAATGGCTAGGCTGAGGCATCCAACAAAACCATTATCAATATTCTCAAAAATATTGTCAATGATGCTGGTCATGATTGGCACTTGTAGATGTTCCCTACCCTTTGGGCATACCAAACCAATCACCATACCCCCATAGGAGTGACTCCATACTCACTTGTTTATGGTATTGAATCCATCCTTTCCATTGAGGTTGAATTTCCTTCACTATGTATCTCTTTCAAGCATGTCATGAATGATCATGACTATCAAGTAGCTTTCCTACAAGAGCTAGACCTATTGGTTGAAAAATGCATGGCTATGCTCAACAATCTTCAAGCATATCAAAATCAACTCAAAGGATATTATAATCAATGTGTTAAGTATAGAACATTTGAACTTGGTGATCTTATTCTTAAACAAAACCAAAAGAATACCATAACTGAGAAGAAACATAAATGGAAATTAAAAGAAATTATTCACATTATTTTGCAAAGTGGAAAATTGGTTTGGGAGAGGTTTGGACCTCTTGCGAAGGTTAATTTATCTTGAATTGAATTCTATAATTTTATCATATTTTTTTGGCTTGGCGATTTGGGTTTTGGGATTTTTTAGCCATCTAAATATTCAAAAAAGTAAAATCGTGTTCATTTTTTTGTAAAGGTCATTTAACCTCGTCCTCCAGTTTTATTTTTTTCTTTTGTATATTTTTGGATTTATTACATATTAATTTTTATTTTTTCACCATTAATCCCCTAATTTAAGTTAATAAAGTCTAAAATCTTATGGGCGTATTGAGACATTTAAAAAAAATACAATGATTTCAAAATAATTTAAATTAATAAACCATATTTGAAGTATAATAATGCAATTACATGATTAGAGAAACCACCCTATACCAGAACATAGATTAAAAAAGTTAAAGAACATATATATTATACTAATTTATTTCATCTCATACAGACGTATAAAGGTTAGGATGTTCATACTAAGTTTTATTTCTTGTTGGGTAAGATGAGTGCTGATTTAAATTTTTTCAAAAAACATGGGTACAAATAAGGAAAACCTATCATAACTACATCCTTATTTTTGGTCTAGAAATATATTTTGACCCAATTAGGGTTTGGAAGAAATATAATTAATTATGGAATATTTTCAACTCAATTTCCCAAATGGATAGGGCCTTTTCATCATCATTACAAATTATGGATCAAAAGCATATAGGCTTGCCACACCAAATAAAGAGAAACTTTCAGAGCTAATAAATATTATTCATCTCAAGTGGTACTATGCTTAAGTGCTATAGTGTATTATCTTTAAGGACCATTTTAGTTATGCCTTTTTGTCACTATTCTTCTTTGTACACATACCATTCTTATTTGTCCTCTTTTCCATATCCACTTTCTACCTCTGACCTATCGACCTAGTGTGTTCTAAAAACTTATTTTGTTTGACCTTGGTTTTTGTCATTCATTACACAATTTTAGAATTGAGGTATCTAATAAGTTCATTAGTTTGTTTAAGAAAATAATGTGACATAAGTTTCATATTTTGGGATAATGTGATAGAATTTTCGCTAGTTGCATCTTTCATTTGTTATTCTTTCTTACCACCAGTCTTATTGCTAATTATAACCACCTTTAGGAAAATTAGTACCTTTGATATATGCCATTGTGTCCTAGTTATAACCATCTATGGGCAAACTAGGGGACACATTAAACCTTGATGTACCAAATTACCACTTCCTATGGCGTGTTGTGCCTTTTTACCAACTATGCCTATTTTGTTTGAATTAACTATTACACTAGTCAAATTCCTCCACTGTAAGGGTGGAACTACATTGACTTGAGGTCCTACTCTAGGACTATGTAGGTAGTGATCATTACTTGTTGAGGTCAGCTCAGTCACCCTAAGCCATGCTCTCACCATTTTATGAGCAACCTAAGCATGCTCTCATCATTTTATGAGAAACCTAAGCCATGCTCTCACCATTTTGTGAGCAACCTAAGCCATGATCTCACCATTTTATAAGCAACCTAAGCCACACTCTCACCTTTTTATGAGTAACCTAAGCCATGTTCTCACCATTTTGTGAGTAACCTTTACTACTCTCTTGCCATTTTTTGAGCTTGAACCATTTAGTGTCTCATCATTCGAGATTGAGTTGAGACACTCCAAAACTTCCAAAAAGATTTGAAAAATCATTAGAAAAGAAAAAAAACATTGACCACTTCTTTACATTAAGGATTCTAGGAAGCCTTACTAAGTTACAAGCAAATCACTTATCATTTAGTTTCCCCATATTTTTTGACCTTTTTCTCTCACACACTTGTCATTTTGCAAGACCGTTTATCTTCTTCTATCACATCCATTATATTTGTTTTCATCAGTTATCACATCTTCCCATTCCCTGGGAGAACTACATTTGGCCTAAAGTTTTTTATTGGATATTACATCCATAGAACTATGTAGGCAGCATCCACTTTCCTAGTGCATATGGAGATAACTCAGTCACCGTCTTCCCTTTCTTCTATTCCTTTATTTTTTTCATTTGTTAAGTTTTCACCTATTTTCTAAGTGTAATGTTCATAGGGTTTCTATTGCATTGTTCATATGTTTGTTTCTATTTATTTTGTTTGTTTGTCTACTTGTTTGTTTACTTTCAACATTGTTGCCTTGATTTAGTTTATGTGTGTTTATTGGGTGATTCCTTATCTACACTTATACTCAAATCCATCCATATTCATATGTTTACATTATCATCATGGTTTCTATAATTGGTAAATTATTTTTTATTGACTATTGGATTGTAAGAGTCAGTCCTTATGCATATTTTGGCCTATTATTTATGGTTTTCTATCGTAAATCCTACCATCACATGCTACAACAAACCTTAGATTCAAGAAGTTTATTTATCAATGGTGGCATCTCTTTAACATCGACATCCTGATTCCATCCTAATTATATCCCAAATAGAGTAATTAAACATGAAATAATTTCAACCTTATTAGTTGAGATGAGTATCTCCATACTAGTAGGTTGTTCCAATTCATCATTACCCTCTATTTTAAGTTATAATCATCCTCGACCAAGTTTATCATGTTTTCCATAATCGGGGTCCAATGATTATAACCACCTATGGGAAAATCACTACATACCATCCCACCTACATTTCTCAATGATTATAACCACCTTTAGGCAAATCATTGTGTTGTCAACATTTTACTTTTTCTATCCATACAGGGGTAAGTTATTCTCTTTTTTATTTATCCTAATTGGGGCATCTCCATCTTCTCAATGATTATAACTACATTTGGGAAAATCATTGTGTTATCATACCACGTTGCCACTATCGCGGTATAATGCTTATAACCACCTTTAGACAAACCATTGTGCACCATCCCACTTGCATTATCAATGATTTTTAACTAATTTTTCAATATCATTATGTTTTCACCCCATCATCTTTCCTTTCTTTGGTCCCCTCATTTTGCTTCTTTATTTTTGAGGGACCATTTTCCAACCTCCTTATGCCAACCATTCCCTCGAGGGGGCATCATATAGTTAGTTTATCAACATTGTAATTGTAGGCATACAAGACCTTTTCATTATTTGAGAAGAAGTTACCATGCTTATAGCTTGCAATGCCTTCCTAAATATGGGCAAACTATAGACACTTAAAATTAGAAATTGATAACCTCTAGTCAAGTTTTTGGCCAATTTTCACCCAATGCACAATTTAGCCTAAAAACACTAAAACATGCTAAATGATGTGAAACTGACATATTCAAGTGCTACTTTTGGCTAGGGTATCCCTAAATTGGGTAGTGTAATTTATGGGCCAGCTAACTTTGATCAGTTCATTTTGAGTCAAAATGCCAAATTTACTCTTGGGTGCTCTGAATCGCTCTTCCCTATCAAATCTATTGCACAAGACACGTGCCTTTTTTATTTTTTGTTGAAAACATCATAAATGGGAAAATGGTTCTAACACATCTAACATCACCATCTAATTCTAATTCAGTCAAATTTAGGACCAATAACAAGGCATTCTAATCAAATCAAGTAATTTATGCACAAAGTGCTTAATCATGCTTAAGAGCTAATTCACCCAAATCAAGGAATAATTAATAAATTCCATGGAAACTTGTTAAATACTTATTTTTGGAAATGAATATGGAATATGTTCATCATCAAGTGACCTCATTTTTTGGGAAGACATGTCTAGGCCATAAATGCCACAAATATCAAGATTCGTGCCTCCCATGCCTCATCAATGCCTTCTATGATGCCCTCCATGCCTATTAATTTTCCCTTCTTCCAATGCCATGATGAGGATAATTAAAAACTTAATTCCAAAAATTGAATTAATCCTCAACCACACATCTCAATATTAAGATGGATGGTTGAGGTTGATTATGATCAAATCCAAAAATATATTAATAAGAGGCTTCACAACATCATTTTAAAGCTATTTTTGTGCAAAGTTATTATGATCAAATATCTTCAAATGAATTGATAATATAAATTTATAATGCCAAATTAATTCCAAGCCAATCCAAGCCATAAGCCAAAGGTGCCAAAGACAAATAGAGGTAACCAAGCTTCCATGGTCAAGGACTTTATGAGAAAAAACCAAGCAAACAACTAATACAAAGACATTTGGAGAATCCAAGGAAGGTGAAGGAATTATTGTGTTTGATTCCTTGATTTTTAGTTGTCTTTATCATTTGCTTTTGTTAACTAAGCTCTCCCTAGTGTCTAGGCCTAGAGATGTTATGCTATTAGTGTGTTTATTTCATTTTGTTTTCATTTTGGAACTAACACCATACTAACCATCTTCTCTTGTGTCAAATTCCTAGATCACAGGTAGTATGGGTGACAATATGGACATTACTTTAACCCATGTTAAGTACCATCGAGTGTGTTTTAAGAAGTCTTGAGATTTGTAAAAATAATCATGTTGGTTTTATTTAAGTTTTTATTATCATCAAACAAATAATCCATGATAAGAAAGGGAAGGTAAACATTTTTTAAAAGTAAGGTTAAATTGGTATGATACTGGGTTAAACTAGTCGACATTGCTATGTAAGAAAATAAGTAGGACATAAATAAGAGACATAATCAAATATGTAAATTATGTTTTGTAGATGGTTAAACTAAAAAATTATGCAAGACACACAATCAAATAGATCAACTGTGTTGAAGGAAAATATAATTAGCATCTTGTAAGAGATAGGGTCAAACAAGATGACTATGTTTTGTGAAAGGGTAAAAAGACCATCCTATGAGAGACTAGGTCAAATAGAATGACTATGTTCTATGGAAAGGAAATTGTAGGAGACATAATAGAATGGGTAGACTATGTTCTAAAGATAAAGATAGGTTTTTACAATTATGAATTTGGATGATCTAGTGTTAATCAACTTAGAAAATTAAATAAACACATTAGTAACCAGGTCAACCTAATTGATCTATTTATGACACATAACACAAACCTTATACCAACATTGGCTAATATAAGTTTGTAAAATACAATATATAATTGAAAAAGCATAAGAAATAATGATGAAAATAGAAATAGTAATCTATGCAATCATTCTTGAATGTTTTAAATAACTTTAAAAATAAATGTGTTATGGCATTTGGATTTAGAAAGGAATTATATAGATCTAAGATAAAGTTGGTTTCAGGTTGTTATGGTTGAAAATTACTTATATTGGTGATGGTACTATCTTGGTATTGGGGCTTACCCCCTCACTTCATAATCCTATAGTGATAGTGGTGTTAGGTGCTTTAGAAATATATACCATCAACCTTGTATTTTTATTTAGCCAAAAAATCAAGTCAGCTTCCCCTTTGGTGATGAAATACAAGTAGGTAGACCTTGGGTATAACTGTTTAATGTTTTTCAATATTTTTTTATTTGGAAATGTGAATAAAATAAAAATAAATGTGACTAAATCAATAAATGTAACTTTCTTAGTTAGACTATGTGTGCTACTATAAGCAAGTAGGCAACAAAAATGAAATACGAGTTAATTCCTTCTGTTTGAAGAGTACTAGGTTGATTGGGTCAATTGAGTATGTAAATAGTATGTAATAGAATTAACTTGATCAATTTTATCTATTAAATAAAGGGTCAAAGAAACACATTAAAATAAGTCAACTGAGTCTCCTAAGTAAGAAGTAACTACAAAACTAAATTGATCCAGTCAACTTAGTTTAATGTAGGGTTGTAGTTTTATAGAATTAAAAACTATGAAAAATAGGACTAAAATGAAATATAATAAATGATTATATTGGTTAGAATGAACCTGATAATTTAATAATTTTGAATTATTGATTTTATACTATGTCATCTAGATGAATATTTTTAACCTGCTAACAGAGTCAACTAAGTCTAAAAACCTATATGTGAGAAATAGCTATTTGTAATTAAAGATGACCTATACAAATCAAAATAGAGTTGATCAAATTGATTATGTGTTAAAATCTGCACATATAATGTTATATTGAGTTGATATAGTAATATGAAATGAAAATAAATAAGAAATGAAAATAAATGAAAGTGTTAATAAAAATCTGCAAGGGTTAGTTTCATGTCAGGTTCACCAGAATGTGTAAAAGAGAAAGTTAAGTTGGTTTATAAATAATCCTAGTTCAGAGAAGATAAATAAAACTATAATCCTTTCACTTATTGGTAGATTTATACAATTAGGGTCATGACCAATATGGATTTTTTAGACCTAACTAATGGGTCTTTTACCATACAATATCACTAGAGAGGGTTTTAAAGCCTCTAGTCAAGTAATACCACACAATAACTCTAGCTAGGTCCTATGGTTTGTAACAAAGTAAAGTAAATCTAATTTAGTGATCACCAAATCTTATGGTGCAAATGGGGAATAATAAACATAAATAAAAACATGCAAATAATAACTCTACTCAAGTCAATGTAGAGATAACCCTAAGCATGTAGAGATTAATACATTCATAATCCATTACACATGTAAATATATCTACTAAAAAAAAGTAGTGAGATTTAGGAATACTTACCTTGAAAACAAACACATCAAGCCTCAATATCTCTCTTGTCTAACGGTTCTTTGTAATAGGTTATTATGGTTTGCAAGACTAACAAATATAGATCATATCTAGGCTACAAGACTTCTCATATGCATCCAAAATACTTTTCCCATAAGATAAGATTCTTCTCCAAAGGAAATATGAAACCCTAAGCAATGGCTCCTCAAATAGAATGGAAGATAATTAGATAAAGAGGAGCAAATGAATTATTATTTCTATTTAAAATTAGGTGAAAGATGTGTTTATATAGCTGAATCTAACCCTAAACCCTTTAGTAATTATAGCTGATGCATTCAACTTAGTTAACTTAGTTGTTTAGGAAATAAAATAGTTAGGTCCTAGACTAGGTTCGTTGGGATAACTTAGTCCTATAACATGCTCAATTATAAGAATAGGTTTGACCCATTTGACTATGTTTAGAGGATGGTAAAAATAGGTTGAACTTAGGTAGAAGTTGTTTGAGGTGGTGAATTACTTAGAGGAGTGTGTAAAGAAGGTATCAAACTTTAGGGAAATGTATAGGAGGGACTTGTCTTGCTCTTAATTGGTGGTATAGGGAACAATAATCTTGTGAAGCACCAATGGTCTACCCAACCCTTTCTTAGTATGCCCTTTAATACATGAACTTAGAGACATTGAGACTCAATAGGTTCCTATAAGAGAGAAAGCATAAATGATTAATAAATTTTAAAAATATTGTGTGTGTATAGTGTACATATTTCCAAAGCATGCCCCCATTATAATTTGGGTATGTTGAATATTAAATAAGTTTGTAGAACATTTTTTCAAAACATTCTCCCACCATAATTTGGACATGATAAATACTAAATAAGTGTGTTGAACATGTTTCCAAAACATGCCCCACTATAATTTGAATATGTGAAGTAATGTGGAATTCATGCCTCTATGGCATGGCCCCACTAGTATTCCCCTATTTTGAGGTTACTAAAAGTAGAAAATGGTATTTACCTTACCTAAAAAGGATAAGATAACCATACAAATTATGAATGTACCATGTAACATAGAAAGGGAACATGTGTAGGTAGATATATCATTTAAGCATGAATTATGTGATCACACCAAGTCCTAAGATGCATGATGTATATTGCATAAATGTTTATATAGTAAGAGTACAAGCTCAACAAGTAATAAAACACACATAAGATCACTTAAAATCAAAACAAAAGGTAATGGTCCAAGGATACCTCAAACAAAGAACATATTCAAATGCCACACAATTGAAGGGACATAACTTAGTTAAATATCAACAAAGCAAGGAGTGACATATTCAAATGTCATCATATAACAAACCATGGCATATACAAATGTCATAATAGGCAAACATAGTCATAAGGGCCACAAATAATTGAAATTATTTAAATGCTCAAAAAATCAAGTCAATATAAATTCAAAACACTAAAGGAAGTACATAAATTAAAGCATAAACAACCAACATAAACATAACATACTAGTCCATATATGATATGTGTTAGCAAAAAATGTTAAGTACATAGCATATTAAGTACACAAAAAAATATATAAGCATGGACAAAGGCATGTGTAGTATATAATTTCAAATAGGATAATGTAACATGACCATTTAATAAAATAACATGTATGTATCATGTTCAAAAAAGTGGATGCCCCTAATGTCTACATGACATGAGTAGAAGAAAAACCCGACATCCCAAAGTGCATAGATCATGTATCTATGTGTGCATTTATCAAACTCAAAAGATGTGTGAAACATGTGTATATATAAAATATTAATATACCATCTACTAACATGAAACCAACAGCATTTATGCCAGAGTTTATAGGATATGTAAATGTTGAACATATTTTTCAATTTTAGAAGTTTTTAAGATTTTTTTTGGTATGTTAGGAATATGTGAAAGGAAAATACTATCATATGATCTCATCCAAAGATGATCATAGGTATATTCCCACTATAAACCTATCATAATAAAATGGTGATACTACCAAGGAGTGTACATAGGTGTATTCTTTAGCATTATAGGATATGGTATGCTCTCTATTTATGTATAATTTGACTTTGTGGTCATGAAGTATAAATATTAAGAGAAATAATTTGTCACCCATCATTGAATGTTCTACAATTTCTTTAGAATAATAGTAATAGAAAAATATGTAGATTCTCTAGATATCTGAATATGGTGTGTAGTAGATGAGGATTCTAGAATACACTATGGATCCTTGATGTAATGATCACTCAAGTATTGGTATCTTAGTAAAGAGGATTGTTTATTTCTTTCTTATTTGCATAATATTAACCTTATGAGGTTTGATAGTTAACTATTTAGGTATAAACTTTTCATTTTTAGGAAGATGTTCATATAAAATTCGAGAAACTATGATTACCCTATTGACATGAATGTATTTAACACACACATGCACTATAAAAGGTAGTAATCAAAGTGTATGTATCCAAGGTCATACCAATAACATAACAAAGACACTCATGGAAGGTATAACTAAGAATGTAGTAATCACATTTGTAGTGCCCAACTATAAATGCAAGTCAATCTCACCAAGAATATACTATGAGGTCCCATCAAATGCTCTAACTAATTTGGTAAAAATATGTAAATCATGATTTGTATAACTTATATGCATAAGTATTCCAAGGTACAAAGATTCTCACTTGCACCATTTTCAATCATAACATTGTATACAGGTTGGTGATTAAGGTATGTTCAAATGAATAAGGAATGAAGATTTGAGTCATCATCCATAATATCACTATCCTCGAAAGTAATATAAGGTATATGAACCATAAGAGGTATATGTCATGTATAGGTACAAATCATGACATCCAATGGTTTTACAAAATGAGGTGGATGAGGATGCACATTATATGCCATTTGCACTTATGAATCAGTCTTTGAATAATCTTGTAAAGGATTGTTAAATATTTTTTATTTTTGGTGATCACTAAGTTATGAACCTGATTCATTTGAAGGATTATCAAATTTAATTATTTGGTCATCGATGAGGTCTTGAATATTTTGATTCAAGGAAAAAAATCTATTTGTAAAATTCCCAAGGTCTTGGTGATAATCAAAATAATAATTAGCATCATACCCTTTGGGTAGAGGTATAATCATATTAACCTTTATAGGATGATGGAGATATATAAGATGGCACTCTACCGTAGACATGTAAATTTGGCCACCAATGGCTTTGTGTCAGACTATTAGACCTATTATTATCAAACATAAAAAATTTAAACTAAGAATTTATATTAGTCTCAAATTTGGATTGATAACCTTGCATTAAATCAATTTAGCCTATTAAATAATTTAAACATGGTAAATACACATATTAAATTAATCAAAATCAAATAAATGACCAAATGCCTAAAAAGAATTAATTGAATTGCACATCCTAATCAAAATTAATTAGTAATTTAAATCAATTTCAAATCTTAATTAAATTCATATTTGAGAAAATGAGCTAATAAATAAATTACCAAAAAGAAAAATTCAAATATCAAGAGCATCTTAAAACATTCTAGAAGTTACTCATTACTTTTGTGAGTTGTCTCAAATAGAAAACATCTAAAAGAATATATTAGGAATATGTCAAATTCAACTAAAGTTAATAAACTTAGCCATGGTCAGATTTAACCCATTCCAAGGGATTTAAAAGCCTACAAAATCTATCCTAGATCTCTTCATTTAGGAAGCTCAATAAAAGTAAAGTTATAATGCAGGAATATATTTATGAAGCTAAAAGCCTAGTGTTATAATGTCAAAATTGAACCAAGCCATATAAATCAATCAAAGCATTAAAAAATAGTGCATAGAGGAGATAATTTTAGCCATATTTCATTGATGAAGACTTCTTATGCATAATCCAATCAATCTAAGTGAAGAAATCATTTGGAGTTCTCAAAGAAGGTAAAGATTATTGTTATTTGCATTTTAGTTGGGTTTTAAATTGTTGTTTATTTATTAAGCTCACCCTAAGATCTAGGATTAAATATGTTACTATTTTAGTGTGTTGATTTTATGGTTTTATTTACTAACACTTGATCTAACCTTCTCTCTTTGTCAAATTCCTTGATCACAAATAACACACCTAGTGGGACACGATTACGCACCCCACATCTTTAAACAAAAATGGTTGTTAAAATATATTTAATTTTTAATTTGTTTAATTTTTTTTCTTAATTTTTTATATAATTTTTTTACTAGTTTCATATTAATTCTCTCAAAATTTTCATTAAAATTTGATTTGTAGTTTAAAAGTTATGACACTTTTAGTTACTGTCACTTTTTATTTATTAACTTTTTGGTAGAAAGGTTAGTATAGATTTAATAACTTTTTTTTATTCAATGGGTTGACCTAAATTTTTTCATATAGGTTCACCCTAAAACTATAAATAACCCCCAAAATGTTTTTTAAAGACGGATTTATATTTTAATAGTTATGGCTAAATTATTGACTACAGGGTTTTATGATTTTTGTGTTCGATTTTCTTGTTTTTAGCCTTTTAACTCATTTTGTGCATGTTTCATAGGTTTTTTTTAAAAAAAAAATTTATTGACATTTTTGCTAACATTTTCGTAACCTAACATGTTTGATTTTTTAGTGTTCTTCCTTCGTGTCGACAAATTTTACCCTTCAAAGTTGTTTGTCTCATTGATAAATAAGCTTCAAGGCTAAACAAAGTTCTAACCTTTTCTTTATAGGACCTATTTGAAGAAAAACATTTCACTCTAAATTAGTCTTTTCAAACTTAATTTGGGTTTTTAAAATTAACTTGGCATCCTTCATTTTGGTGTTTAAATAATTTTTTTAGGGTGTTTTATTGGTTAGTTTTTTATCATTTCTTTCAAAGTTCACAACTTAAAGCCAAGGGGCTAAAAGAACACCACCACACATTTCATTTAGTGTTATAAAATTGAATACACTTCAAAGTTTTTTCAATTTTTTTTCATTATTTATTTATTCTAAACTTTTTTGCATAAATAGGGAGTTATGTGTATATGCTCTCCCATCTGTCCCCTTTAGGGAACTTTTAGGATCAAAAGTGCCAATTTATTTTTGGCTGGTTTGCAATTATTTCCATTTATACATCTTAAATCCAAGTAGTTAGTAATGAATATAATCAAACTCATTCAATTTGGTGAAATGAAATTAACCTTAGTTAAATTATTTGTAAACTTGCTTGTTGATTACGTATTTTAGAGAAAAGAGATGTGTATGTATGCTATCTCATCCATCCCCTTTAAAGAAATTTTGGGATCAAAATCATCATCTCATGATAATTTGAGCCTAGTCCAAGACATGGAAAGAATATCATTTAAATTCCTCTCCAAATACTCATAATAATATTGGGTTATCTTGAGGTGACCATAAAGTCTTTCTATTGTGTCATTTACTTCATGCATCTTGACTTGTGAGGGGGAATTAATTACCTCCAACAAGGTATATAAGGAATCTTTGACCTAGGGTTTCATCTCTTGGCATTGACTTCATCACCCCCACTAGGATCAAAGGTTTGAGTGGTTAAACCACTTTTTACTTTTGGGGTTAAGGACCAGGATGTATCTGCACATTGGACATCGCACTACATTGAGCAAGTGACAAATATAGTGGTTTTAAAAAGGGAAAGACCTTCTTGCAACAATTCAAATGTTGTGAACATCCAATTAAAGTGTGTTTCTTTAGCATCATTTTGAATGAAAGTCATTGTACAATTGATTCATCTAGAATTTTCATAAAATAATTAATTTAGTTAACCCCATATTGCCATACCCTTGATAGGATTCAGATGATTACACTTAGTGTATTTTGGTCATTTTTGCTTGGTATGTTTTGAGACAAAAACTTGTTTGTTTGTTTAAACTATGTCAAAAAACCAATTTGTTTATGCATCACTCTTTTGTCTAAAGAGGAATTATGCTGACCATTTTACACCACACTTGTGCCTTACAATAATTACTAAACATATTTATGTATGTGTCAATTGATTGATATGAGTACTATTATGCTGCCCACATCATTATCAAGTTTGAGACTTTGAGTCTTTGAGATAAAACATTAAGCACATTATTAGAAAATGCTAATGCCATTATGCTTCTTAATTTGTTTCAATACTTGTTTACCTTGTATTAAGAACCATTGTGTCAAAACAACCAAACCATGTCATGTATGTCATTTGGACCTTGTTCATGAACCATCATGATATACAATCTTGTCTAGATTGTTTAGTCCAATCATAGTTTTCAACCATTGATTTTTAAATTAACCTTTCCAAGTTCAAATTCAAATATTTTTTTTCTATTTAGTCCTTATTTCACAGGGGTCGATACACATATCTTTCTCTTTTGGGTTACATAACCTAAGTTAATCAATTTCCCAACTTTAAAACCTATCACTTATTTGTTTATTCAACCTATCTTCATCATTGTTTGTGCCTTTATTTAGAAAAACATGGTCTTTTCTCTAGGTGCCTTTTGTCTTATGGCTTATACCAACTAATCATTTTTATGTTTGATTCTGTATATTAGGTCTATGTCAAAGTTATTCCAACCTTGTTAGATTAAATCAAATCATATTAAACTTTGTTTCAAAGTCTATATTTTGACACCATTTGGCTAAAAGTCCTAGTAGATCATGTTTGTTTGAGCCTAACTTTTGAATATATGTTTAGATGAAAGCCCTAGCAACTCAACTTTTCCCTTTTCTAGTTTAGAACTTGTTTGGAACACTTTGGCCTAGACTTTGACATGACAATTTTATTTAGATGTTTGACCTTTTATGTGTCTGACATTAAACCTTAGACATTTCAATTTAGACTATTTTATACCAAGTTATATCACAAACCATTTTAGAGATACAATTATATGATCAAATCATCGTTTGGAGATACAGATCCACCCATTTTAACCAAGTTAGACCAAGTTTGAGTGTTTGTCCTTTCAACATAGTTTTTCAGAGTTTATAGAACTCTTAATATTTTTTATTTTTAGAGCTTTTTTCATTGATGTAGATATGTCTATCTACACTTATGATGGAGTCACGTACAATCCAAATTATGATAGAATGGCAACAAAAAATGGATTTGATATTTATGGCTTTATTCAAGACCCCTTTGATGATAACATGGTCTATGAGATAGAATTTTATCCACCTTGAAAAAATAAAATTAGGGACCAAAGTCAAGACTTCAACTAGAATGATATGGTGGTGAGGAAAAATTGGGTGTAGACCTCTATGATGAGGATGATTGCAAGACAAATTTATACCCTCATTAAAATAATAAATTTAAAGACTAAAGACAAGATATGATTTACAGTCCAACTCAAGATCCTGACTAGGATGATATGGTTTATGAGGTAGACTTGGATGCTTTGGCTTATGTGAGAAATCAATATCTATGATTCCCTACCTTTTGTATTCCAAGACCTCATCTTTTGGATTTTGTGATAAATCAAGCTCCATAATGCCCACCCATTATCTAACCACTGAAAATTCCTCATCTAGTGCCTATCATCCCCCACTTTAGAAAACTCTAATAAATCTAACCCAAATATCAACCAATTTAATTATGATCCCAATCAATAATCTAATCATGATCATAGCATATCTTTCATAATCAACCAATCATTTAGATAATCATTCACCCCAAACCTCAACCCATCATTTATCCTAAACCCCAACCAATCTAATTAGTACCTACCCAAGTGAACTAATCATTTGAGGACCAAGCTATGATCAAAACTAGTATTTTACAACTCATTGGAAACTAAGGCCAAGATAGCTAATTGATATAATATGTTTTTGTTGAAATAACCATTTGTGACAAATCAACCTATGATGAATCACCTTTAAATCCTATACCAATTATCAAAGAGTCTCATTGTAATGAGCCAGTCTTTGATGAGTCACTTTTTAATGATTATAACTGCCTTTGGGTAAATCATTACCTTGACCATGTGTTTATTTTTCAAGAGCCTCCTATTGATAAGACAGTATCTAAGGAGTTGTCTCTTGACCTTTTTCCAATTCTAGAGGAGTCTCACTTTGACAAACTAGTCTTTGTGGAGCCCATCATGCCATCATAGGCCATTAATTATCCAATACCAAACATTCAATAAGACATCATTATAATAGAGTACCCATTAGATAAATAATTAGAATTAGAGTTAGGTTATACTCTTGAACTAACATCAGAAGTAGAATCAACATCAATCTCAACCTCAAATTCAAAGTCCCTTGAGTCTAAATCAAATTTAGATACAAAATATGTTCATGATTATTACAACATTGGTTATGCATGCTTAACAAATTAGTAAAAATAAAATTATGATCTTTCTATAATTTTTTGGGATGATTACTTCAACATCAACACAAGTTTTCTTAGTATCTTCTATGAGGATTTTTCAACCTCTTCCCATCCCATTACCATTCCACATGCTATTACCATCAATCATCATAGCCATATTATTGGCATTCCATCTCCCATAAGTGTTGATTGGGATCAAAAAAATCACACCTTATTGAACTGCATCCATGGTGACATATCAAATGAATAAAATAAAGGAGATAAAGACCATAATCATACAATAGAAGAGCACTCTCTTAGTGAAACCTTTTCAGAGGTGCTAGGGTGTAATCAAAGTCAAAACTCAACATCTACTAGTGAAAAGTTTTTAAAGGTGTTAAGGGATAATCAAATTCAAAAGTCCATGTTACTTAGTGAAACCTTATTAAAGGTGATACAAGATAATCAAGACAACTTCATTGGTTAAAACCTCTTGAGGTGCCAATAGCTGAGCATAAAAGTTCTTCACTATTTAATGAAGATGATATCAAAGATCAAATAAAAATAGATTCCACTATAAATCCAAATCAGATGGTAGCTAATATCAAATCCAAACAATAGAATAATTTGGTGGTCCTATTGAGATAAGAAGTCTTTGGCCCCACCATATCAAAAAAATATGTCAAATCTATAATCAACAAGATTGTGTGTGCCTAAACATATTGATATTTATTTATTTCCCATCCATCATACATTCCATTATCATCCACCATTACATTTCACAAATAAACCTATCAACGAACAGTTATCCATAATTACCATCCATGGTCACACTTTCCTTTTTAAAGGCTACAAGGATATCTTATCTCAACACTTGAAGGAATCAGAATAAATAGCCAATAAAGATCATAACAATATTATTGGCATCCAAATTTGTAACTAGTTCTTGATAGAACAACTATTCAGACAAGGTGTGGGCTAGCAATTTACATGATTAACTATTTTGGTTATATCATTTGTTGATCAAGATGTGCATCTCCAATTCAGTAAGAACAATATAATCATTTATCATACCTAGGATAGAAATAAATATGTACCATATCATATAAAGTTATCAATTATTTTTCCATTATCACAATCCTAACCATTTACCTTATCACTTGGGGGCAACCCTACTATCATTTTATCTAATATATCAGACCCAACATTACCATAACCAATCATTATCCTCAAATCAATACCACACTATCTAACCATTCCATTCTTACTTCACCAAAAATATTTTGAATCATATCAACCTATCCCATTTTACCTTGGTTCATCCATTGGTTTCATGTTTATAGTATACATAATCAAATTAGTTTTAGTAGTTATTTCAGTCATTTCAAACAAAGATAATATTTTGGAGTAACATGAAAGAAGTTTTGGTAGTTACATCCTTCATTTATTATTCCCTTATTATCAAGTTTATTTATGTGATCCTGATTATATCACCTACTAGGGTAAATATATGTTCACTAGTTTTGATACTAAATATATCACCTACTAGGGAAAACTGGTATTATTGATCTATTAGTTTTATCCTAGTTATAACTACCTATGAGAAAACTAGGGGAAACATTTGTTTATTGTGACTTGACATATCACCTAGCCATTCCTGTGTCATACTATGCCATCATATCAACTATGCCTATTTTGTTTAAATTGGTTACTACACTAGTCAAATTCATCCATTATGAGGTGAAATAATGTAAACTAAATCAATTTTAGGACTATGTGGGTCAAATTTGATTCATATTGAGGTTAGCACAATCCCCCTTTAGCCACTCTCACCATTTTGTGATCAAATTCAACCATGCTCTTGTCATTTTGCAAGCTTGGACCATTTTAGTGTCTCGTCATTCTCTATTGAGTTGAGATGCTTCAAAAATTCCAAAAATATTATTCAAATAATTCAAAATAGAAAAACATTTGTCTTGTCTAAGCCTAGTTAGGTATCCTCGATTCATCTTACTAGGGCATGGTCATTGTTAGGATGTTTTCGTTTGCTTTTGTTTTTAGGATTTCTATTTGTTTATTTATTTCTATTTATTTTTTTATTTGAGTGCTTTATGTTTGTTTATTTCTTTATTTTTTTGTGTTCTTATTTGTTTTCTTTAGCACTGTGGCTTTGATTTAGACTATGTGTATTCATTAGGTGATTCCTTGTACATTATTCTTTAATCTATCCATATTCAAATGTATACATTGTCATAATGGGTTTTATCATTGGTGTAATTATTTTCCATTAAGTATCAGATATCAGGAGTCAATCCTTATGAATATTTTGGCCAAGGCCCCATGGTGTTTTATCATGAGGCCTACCATCAATTTCTATAATAAAAATTAGATTTGAGTGGTTTGAAACATCAATACATCATCACCATCTCCTTGACACCAACATCAACAACAATCCCAATCCAATACCTAATCATATCCTAAATAGATTAATTAAGTAATGAAATAATTTTAACCTTTGTTAGTTCATATGAGTATCTCTCTACTAGCAGGTTATCCTAATTCATCTTTATCCTCTATATCAGCTTATCAATCATCAATCATCAATCATGTTTTTCATAATTGATGTATACTGCATCGACATTGTATACCATCCCACATGCATTCTCAATGATTATATATCTTATCAGGGTAAATAATTATGTTATCACCAATTTCTTTTCTTGTTTTTTTGTCCTAACTGGGGTAGCTCCATCTTCTCAATGATTATATTTCTTGCTAGGGAAAATCATTGTGTTATCATACCACATTACCACTATCAGGGTATAATGCTTATAAACTCCTTTGGGAAAACCATTGTACACCATCCCACTTGCATTTATTAATTATTTTGCTGAACTTTTGGCAAATAATTATGTTTTCACCTCATCATCTTCATTTTTTTGGTCCCCTCATTTTGCTTCTTTCTTTCGAGGGATCATTTGTTGACCCACTTGCCAATTTCTCCCTCGAGGGTGAAACTATAGTTCAATAATTACCATTGTAGTTTTAAGCATAAATAACTATTATATTCTTTGAAAATATGTTACTATGCTTGCATCTCGTAATATCTTCTCAAATAGGGGTAAACTATAGACATGTAAATTTGGCCATCAATGGATTTACATCAAATTAATAGACCAATTCTTACCAATTGTCAAACATTTAACCTAATAGTTTTTATTAGTCTCAAATTTGGCTTTATAACCTTGCATTAAATCAATTTGGTCTATTAAATAAATTAAACAAGGCAAATACACATATTAAATTAATTAAAATCAAACAAATGACCAAATGCCTAAAAAGAGTTAATTAACATGCACATCCTAATCAAAATCAATCAATTAGTTAAATCAATTTCAAATCCTAATTAAATTCAACCTTGAAAAAATGATCTAATAAATCAATTACCAAAAAAAGTTCAAATATCAAGAGCATCTTAGAACATTCTAGAAGCTACTCATTACTTTTGTGTGTTGTCTCAAATAAAAAATATCTAAAAAATATCCTAGGAATATGCCAAACTCAACCAAATTTAATAAACTCAACCATGGTCAGATTTAACCCATTCCAAGGGATTTAAAAGCCTCTAAAAGTCTATAAAATCAATCCTATACCTCTTCATCTAAGGAACTCAATAAAAGTAGAGTTATAATGCATTAATAGATTCATGAAGATAAAAGCCTAGTGTTATAATGTCAAAATTGAGCCAAGCCATATCAATCAAACCAAGCATTCAACAGTGATGCATAGAGGAGATTATGTTAGCCATATGTCATTGATGAAGACTTTTTATGCATAATCCAAGCAATACAAATGAATAAATCATTTGGAGATCTCCAAAAAGGTAAAGATTATTATTCTTTGCATTTTAGTTAGGTTTTCAATTTTTGTTTATTCATTAAGCTCCCCATTAGATCTAGGCTTAGAGATATTAGTGTGTTAGTTTGCCAATTTCATAATTTTATGGACTAACACTTGATCTAACCTCCTCTATTTTTCAAACTCTTCGATCACAAATCATTATGTTATCAATGATTCTATCACTTATTGGGGTAAATCATTATGTTATCACCAATTTTCCTTTCTTGTCTGTCTATCCTAACTTGGGTAGCTTCATCTTCTTAATGATTATATTATTTAATGGGGTTAATTATTATGTTATCATACCATGTTGGCACTATAAGGGTAAAATGATTATAACCACCTTTGGGCAAACCATTGTACAATGCTTATTACCAAGTTGTGGGAGTAATGAAGTGAGAGACTCAAGTAATCTTGAAAATTTTATTCATAGTGCATTGCATTACATGAGTCAATTATGTGTATGTGACACCACATTAACCATGGTGGTTGTTTATTTTTTAGGCTCGAGAAGTTTAACCTTATAACTTGGTTTGATAGTAAACTTGGTATTAGATGTAGATGTAGGTAGTGTATTTGATACATAAGTTTTTTCAATGAGATAAGTTTGATTTCATGATTGCAAATAATATGGCATAAGTGATTAAAAAAATTGAAATTTTTGAATATAATGGACTCATGTAAATTAGTAATCAAAATTTTATTGGAAATATCTTGAATATCTTTATCTACCATAGGATTGGTCATTTTATCTAACATTGTTGTATACCTCAAGACATACTCATTAATATATTCATTGGTTCTTTTTTATCTTTATAATTTGGGCATAGGAAACCTTTTGATAATGTTAATAGAGAAGTATGCCAAAAACTAATTTTCAATAGATTTTAATGCCTTTACTTATTAAAGAGGTAAATAATAGAACTACCTCAAAATAAAATCCTTGAGGTTTCTTAGAAATAATTTTCTCAAAATTTTATCATTGGATGCATTATCAAGGGATGCCACATAAAAATATCAAAGATTTTATTCAAGATCACCCTTGTCATCATAAAATTTGAACTTAAATGAAATAAACCTATTTGGAAAGGGGTAAAAATATTTTTTAGGTGGAAGAGGGTTATAAAACACATCTTTTGAATCAATGGCATGAGGATAATTTAAATGCTTTTGTTTAATATTTGTGACCTTGTCCTCCAAGGTCTTCAAACTTGAGGAAGGGATTACACTAAAGACCCATTGGGATTTAAATTACCAAGTTGAGTAGTCACCAAAGGGGATGAAAATATGGTGTGAGAAGTAATAGGTAGTGAAATTAGTATTTGAGTTAAAGCATTTGTTAACCCCATAGTAGATGTATTAATAACATTGTTATCCTTGTGAACAAATTTCTAAAAACTTAACATGTGTCCCCACTAGATATAGGTAGATTGATTAGTATGGAATCAATTATAGTACCCTTTGAGGACTCACCATAACTAGGTGATGAAGCCTTAGTCTTATCATGATTACTAATTTTATCTCTGTATATAAATTCATCCATTAAGCCTTTATTATAATTGAAATGAGTGATCAATGCTTTTTTGTCTTCCATCTTCCATCTAGTTTTTTTATTACTATTTTCCATTACTTAGAAATCAAAAATTGAAAAATATTTATATAAAACTAAAACCCTAGATGGATGAAAACCTTTTTAATCATAAAAAAATTGCATTCACATAAATCAAGTTCACCATATGTTTAACCCTAATTTCTAGATATAGGGAAGCTAGGGTTAATGGGGTAGAGATATCAAAGGGCATAAAGATGGTGGATTATTTCTAATGTAGGCCAATTATTTTGGAAACTTAGATAAATTACATACTAAATTTATTATGTTGATATGTTAAATATATAAATTACATCTATGTTAAATATTGTAATGATAATGAAAACAAGTTACTTATCAAAAGCTAATACTAATGCATGTTTAGATCTAAAATAGGCATAAAGTAGACTAGATCTTTATTCTAGATCAGTCAAATGATTCTATAAATTATATTATGTAGTTTTGGACACTTGTATCGACTTAGGATGGTTATGTTGTTGTTACTATCTGATTTGGATGTAGGTGTCTAGTATGAAATACCCAATGAAATTGGATGCAACCATTATATGCTTCTAGGTTTTATGTTGCCTTTGATCTAGTGTATCTAAATTTGGGTCATGGACTATTTCTCTTTAAAATGATAAAACCCTAGATCTTCATCTTCATAGTGCTAGTGGGAAAAAAGGGTTAGTGGGCACATGGTGTCAAGCTCCACCAAAGACCCCTCTATCAAATAACATTTCTTACATGTCCAATACACCTAAAAGGGCCTTAGACTTATATAGCTCTCTCTTCTCTGTTCAATTTTGTGTGAATCATGAAATGTGTGATAAATAAGTACAAAAATGCCCTATCTTATAACTTGGAAAATATGGATCTTGGGATGATCCTTTAGTACTTCAGACTTATATATATGTTATCCCTATGATTGATATGGAAATAAGATAAAATAGAGAAGCTTTGCTCACTTAAGTGATTGATTGAGTGATTTTGATAGGTTTCCTTGTGAGAGGTAATAATTTTACTAGGTGTTGAATGAATGAATATCGATCTTATATTTATACCAATCCCTTAAGAGAATATCTCTCATTAAAGAACTTAGGCTAACCTTTAAGATATGTTTCACTTGAAAATTAGACAACTTTAGGGAATTAGATGCTTGTGTTGGTATAGGACACTTGTATTGACATATGCATCTAACTGGGACATAAGTGTCTATGTAGTTGGAAAATAAGTGCAGGTATAAAAACTTATAAAGATAGAAGATAAAACATTTTATAACATTTTGGGCATGATAGAAGGTTAGAGTCATCAGAATAACATTACTTAGACTAAGAGATAAGTAATTAATCACATAAATATAGTTTATGTGATCCTTTTGGTAGTGGTAAATGTATATAAGTTTAAGGTACATTCACAACATGTATTTGACAAGTGTACAAGACTGAATTTCTATATAATTAAAAAATAATGTCTAAAAATATGATTACCTTAAAAATTATCCATTTCAATGGGCTTTTAATACATGAGATAAGCCTTCACAGAGAACAAATTAGTCTTAAGTTTAAAATAGATATTCAAAGGTTCAAAATGGTCTAAAAATTCAATCATTGGCATATATTACTGGGGAATATTCATTTACAATACAAGAACAACTTATAAAGTCATAAAGTTTAGAGTGCATGATATAGGTTCATGAACAAGTTTCAAATAGAATTTACAAATTATATCTACATACAGTTAGATATTATACATTAATCAATGGATGAATATATAGATTCATGCCATGTTTTTTTATACTATTTGTTATTTTTGGACATGGTAGGAGAATGGATGCTCTTCATTCTATTTTGACTAGTATTCTGGAATAAAGTTGAAATTGAATCTACAAGTCATAGGCAGTGGTTGATTAAATTTAGTGCATAACGCATAACTTCTAAGTATATTTCCCTTTAGTTTTATGCTATGAATCCATTATGTATTTCAACCTATTTCACATCTTGGGGTTATAAATACCAACAAGGCTAAATTGAAGTCTTTTCAACCCTTAATGGGTGATATTATATTAAACTAGTGAAAAACTACCTTTTGGATTGATCACCCTCAAATTATCCACTGGTTTAGCTAAGGAAAAAAATTCTCCAAGTGTTTCATGGGAAGTACTAATTCTCTAATGCTTCAAGTAAGCATCATCTCCAAGTAAAATCATAAAATCAACATTGGTTTCACACATATAAGATTATTCCTCCATTTTCTCTTTTCAATTTCAAATTTTAAAATTTATAGAAATTAAATTTTTTATAAAGTTCAAGATTTTTCAATTTTCAAATATAATCTTTTTCAAAATTTCAAATTTTAGAAGAAAAAAATAACTAATTTATGTGTTTATAGGGTTTGATAAATTAAATTGCCCCGCATGATTGGAGTATTTTATTAAAGACAAATTATGTCTTACACACTTATATATATTTCATTTACTCTTCTAATTTCATTATTAGACTAAAGGGGTAGAAAATATAGTCATATGGTCACGAACACTTGATTATGTTAGTTTTGGTCAAATTTCACTTTAATTGACTTAAGCACTCAATTTGGACCAATTTTACCACATCACTCTTTCCTAAGAATTTATATGGCCCTCTTTATTTTTTCAATTTATATATGTCACTAAAGAAATGTTATAATGTACAAAAACTCCTCTAATCATATGTAAAGACATTACATATACCAAAATTCAAATCTTTCCTTGTAGGACTGATTAACTAGTTGGGTCAATAATAGTAGTCAATCTTGACCCCTATGGATTGATCCTAACCATAACCATTATAATAGTAAATTTTCAATATTTAACCCTCCTATAAAGTTTTATCCATTTTTTAAAGATAGGTAACATGATTTTTTCCTCTTTTGTATTTTTATAAAGGCACACTTAAGTCACTTATTCTATCACTTGGAAATTTCAATATAGAGACATAATTACACTATTACACATTGAGATAATCTTCTATATTCTTCCCAGTTATAATTTTGAACACTACAATCAATACTTAACAAAGTCAAAATCCTATTTTATCCATCCTAAATCAAAACATGATCAAGTATTCAAGACATTTATATAGTCAAAGGAACATAATTTTACAAAACATTATAAATGGGAGAACTAAATGGGATCAATTCCATCCTTAGAGTATTGGACATTTAGTAAATGTTCAATAATCATGGGGGTGATTTGGGTTAGCTCATCCCATTCCGCTCCCTCTTTTATCTATTTGTATGTTTTTAATCATTGAAAGACCTATTAGGGTTTCAACTTTGGAGAATTTATTTGCACATATTTCATGTAATTATAAAGGTCATATCTTTGCATATAAACCTAATTCAATTTGTATAAAATAATCATGACATGGTTTTCCTATTTCTCATCAAGGGTTGACTTGTTAGTATCAATAGTGATAGTCAATCTTAACATAAATGGGATGATTCTAACCTTTTTAATTTTTGGTTACAACTTATAGGCACTTGTAGAATATGCTCCTATTTTTTTGATTTAGTCATATATCATTCATCATAGTCATGTTTGGGATATAAAAACCTAATTTTGTCATTTAATTTCATATTTTTTATTATTTAAATTAATTTTAATTTATCAAATTCAATATTTTCCATCATTTCTATTTGTCAGAAGTTAAAATCTACATTTGGATTTATTTTGTTCCATTTATCTAAATCAAGATTAACTACCATAAAAAATATAATTTTGATCAAAAAAATATAACCTTTACAAATTTATATTTTTTGGAGTTGTGTTGATTCAAATATGGAGTGATCATATATTGGTGGGGAATATGATGTATTTTAAATATGGTAATACCATGTACTTTGAGCATATGGGGAGTTGGTATCTCAAAATAGGTTGAGAGGATGAGCTAGGATTTACACACAATAGTCACTCATTATCATGGTAGAATTAAAAAAATATAGGGGCCAAGTAAAATTATAAATGCACATAAGAATATAATAAAATAACTTGGTAATTTGGTTAAACAACATTTAGGAGTACAAAACTAGGTGTGTCATGACATACATGGTATGTGTGTCATTCTTTTTCAAAGGCACAATTGTTAAATGAGGATTAGGCCTCCAATTTTTAGTTTTATGGTGCAAAAGTGAAGGAAAAGGTTTTACAAGGACATAGTAAAAAAAATATCCTAATATATGTTGGAACATGAAAGGATAAAAATCAAGTGAATAGTAAACTTACATATTTTTACTAAATAGAAGTCTTATGTGGATCGTGCACTATTATAAAATTTACATGGGATACATAACCAATATAGAGGATACATAGAGGGGATATTGACCTAATAATATATAAGGATTTGAGGCATTTTTAACATTTAACATAAAATGGAGATTCAAATTATAGTCTTAGGTGAGGTTGTTACAACACTGCATGCTAAAAATTACATAAGCAAATGATGATTTACTTGTGCATGACCATGAAAGGATAGAGCAAGAGAACACAAGTTTTTCACTTGGACATGAGGATCTAATGTTTTAAAGTTATGTAGGATCAAATGAAACATGTGAAGATGGAAAATAACATGAAAGAAACTTGAGTGGAAATGGTGAGTCAATGATAAAAATATGAATGTGGATTTTGGGGAAGGGGTAAATCTAGTGAGAAATAATTTTTTTGGTACCATATGTATTTCAACATATTTTATATACTAAAATCTGGTCATGAATACTTGATGATGTTAGGTTTGTCCCACTTTTAACTTAAATGACTTGAACACTTAATTTGTTCCTATTTCACCACTTCACTCTATCTTAAGTAATTATATGAAACTATCCTTTGCTAAGTTGTCATTTTACACCTACGTAAATGTTTCTAATATTTAAAAACCTCTCTAAGGATTTATACAAAAATTTAAATTTATAAAATCAAGTGTTACCCTTCCCAGGATAAAATTAACCTATATGGGATAGGATTGGTAGTTGATATTATCTTTATGGGTTGATCTTGTCTTTTCCCTTAGCAATGACACTTTTTCAAAGTTATAACCTCCCTTACAAGTTGGTCTATATTTTTAGGAGAGGTAACATGAGGTTTTACCCTTTTGGATTGATATAAAGTTAGCTATAATTCACTTATATCACTTGAAAATAATTTATAAAATTCATTATTGAAACACACTTACACTATTGCACACTGAGCAAAGCTTCCATTTTATTTCTAAATCTATTTATAATAACTTTAACATCCTTTATCCAATTCACAATCTTATTTTACACAATATAATCAAATAATTATCAAGTATTCAATCCAAATATAGATGTATACATGTATCAAAAAGATCATAATCACATGAAGCACTCTAGGTTGGAGAACTATGTGGGCGTAAGTTCCCTCCTTGGAGTATTAGATACATATGCAATATTCAATCATCATAGAGGTGATAGGGGTCAAGTCATCCCATTACACTCTATTTTTTTAGGTTTTATAATAATTTTAATCCCTATTAGGGTTTCAACTTTAAATAAGTATTTTTTATTTCATCCCTACATAAAAAAGGTAAAATTTATGCATACATGCATATTTTAATTAGGCACGGGTGACTATACCCTCAGTTTCCTAATTTTTCACAAATGTCAAAATTGACCCACAAACGAGAGTAGTGGTAGATAATATTTCCCCATTTTAGTTGATCCTAACCTAAAATAGTGAGAATACATGTTTTAGTTACACACACATAATTAGATCTATGTCGGTCATTTCAACCATCTTTTGGTCATACATAATCTTCATACAGGTATAAATCAACTAATTATTCTTGTGTTTTTTGTAGTTATCTTTCATTCATTCATTCATGCTTTTTATATTTCAATACTTTTACTTTCACTCTATTACCTTCAATTCATTTACAACATTTTCTACCCTTCTATTTATTTTATCTTAATTAGTTTTATTAAAAAAATTAATTACAAATTCTAATAAAATATATTGGTGAACCCACACATTTTATTTGATAATTAATTAAAAAAATTTGTCTTAGGGATTAGATAAATTACTAAATATTTGACACTAATAAAATTTTATTTCAACCATGGATCTAATATCTGACACAGATAATTTTTATTCAACCTTGGATTCAATAGCTAACACTTAAAGGACATTATTTTGACCTCAAATTTGATAATTGACACTAAAAGCACCTTATTTTTACCTTAGATTTGAGGGGCATTTATTAATATCCATAAAAAAAATCATTATTTTTATTGTGTTCTTTTTTAGTTATCTTTTACAATATATTTTCCATGTTATTTTTCGATGCCATCTAAAAAACCTACTTCCTTTATTCCTTGAAGAGATAGTTCTAGGCTAATTGGGACCCATATTGAGTATACACAAATCCCTTTGACTATGTATAAAATGGATTCAAATAATGTAAACAATGGTTCCCATTTTTTTGATGAAAACCATTCTCATGAATATACTTAAGAATATAATCACAATAAATAAGATAATCAAGATGATCATAATGAATAAGATAGTCATGAAGGGTCAAATAAAATTCATCTTTGTGAACTCAATCAAGTAGATCATAAACAAGACTAAAATTTATCTAGGTTTTTATTATGACTCTATCAAATACCACAAGATACACCCAAATTAATCAAATTCATCTTAGATTTTAAAAGTGCACAAGTAGTGAAATTTTCAACTATCTATACACCCAAAAAACCACCCTTTCACATTGTGAACCCTATCATAGGTGTTTGTTTTTATAAAATTTTATGGTTTAGCTTATGTAAATCCTATGATTGATTAAAGGGATTATTATTCTAAATTAAGGAAATAATATTCATAAAATAACCATTGCTTTGTTACAAATTTGACTAGCTTTGACTTTTTAAAAATAGTATTTAATACATGTAAATAAAGACTTATTTGGAAAATACCTGATATAGATGATATGAGTGATATAAATTGAGATAATAATATGTTTGACTATCATCAACTAGATCCCTATATTGTAACCCCTCCTGGATAGTAGTACCACATTTGGATAGAAGTGTCATGTGGCTCTAGTATCTTGATAATGGTGCCAATATCCTCTATGCAGGACTATCCTAAACTTTTAGGTGAACCTATGTCTATTTTTATTGGTTCTATTCATGTGACATGAAGTATATAACTCTATATTATGTATGTAATATCTGATTTATAATGCAAACCCTAATCCTCCTTAAAATTAAGGCATGAACTAAAAAGTGTGTTCATTAGTAGGATAGGCGAGACATCCTCAACACCCCACTATGAAGAGAGTTGTCTACATACCAATAATCCAAGGAGGGATCAATCACAATGAAGTTCTCCCCATCTAAGTTTTGGTGAAATTGAAACTGATGCTAGTATGATATTGGCCTTGAGTGCCTTAAGTGTGTTTGAGATTGGAAATCTAGAAAATTTGAGTTTAGGGATGTTTTAGATGGTAGTATGTAGAAGTAGGGTAGAATAAGGATTAATAACCTTGATTTTTCTCAACTTATTTCTTGTTTGAATAGGTATTTTGCATCTAATCTCTATATAGTGTATATAGGGATAAAATTCATGTATTTATAGTGTTATGTTGCTTTTGAAGATAATAAAATATGTTTAATATGACCTTAGGAGGGGTTTACCTTTGAAAATATATTCATTCAAGGAAGATAGGGTAAAATAAATAGGCACCATTTTATGGACACTAACACCATGTGCCTTTATTTTCCTTATTGTGGTATTAATGTACATCTATAATAACATTAGGCATGAAGGGCCAGGATTAATAAATGAAGGTATGAAGTTGCATTTGAGCTGAGTAAGGACATGTATAGCCTATATGAAGGATAAAAAAGTGTTTAATAGGCTCTAGGATAGGTATATGGATAATATAGGAGTAGGTAATCTCATGTATCACTCTTATCACTCAAATAACACTTTTATGTGATTACACTCCCCCCTGCCCCTTTATGTTATAAATGAAAAAAGTGAATTGACTAGTATAAAGGAAAAAGAAGCATACCTAGACTTAACTAGGAAATGAAGCTCATGAAGTTGAATATGAGTATGTGAATATGGGTCTGCATATGTGAAGCATTATCCAATGCATGACCTAAAAATGAGACATGCATAAATTAGTCCTTACTTAAGAGATATCAAAAGCAAAAGACTATATTAAGTAAAGAATCAACTGAATAAAACTGAGTAAAGAAATGGGAAAATGGAAAGGAACAAATACACCTCATTGGGTATGAAAACCAATGTATGAACCTAGTGATAACCTATGTGTGTGAATTTATATAGTGATTAATCATTAAATATCTCAAAATAAGATAATTAATTTACTCAATCCTCATGTGTGGATGGATCAAGAACTCAATATAATTTTAACTCCACCATTACCCTTCCTACTTGGTGGATCATGATCTATGAATAGATTGGATTGAATTGATATTATATCCAACCCTCTCATGTAAGTGGATCAAGAACTCAAGTATGATATGACTCCATCATTTCCCACCCATGTGTATTAGATGCATCTAAAATTAAACTATGCAAAGTACTGTAAATATATAATTGAGTATATCTAACTTTGTATGTCAACTTCAAGGCTACTCAAATACATTAGGTAGCTTAGGGCCACTCGATAATACCAACCATTATAGATGGAGTAAGGTATGAAACTGGTGACAAATAGAATATGATTTAAAGTGTATATAATGTAGATAATCACATATAATTATCATTCCATTTGATCAACTGGTGTGTAACTAATCATATGGAAATAATTTTCCATGCACATGCCCCAAATCTAGTGTCTAAGTATATTGATTCTAGATTGATATGTATTAGTTATACTTGAACTAAATATGGGAATGATTATGCCATGCATGATGTCCTAAATATAATAAAATGATATAAATTTAAGCTAAGCTAATGTGAGTGTAATTAAAATTGAGTATAACTATCAAACCTATTACTGGATCTATGCAAACCTATAATATACCTGGTGTATTATTTTGGGTAATTTAATCTATACTAAAACTAAGGCTACTAGATAGTAGTGAGACATCTTGGATATTAGAAAAATTTGGTTATATTATCCCCATTTGGGTGCTAATGTCCTTCTGGTCTAAAATTTGTGTCATTATATTGCTTTTTGAGTCACTATTTTTCCCATATGTTTACCTATGTGTAGTTTTTTGAAATTGAGCATGTGTTCTAAAAAATATTTTGTGGGTGAAATATAGGAGCCTAATCTCTACAATAAATCCCTATGAATTCCCCCTCTTTTAAGGGTAGTTTTTGAATCTATGTAAGAATTTTCCTCAAAATAAAAATATTTTCAAAATGTGTGTTATCTAGAACATCTATGATAACTGCATGATAATCTAATATAATGTGCAAACATAATCATTGGAATGTAAGATAATTTGAGCATAAGTATGTAATGTAGGATGTATTTCATGTATATAATTGTAAAATACTATCAATATGTATGTAATCAATTTATAATATTTGATTAAAAATGAGTAACTACTTAGGGGTATGGGGCATGATGTCCATCACAACACCCAAGTAGGGAGGGTAGATGCATGAGATCCATCATGGCATCAAAAATTGGTGTGTGTAAGAAGAAAATAAAAGTGTCATGGGCATGGTGCATATAATAAATTATACATACAAAACACATGAGGCACATAAAATAGGCCAATGGACCACAATACAAGGGACATGGGCACATATCACTAAAACTAAGAAAATAAGACATACACGGACATGTTTAAATATCCACATACGTAAGAAATGATTAAGTTATCTTAGAGACACATAGAAAGACATGTTTAAATATATGTATACATAATTAAGAAATAACACACAAGGGAAATGGGCACATATCCAAGGCATACATACTATGAATAGAATTAGCATAGAGCCAAAGAACCATGGCATATTTGAATTCCATATAATAAAAGAATCATATAAATACAATAAAATATAAATTAGGAAAGTTAAAAATGAAAGCATGCATGAGTATGGAATATAATTTTTTTAAAAGTTAGGATGTACATATGCTAAGTCTAATTTAGTAATATTTGACAAAAAAAATATGAATATGAATAACAATTATCAATATCAAGATATAACAGTGTTAAAACTAGAATGTAGATAATGTAAGGATAAAATTGGTAATAGAAACTATGTACAAGATGCCCCAAGTGGATGAATGTGTCAAATGAATAACCATGAATCGGTGAATATGACCCCAGTGGGTAGATAGTAGCAAGTTTAGATCAATGTAGTGGACCTAAGTTCCATAAATAATCTATAAGCACTTGACAAGAAAACATGAAACATGTAGTATGATAGAATTGACTATACTAAAATAGCTAGCATATCTAGTGTCTAGAAAATATAAATAGTCAAAAAAATATGAATATGAATAATAATGATCAATATCAAGATATAGTAGTGCTAAAACTAGAATGTAGATAATGTAAGGATAAAACTGGTAATAAAAACTATGTATAGGATGCCCCAAGTGGGTGAATGTGTCAAATGAATAACCATGAATTAGTGAATATGACCCCAGTGGGTAGATAATAGCAAGTTTAGATCAATGTAGCAAATATAAGAAGTGTAAATAGAGCAATGCATACAATTTGTAAATTGTGTATTTTCTGAGTAATTATTTGATTTTTTTCATGTTTTTTTATATGAGCAATGTATAAGAAATATGAAAATGAACTATGTACAAGGAGCAAAAGAGAGGGAAAGTATGTTCGAAAAAATAAAAAACCATACTAACTGATGAGTCTCATGGGAGACTCATTATCACTATGACCTATGTCAAATAAGGAAAATGTGATCATGCATGCTATGTGAAAGGGTAACTATGATCCCATAATCTATTTTAATAATTAATATATATTTGTATCTACCTATGTAGTTCTACTAGAAATTTGTGTCATTGAGTATGGTGTGTTGTGAGCTATAGGGATATTAAAAACCCATTTGGCAGAAGAAGTTATAGGTGACATAGGTGCCCTATATTGAGAAACCAAATAATCCAACAATAATAATATCAATTAAATTTGAGTGGAGGAAGAACCTCTAGAATCTGTGACATATCTCTCATGTAGGGGTCTCTCTAATAATGGTCTCCATGGGAGAGTATGCATACATGTCAATATTATAGGATTAGAGCTCGACTATACTGGTGATTCTACTAAATTTTTTGATGTGTCAATAGGAATTGTACTATGAGATATAACTAATAAATATGCTATATCTGGTAACTATGTTGAAATTATAACTAGTGACTATGCTATAACTACTTTTGGAATGGGTAGAGGATACTCATATGGAAGACCCTCAATTTTGACCACCCTATTTTCATGTATGTATTTTAGGCATCTAATTATTATGGATGGGATGTATTTTAGATTATATAACCATGGCCTACATAATAACATATCAAACGCACCTGAACTAGGTACTACTAAGAACTGAGTGGCTATATGTGTTGGTCTAACTTGTAATAGAAGCAAAATCTCCCTAATGGAGATCTAAACATAACCATTGAAACCACTAATTACTATGTCTATAGGTAATGTATCCTACTTTTAATACACCATTCACATGCTAATTCTTGACACATTATCAACCATAACACACTAGATAGGATGATGATCTATGTATGCTAGTATAAAGAGTGCATGTAAATTTATGTCATCATCAAAAATCTCCTAGTTTGACAAGGTGATGAGTGATCTATCTATGACAATAGTATGGTAAATTTCAATGATATTGTGTAATGGGTGTGCCTCCTTTATAATAATATGATATGAAGCTAGTGGTGGATGTGCTTGATATCGGTAGTGAACACCTGATGTGTTCCCTACCTCATTTATTATGTGCTTTGGAAATAGATCTAATAATATATTTTATGACTTATCTTTTGATTGTTTCAATCTTTTTGCCTCTATGGTTGTACCCACATAAATAATGTTAGGCTCAATAAAATCTTGTATCTTATGTTTTAGGCTTATGTATTTTTTTTGTATCACCTAATGACATGTGATTCTCACATAATGCATTAGAATTGTATTTCTTTGGAAGAGGCCATGTCATGTCAACCTATTTAATGGGAGGGAGATATATGTAATTACATTCCAAGAGATAATATAAAACACATTTTGGTTACTCTATAATGTTATTTAATATTTGGTATTGAGGAACAGATAAAACTAGGTGAGGAGCTGAATCTGAAGCTACGTTAACAATGGCCTTTTGATTAATTTTATTCTCAGTTTCCCTTACCTTATATGGAGGATTACTTTAAATATTATAAATTGATTATGATATTTTGGTATACTTAAGTTTTCCCATTGATAAAATCTTAACCTCTCATTCTTTTACTATTTGGCATAAATCTGTGAATGTAATAAACTTCTTAAATAATATAGTCTATATCGTAAGACATATTTTATGATAGGTTCATTTGAATTTTGTTTCAACTGTGAAACTTAGGCATATGAAATATTGTCACTTATATTGATAAAGAATTTTTATAAAAAAATTTCAGCTAAAGGATTGAATGTTATGATAGATTTATTTGGTAATTCATAAAAATAGTGTAGGGCATAATCCTTTAAAATATATGGAAACAACATCATGAGAAGCCAATCATTGGATACATAGTCGAAACATGTTGTGTGAAAATATATGAGATGGTGATCTAGGTCACCCTTACCATCATATAATGTAGTCTTGGGTGCCAAAAATTTTATGTCAAGGGAGTTACCATTATGTGATGTGCTAAAGGTGTATGTAAGAGAATATTAGAATCCAAGGCATGTCATGGCCTAGTGAATCCCTTATTAAGATGTAACACCTAGCCTTTAGAGTATGAACCTCATGCATAAGGGATTGTACATATAGAGTGGAAGAACTATCCAAAATAGGCATAACTATCACTAATTGTTATTGAATTACAATGTTAGGTTGTGCTAGTTGAGATGTCCCCAATGTAGGTTTAATAATGTTATTAGCTAGCAGAGTTGAAGATTAACCATTGTTTAATTTTTGGAGTTTTTTATTAATAATCATGATTAGGTCATCACATCCACATTTTTGGACACAAAATATTGTAATTTTTTCTTATCAATCTCATCAAATTGATTATTAAATTCTACCATTGTGTTTTAGGAAGTAGGAAAACAAGTCATTTTATGTTTTGAACCTTTAAATAATTTTAATCTAAGAAAGATTGAAAAAATAAGTATTGAAAAAAATCTAAAATTTTGGAACTAAAATCTAAGCATACACATTAAAAGGATTGAAACCCTAAGATCATCTATGGTTAGGTTTTGAGTAATGTTTGAAGTAAGTCAAGTTCACCAAATGTTTTAACCTTTTAGGGTTTAGCTTATGTAAATCCTATGTTTGATTAAAGGGTTGAGTAGTCTAAATTAGGTAAATAATATGCATAAAATAGCCAATTATTTTTTACATATTTGAATATATTTAAATTTTTAAAAATAATAATAAATATGTGTAAATAAAAACTTATTTAGAAAACACCTGATATAGATGACCTGAGTGTTGGAAACTGAGATAAGAATAGGTATGCATGTCATAAATTATATTCCTATAACATAAACCTTATTAGATATTAATTCCACATTTGGATATAGGTACCATGTGGCTCTAGTATCCTTATAATGGCACTAGTTTCCTTTGTGTAGGATTATCCCAAACTTCTGGGTGCACCTATGTCTATGTTTTTGGGTTTTGTTCCTATGTGCATGAAGTCTAGAACTCTGTATTGTGCCTATAATATTTGATTTATGATGAAAACCCTAATCCTTTTTGAAATTAAGGCATGATCTAAAAGGTGTGTTCATTTTTCTCAACATTTTTCATGTTTGAATAATTATTTTTCAATTAATCTTCATATAGTGGATATAGGGATAAAATTCATGTATTTATAGTGTTTTATTGATTGTGTAGATAATAAATTATGTTTAGGGTAACCTTAGGAGGGTTTTACCTTTTAAAATATATTAATTCAAGGAATCTAGGGTAAAATACATAGACCCCATTTTGTTGACACTAGCACCACATGGATCTAGTGTCCTTAATGTGGCACTAATGTCTGTTTGGTAGAACAATAGGCACAAAGGGATAGGATTATAAAATTAAGGTTTAGAAATACATTTGAGATAATAAGTGATGAATGTGGCCTACACAAAGGCTAAAAAGGTGTGATAATAGGCTCTAGGATATGTCTATGGCTAATATAGGAATAAGTAATTTCAAGTAGCACTCTTAGCACTCAAATTCTAATTTTAGGTGATTACATGTTATTACATATACTATTGATACTTTTATTACATCTACACCTTTAGTTAAGGGGTAACACAAGACTTCGATAACACATTTATGCACATAAATAACTTAATGACTTATACATAATCCTTGGAAATTATTCATAATACATCACCTACCTTTCTTACTACACAATCCCTCATGTAAACCATTTCAACTTTACATGCTAAGTAAGGTGTTACAATTAAAGCAAGGTATATCAAAATTTATCCAATCAATAGATTCACAAGCCATTATTTATAATCTATTATAACCTTATATTTCATCATATCCTTTATATTTATAGCTTCTATACTTATACTATACAATGTTAAAGGATATCTACAACAACATCTTTGATCTTTCATGTGGCATGTCTAAATTATGCTTTCAATAACAAGTTTCCAACTAAGATATTTCAAAGAATCCTAAAATATTATTCCTTATGTTTGTTTTATGATTTACCTATCATATCAATTAAATCATTCAATTCATTATTAGATCAATTTATCAATAATTTTTCTATCAATATTGATGAAAATTTCTCTTATGCACAAATTTATAAGTTTAAGTAAGGAACTAATGAGCCTATTATTGACTATGTACTTCATTACAAGACCATAATTTACAAAATGAATAACACCTTGGTAGATAATTAACTACAAGATATATTTAAATAACTTTTTCATTCACCTTTGCATGATTTAATCATGTTTAAGAAATTAAGATCATTTGAGGAATTTTGTCATACAATAAGAGAAATAAAAGTCAAACTATCAATTTGAACAAGGTCAAATATGTATCTACATGTACTTCAACTTACACAACAAAGTTTCAAAGCAAACCATCATATAAATCTAATCTAATAAATGTTAAAACTAATTCAAATATCATAGTAAATGTTATATCTCAAGATTCAAACAAAATTGTTTTATCAGATCAATTAAGAAGGCAATTCTATATATAAAAAAAACCACTTCATAAATTTATACAATAGTTAATTGAGTGCAATATTATTAGTCTTCTTCACAACTATAGTCTAACATGAGTATACCTCAAATTAAATCATTTGATATTAATACATAATATTATTTATATAGAGTTAATAGGAATTATACAAAGTGATGTTTTAAGCTCAAACACCTTATTCAATTTCTTATTGATAATAATGTAATCGGGATAGGTAATCCTATAGACGAAAGTAAGCCTCATTAGAATGAAAATGCTAAGTTGAATATTTTTAGTGAGCCATTCCCAAAACATGAGATAAATAATGATAATTCATTAGTGGAACATAATTATAATTCACACCTACATTATGAGTCATGTGATCTTCTATTATATGTAATTAATGGTAAAATTGTTTAGGCATCTCAATGACATCTTATGATCACCTTTCCTGATATTAAGATAGTGGATAATGATCCTAATTTCCATGTTTTATTTATGTGAGCATATGTTTTTAAAAACCTATTTAAAATGTACTATTTGATAATGGATCAAGTGAGAATGCATGTATAATGACATTAATCCATTAATTAGGTTACACACAACATGGAATACGAGCAACATCTAATAGTGTTAATACATTGAATGGGAAACATCAAACTACTTTGGGATGCATTGTGTTACCTCTTTCGGTGGGTTATACTCATTTTCTAGTTGTAAAATAAAATTGGGTATTTGACATGATATTAGGATTCCCTTAGTTACAAAATATACATGTTATACCTTCTAATAGACATATATTCTTAAGTTACATTCATTGCAATTAAATGGTTAGATTTTTAGGATTTAAATATGAGTACTCTCTACAATCTATGGTACCTCCTACATCCTATCCACCATAATAATGCATTGATAAATATACTTAAGAAAAAATCACATTTATAATTTTGGCACTCATGTAAAATGTTTATATGCAATCATATCATAAATAGTGAAAAAGTATAAATAATAACTCATGTTAAAGCAAACATCATATTAGGAAAAAAGGTTAACTTTATAAAAAGGAACCATTACATGCAACATCTTATAAATCAATGATGCATATAAATTAATGTGTTCCAAAAAGAACACAACATTTAGAACAAAATTATATTAATTCTCATCATATTTCAAACTAGTATAAGTCCTATAGAGTTACTTCTCCCACACATGACTTCATAAACAGTGATCTCAATAGTTTCACCATAGCAATGATACATTTTCTGACTCTAAGTCATGCACATCTAACACTTTTCATCCATAAAAGGTGATATTTCCAAAAACTATTACAAATTCTTATTATGACTCTATTTTTTGAGGGGATCATTGGTTAACACAATTTTGTTTCAATATTATATAAAAATTAAATAATTAAAAATCATCTAAACAATAAAAAAAGCAAAAATTGATTGTACATAGTTTATTTATTGTTTCATCATGTCATTCTTTCACTTTTTCTACATGCAATAGATTAGATAAATATTATATCCCTTGTCTATTTATGATTTTTGGCCTCTTGGATCTTCTTTTTCACTTTTTTAATCTAAACAATCCAAAATAGTGATCTCATACTACCACATTTTTCCATTTAACATGTTGTTTCACAGTATAGATAGAGTATAATGTAATTTTCCATCCCAAATAGTATCAACCATAAATAGTCATGGTTGACTACTATTATTGTTCTAATTTAGTCAATCTTGACCTATAACATTTTACACATCTAAATCAAAAATTGAGTAAAAAAAGCCTTAATACATCCAATTTTTTGGTAATAAACTTAGTGCCATTTTACGTAATAATATTATTCATGTAAAAGTTTTTCTTTGTGTTTTATATTACTAATACATGTGCATTACATATATTAAATAATGTAAATTTGATTAAATGAGGATGTAGAATCATTACTCTGCATTCCTATTATATATCTTAGAATTCACATATATAAGTGGGGGAATCTTACTCATACATAGTCATGCCATCATATGTAGACCATACTTAACCTTACACATGTGGGAGATTATTACCTTTCTTATGATTTCAAACCCCTAGTTTTATATTCTAGTCTCTATGGTTATTTTTTTCAAAATTCAAAAAATTACTAAAAATAAAATAGTTCAAAAATATAAAAACATTAAAAATATTTTAAAAATATAAAATCATGACCTAACCATGATTAGACATTTATTTTACATTATTTCCATATGTTATTTATCTCATCTCATGATGGTATATATCATACTCTTTCTTATCACATGTGTTTCACTAAATTAATGAGTTTTATGCCTGACATACACATTTTACATGGACATAGATGTTGTACTTACCTCTACCTAGTGTTCATGCCATACTAGGGGCATCTTATCCAAAGGTTAAAATATTTTTAGGTGTTACCATTCTACAACTCCTATACCATGTTGATGTCTATACTATTTAAAAATTTATTTTTAACATCTATATCTTATAATGTGTAAATGGATATCATATTTTTTAGGATATGATCACATTAAATATACATGGTGTAGACTATATATCTATTTATATGCTTCATTAATGATATTATTTGTACAAAATAGATTAGAATTTTTAGGTCTAGTGTGAAAATTTCTTGAGCATCTCTATGAATTCATTGATTTTATTGTGCAACATTTGAATATGTCCATTGCTTATGGCCCTTGGCCCTATATTTTGTGTGATAGTTAAACATGTCCATTGATTATGTCCCTTGGGCCTATGTCCTAGGAGATATTTTAACATGTCACTTATTTTCAAAATTATTAATGTCCTTTGTGTGTATTTATTGACCCTATTTATTATTTCATATTGTAGACACTTAAAATTAACCAATAAATGCTTGACAATGGTTGTTCATGACACCTTTACCTTGCTTGGCCAATATTCCATTATGATAACTCATAACTTATAAGAAAGAATTCAAATTATTGAAATTAATGAGAACATCTTCTAGACTCCTCTATTTTATCCCTTTTTAACATATATTTTACTCTCACTTATTTTATAAGCTTCTGTTAATTTATAATAAGTGTGCACTATGTAGACATAGGCATACTACACACTTGTCCAATAGTGTGGACATGTATCCCATGCTCTAATAGTAATATTTTTAAAACAACATGATTCCTAATAGATTTCCTATGCATTTCAATAGGTTAGTTATAAAAAATATAAAAAATATTTATATATAAAAGAAAATCAAGGGTCACATTTTAAAGGACCTAGCATTTCATTAAAAAACATCTCACTTTTTTATTTCGAAAACATCTATTTTTTTAGTAAAGACTTCTATTTTAATTATTTTATAATTTTAAAGTCCTTTTCTAAGTATAACATTTTATATTTTATGTTGAGGGCATCCTTTTTCAAGAATTATAATAAGAAAAATTAGTTACATTCATATGATTTGTATGAATTAAAAAAGTGCAAAGAATAAAGAAGAAAACTATTCTAAGATAAAATTATACTAAATTTAGATCAATAAACATCAAAAACAACAATAAACAACTTTAACAATTTAGATACCAAAATCTTCCATTATGATTCAAATCTGATTTACTTTTATCAAAATGTGGTGCTCACTCCTCCAATGCAAAGGTAAAATGGGAAGAGTTTTAATGCAAGATTGAATTTGATTGGCTTTGATTATACTTGTGATCTCTTAGGATTGTGATTGATTGCAATATTTTTTAATTTAAAAGAGGATGGATGAAAATGGAGATTTACAAGCCTATTTATAGAATCTTGGATTATGATCTGACGGTGGAGGAGCATTTGGACTTTTTCAAGGATCCAAATGATCAATGATTAAGAATGATTCCTCTCTCATGAGGATAGGAACTATTTCAACTAGGTGGAGCAAAAAGAGGAGTTGGTTAGCTAACTCAACAAGACTTTGTCGAATGGATTGACAACTCAGTGGAAGAGTTATAGGAAGTGGAGACTTTTTTGGATTTGGTTGGGATGAGGAATAGAAAAGTGAGAATGTTTGAATTAGTAAATTAAGGATTTTAAATAATAAAAATAAATAATAAAAGGTGAACAATTGAATTTTTTGAAAGTATTTGAATTAATCAATTAATTGAATTAAATTTAGGAAGAAATATTAATTATTAAATAAAGAAGAATGATTAATAAACTTACGAAGGATGATTAAATAAATTAAGAAGAATGATTAAATAAATTAAAGTGCATTTTGACAATAAATGAAATTTAGGTGTCTACATTTTCCCCTCTTTGAAATGGTGTTGTGAAGCAATACTGTTTCAAAGAATAGAAAAAGTAGAGTGTTGATGATAGAAAAACAAAAAATTGCCCCAAATGAATGAAAATGATTATGATGATGCCCCCTCAAGGGTTTGTTCGAGAAATGGATAAATGCTATAAATTAAGTAAAAGAAAAGATAATTAATTAGTTGAATGAAAAATCAATCAATTTTAGTTTTGCTATCGAATTTGAAATATGTAGGTAATGTAAAAGAGTTGCCTCTAGTTAGTAAAACCAGAGCTTTAATTTTGAAAATCAATATTTTAAACCACTCAGATATTGCATGCTTATTGTTGTTTGCTAATGGCTTAGGGGATGAGGAAGAAGATGTGGGAATGATATTTCATAGCAATAATAAACTATGGATCCCTAAATAAAAAAAGTTATTGAATTTTACAAATGATTATGGATTTTCACATTGATAAATGATTTAAAGGTTTTGACAAGTTGATGAAAATAAATTGATTTAAAGTTTTTCTTATTAACAATGGATGGATTGTAATAGAAGAAATATTGTGTAGGGTTTTTAATATAAATATGGGTTTAGAAAATAATTTGTGCAAATAATCTTGAAAATTAGTTTTAAAGAAGTAATTAGAGAGTACTAAACTCAAGGCAAGTGAGAAGAAATAGACCTTATTCCTTACCATGAGCATCACATGGAGTGAGTGAGATATTTTTAGAGACTTGAGAGGAGTGGCCCTCTAGTAAGTTACTTATTTTTTTGAACTTTTGAATTTTTTTGAGCATTTATTATGGTTTTCAAACAAGGAAAATGAAAACATGATTCCCAAAATTATGATATCGTTGACATTTTTCATGATATCACTAGGGTAAATAGTGATTTCATTGAATATCACAATTTTTTTGTTATTCTAAGTAGTGGTTTCATTTAGGTGTCAAGATAATATCGCTGAAATAAAATCATTGGACATCATAACAATATCGATAAATATGGCAGTGATATTGCTAAAATGTAAAGTGATTTTGTTAATTTGAGAAGCAATTTTATTTTAAGTGCTTTTTTTAAAAAAAAAATTAGGGTTTATAATAACAAGAGATGATGAAATGATATTGATAAAAGATGTAGAAATGAATTGTCTAATAGTGTTGTACAACATGAAACATCATTAATATGTAAGAGGTTCTACTAGTGATAGTTACTCAAGAGCATATGGTGCATGCTATGTATTTACTGTCAACCTTCACAAAGTATGAGTGAGGTGTGTTAGAGGCTACTAGTCTTTCTTACATTGCATGAATGCCTAAGGTACAAGCTGAAAAATCTTTGTTTATTGTACTAGCTAAGAGATGTCATAGTGAGATGAGTATGTTTCACTTATCGATAGGGGAGATGACAGTGACATTAGAGGATACTTATTGGATACTAGGTATTCCAATTCAAGGTAGGTTAGTCTATTAGGGGTAGGGTCAATAGGATGAGACTCTATTTTAGACCTTTATGGATTTATACACATGATGTATCAATATAGACATTATGACTTTGGTATTGATGAAATTTGGACTTTGATTTATTGTTTGATTGAGTTACGTGGATATCACTATTTATACTTTCCTGCATATTAGATGTATGAAGCATGTATGCAATTATACTTACTATTTTTATTTATTTTGTTTTATATATGGATGCATTATTTTTATGAAATGAAATGTATGATCATGGATAAAAAATTTCTACATAGTATGGGTTTTTATTTGTTGCATTGGCATTCTAAAAATTTTAGAGTATTTTGAGTAACCTGATTTTTAGTGTAGCTGTAAAACATAGTATCACTGATGATATGGAATAATCATGATGAATTTTGATTTTTTAAGCATTTAAAAACAAAGGAAGAATAATTTGTTCATTTAATAAAAATACGTCATGATATAGTCATAACCATAATATGTATGTTGTTTACACAAAAGAATATTTTCAACAATAAACAAGAAAGTAAAAGAACAAGAGTTAATCTAGATATACATGAACAAAGGCATAAAAATAAACTAATAATAGTAAATGAATGACTATTTCTAGTTAATTCAAATGTAAATGTTTATGATTTAAAATTGCACTTGATTCTAATCAACAACAATTTGAAGTTTCAAGATATGGGACTTGCGTCTTGAAACAGCCTCCAGATTTTAGAGAAGCTGGCTCTTGTTTAAATCAAGTATATATTGGGAAAAGGGACATGAATTTAAATCAGAAACACAATGCAAGAAAGGAAATCTAATCTATGGAAATGCACCTGAGATGTAATTTGACCTTAATCCTCAGTATAGTGAGACTATATGTAGGATTCATTTACATTTAAGTGCAAACAAGTGCATGATCAATGTAAAAGATTGAAATAATAGAAACAGAGGCTCACATCATAGACTTCTTTTGCTGAGATACAAAAAATATCAATAAAGGCATAGGGTTCAATCTTCTTATTTGAATTTTCCAATCACATAAGAGGCACATAAACATGTACAGTTATGTAAACCTTCCAACTCAAGAAAATGAGACAAAATCAAATGACATTCCTAATCATAGCTCTAGAAAATCTACAGTCTAGACTACTTTTGCAAATGACACAAATAATATCAACAAAGGCATAGGGTTTAATCTTCTTATTTGAATCTTTTAGTCATACAAAAGGCACAGAAACACGTACAGTCATATAAACCTTTCAACTCAGGAAAATGAGACAAAAGCAAATGATATTACTTAGCCACAACTCTAGAAAGTCTAAACTTGTTATAATAATTCTTTCTCAAAAATTCTCTCTGATAATGGATGATTCTTCAGTGATCTCTGCACCCTTATTTATAGCCTTAGATTCACTCTGGATTATCTACTCTTTCCCAATCTAATGGCCCAACTGAAATCTAACCAAACTAGAAGTGTCTAACAAAAGATATTTTATAAATTCTTAAATGCTTCATCTTCTAGTAGTTCATTGGCTAAAATAGATTGCAGGATGCTCCCTTCTCTTAATGCTAGATAACACTTAGCCAATTCTTTGAAAATCTTCTTATTACTTAGGAGACACCAAAAAATGACACTTGGCATGTTCCACAGCACCTATTGAAGACACGTGGCACTTTTTGCATAACTTATACTCTTTTGTGTCTTTGCTCAGGCATGTTCTACCTTTGACACTTGTCACTATCCACTTTCTCTGAAACTTCAACAACTTAAAAGAAAATAAGACCCACAACATTTCTTACTTGAGTAACTTTGAAAGGGACACAGGGATAGGTGTCAGTCTCCATTACTTGTATTAAAGAACACATGGCAATCTCCGCTTTACTTATCTAGGGTTACATGGTGATCTCTACTGCTTATAGCTACCCTCTATGGAAGATGACACATGATGGTCTCCGATTTACTCTATTTATACCATAGAAACAATTTGGTCTCATTTCACTTTTACATGGATAACGACACCTGGCGGCTTCTGCTTACTTAAGAAACAAAACTTGGGACCCACCATAGTCTTTGCTATATCAATGAAGAAAAATAAAGATAATTTAGATCATGACATGTGGTGGCTTCCACTTGATTCTACCAGGGCACGTGGCACATCCTATTGCTTTTAGAAAAGCAACATTGAGACCTTCCATGACTACCACTTGGCACTTTTCACTTGATCCTGATACTTAGCTTGTTAAACATTACATTGAAAAGAGATGAAATGTAGGTGCCAATATGAAACCATAGATGATGACACTTGACACATTCTACTAAGAAAGGATGTCTTAGAGGATGACACTTGTTAGCTTCTGATTTACCCTGACACTTGACAAAAATGAATCAAAAGGAAAATAGATCCTGTGCTCTATTTCAAAACTCTGCCATCTCAGACCTCAGTACGTGAAGGCAAAATTTTGTATCACGTGATTGAAAAATAGAATGAAATGTAGAGTAAATTTTTACTCTACAATTACTGGTGACCTTGAGGACTTTTAAGCCTACTCAAAAAGAAACCACAATTTCCTGCATATAAAAATGTGGCAACAATCACAACTTTAGTAAGGCCATCTAATAAATAGACCATTCAACATCAAATAGCCCCTACTTATTTTTCAACTCTTAGAATTCTAAATCAAGGTTAATGATATCCTTGTGTGAAAACTTCGCAAAATATGAACTGCAACCTTCAATTGGAATTCAAGCTAGATCAAAATAGCTTCTACTTCTGGAACTGATGAATCAGACACATCTGGGGAATTATGGAGATTTGAGAGAGACTTAATGTGTTTAGAGTCTTGAAAATTTTGAAAATATTCTGAGCCATGGCCATGTGCTCAAATAACACTAATTCAAAAGAGAGAGTGGGAAAGAAAAAATGGGAAAATAGAGCAACAAAACTAAAATCAAACTACTATATACAGCTAACCAAGTATATTTGCCTCCCTCCTAGATCAAAAGGAAATTTTCTAAAGTTTCCTTTATGATGAGAATATTTATGGTGCTAGATAAATGCCTGAATGGGATGGAGCTCTGGTGACTTGCTCTTCCTACGTACCACCTTGATTGGTCTGCATTTGATTGAATCAGAGTCAAACATGCTTCCAATATATACATACTCTTCTTGTTTTTGAAAGCTTATCAAATGCTAATTATTCATACTATTGTGTCTCATCAAGAAATCGATGGTTGTTGGCTCATCACCATAAGCCCTTGGATATACCTTATTGATTGGCTTATCTCCTTCTGCCTCATTTTTGGGTTCTATTACATGATCATCCTCCTTGATGACTTCAACCTCTTGAAAGGATAAGTCTGAAATCTTGCATCCCCTCTGCATACTTATTTGAGTCCCGATGCTGCCTTCTCCTCTTAAAGCTAGCTCACAGCCTTCTTGAAGAATAGTGTAACCTGCCCCAATGACTTTAAACAAGTCATTTAAAACACGATAAAAAATTATCCCTTTTTCATCAGAGATAGAGGAAAAAGCTTATGACTTGTCTTATGGTTCATCAAAGGGTGTACCTATGGTGATTTCCTCCTCATCTGCACTCATGACATCTTCTTGACTAGCCATGAATTGAGTGTACTCTTCTGCATACTTATTTGCTTCCTCCATAATATATTCCTCTTTGAAAAGGGATAAAGAAGAAGACTAATGGTTATACATATGTGGAAGAGGAGATAATTATTGAGATAGAATCAAATGATTCTCTTCTTTCCATTTGTCCATCACTTCATCTATATTAGATGTAGCTTGATAGCTCTCTTGGAGGGATGTAAATGAGATGTGTTCAAATGTAGGATTTTCTGCTTGATCATCATCATGAGTGAGAGTAGCCTCAACCTCTTGAAGGATTTGATCAAAACCTTTCTCCTCCTTTTTGCCCCATGATTCCATTGTTTGTTTCCAACTCATGACCTTGTGACCAGAACCTTTCCCTTGGGAAGAGGTAGCAATTTCATCTTCTTCAAGATCCCTAGCTGTTTCATGATTTTCCCTCTTCCAACTTGGAATTTGGACATCATGTTGAGAGATCTGAGGATTGGTAGAAGAGGTATTTTTTGGCATAGGCTCCTCTCTAAGGTCTAAAAGCTCTATCTCTCTTTCTCTAAGCAATCTCATCTTTGCCTCTAATTCCTCAATTTGCTTAGCTAGATTTTCTTAAAAGAGTCTTTCTTGGAGCTCATAAGAATCATCATAAAAGTGGGGAGTGCATGAAGGCTGCGATGAAAAACAAGAAGCTTCTTGAGGAAGGGTGGGAGGGACTTGAGGGGAAAGTGAGGGTTTGGATTCCACTTCCCTTGCTACCAACATAAACTCAACATTATTGGGGAAAGGACCTTGACAGGTTTGACTTGGCTCATGAGTAGGGGTTGCGTATATCTGATATGAAACTTGTGGCAGCGGATATGTAGGTTGATAGACTTGTTAAGGCTATTTCTCATGAATACTCAGCTTCTCTTCTAAAAATTCAATCAAGCCACACACATCCAACATCTCATATGTAAGCCTTTGCCAATTTTCTCTTTCAATGGGAGCCCATTCACTTTTAATCAGATCTACTACATTTCTTACTTGATAGATGACATTATTAGGAATTTCTTGGCCACATCCCTTTCTGTTGTCAAGCTCTAATACATATTTTTTATATCCCAGTAATGCTTTTTTGATGGTGGAAATGAGATTAGGTTGAGCATGGGATGTAACATATTGGGGAGACTGGGCATAAGACTAATATGGCTCATGATAGGGCTGAGGTTGGTCATATCAGACCTGTGAAGAGAAAAAATTATAACCATATGTATCATTGTTGCTTGATTTTATTCCATGAGAAACCTAATCTTTATTAAAAATATATGAAGGGACATAAGACCCATAGCTCTGAGTAATAGAATTATACATACCAAACGGTGATTTCTTGATGATACCAGGACTGCTTAAATGGCTAATTCAACTCAGAGTCACCATTGGTGTTGATAAAATAAAAACCTCCAAAGGATGGTTGGCCGAAGAACACACCAAAATTCTTTAACTCCTTGAAAGATTGGTCCCACTGGGCATGCCAAAAATTGTTGATGATTTAAAATTGTGCTTGATTCTAATCAACAATAATGGGAAGTTTCAAGAGATGGGACTTGCGTCTTGAAACAACCTCTAGATTTTAGAGAAGTTGGTTCTTCTTTAAATCAAGTATATATTGGGAAAAGGGACATGAATTTAAATCAGAAACATAATGCAAGAAAGAAAATCTAATATATGGTGATGTGCCTGAGATGTAATTTGACCTTAATTCTGAGCATAGTGAGACTATATGTAGGATTCATTTACATTTAAGAGCAAACAAGTGCATGATCAATGTAAAATATTGAAATAATAGAAACAGAGGCTCACAACATAGACTTCTTTTGCTGAGATACATAAAATGTCAATAAAGGCATAGTGTTCAATCTTTTTATTTGAATTTACCAATCACATAAGAGGTACAAAAACATGTACAGTTATGTAAACCTTCCAACTCAAGAAAATGAGACAAAAGCAAATGACATTCCTAATAATAGCTCTAGAAAATCTACAGTCTAGACTACTTTTACAAATGACACAAATAATATCAACAAAGGCATAGGGTTTAATCTTCTTATTTGAATCTTATAGTCATACAAAAGGTGAAAAAACACGTACAGTCATATAAACCTTTCAACTCAAGAAAATGAGACAAAAGAAAATGATATTACTTAGCCACAACTCTAGAAAGTCTAAACTTATTACAATAATTCTTTCTTAAAATTTCTCTCTAATAATGGATGATTCTTCAATGATCTCTGCACCCTTATTTATAGCCTTAGATTCACTCTGAATTATCTGCTTGTTCCCAATCTAATGGCCCAACTGAAATCTAACCAAACTGGAAGTGTCTAATAGAAGATATTTTATAGATTATAAAACACTTCATCTTCTAGTAGTTTATTAGTTGAAACAAATTATAGGATGTTCCCTTCTCTTAAATGTTAGATAACACTTAGCCAATTCTTTGACAATCTTCCTATTACTTAGGAGACACTGAAAAATGACACTTGACGTGTTCTGCAGCACCTATTAAAGACACACGACACTTTCCACATAACTTATACTCTTTTGTGTCTTTGCTCAGGCATGTTCTACCTTTGACACTTGTCACTATCCACTTTCTCTAAAACTTCAACAGCTTAAAATAAAATAAGACCTACAACATTTCTTACCCAAGTAACTTTGAAAGGGACATAGGGACATGTGTCAATCTCCACTGCTTGTATTAAAGAACACATGGCAATCTCCGCTTTACTTATCTAGGGTTACATGGTGATCTCTGCTGCTTGTAGCTACCCTCTATGGAAGATGACACATGACGGTCTCCACTTTACTCTATTTATACCATAGAAAAAATGTGGTCTCATTTCACTTTTACACAAACAGTGACACCTGGCGGCTTCCACTTACTTAAGAAACAAAACTTGGGACCCACCATAGTCTTTGCTATATTAGTGAAGCAAAATGAAGATAATTCTATTCATAACATGTGGTGGCTTCTTCTTGATTCTGATAGGGTACATGGCACATTCTGTTGCTTTTAGAAAACCAACATTGAGACCTTCTGTGACTGCCACTTGGTGCTTTCTACTTGATCCTGATACTTAGCTTGTTAAACCTTATGCTGGAAAGAGATGAAATGCAGGTGCTGATATGAAACCATTGATGATGACACTTGGTTCATTCCACTGAGAAAGGATGTCTTAGAGGATGACACTTTTTAGCTTTCACTTTACCCTGACACTTGACAAAAATGAATCAAAAAGAAAATAGAGCTTGTGCTCTATTTCAAAACTCTGCCATCTCGGACCATAGTATATGAAGGCAATATTTTGCATCACACGACTAAAAAATATAATGAAACGTAGAGTACATTTTTTAATCTATAGTAAACAAATTCATTCTAAAGAAATAAAGATTTACAAAACCAAAAGTGATAAGATTTACAAAGCTAAAATAACCAAACAAATTGGTCAAAGTTAAAAAGCAACCAAAAAATTGGCCAAATCAAAGAAACAAGGGATAAAATTAACCAAATAAATGGCTAAGGCAAAGAAACAAAGGATAAAATTAACCAAAAAAATGGATAAGGTAAAGAAATAAGCAAGGAATGGAAGAAGAATTACATTTTAAGAGCAAGTATGAAGACTAGACAAATGAGGAAGAAGACAAAGAAAATGGCCTAATGGTAAATGATAAGGGGGGTGGATAATGGTGAAGGTAGTGGTTGAGCTGACCTTAGATACCCCATGTCTCTAATATTTGACTACATAATCCACTTAAATAATTTCCATGTGTGGATATAAGACCATATGTAGTTCTCCCAAATATGAGAAGTGATGAAAAATTGGATAGTTGATGAGGTGAATAAAGTGTATGATGAAAATGTTGCACAAGTAACCCACCTAGTGAACAAACAAATGAAACGAAAGGTTAATGGATACCAATGGTTATACTAAATGTTGGTTACTTTTTTTGGATTTGGTTTGTTTTTATTTTTATGTTTTATAAACATTTTTGTGTTTGTTTTCTCAGATTGTTTGATGTTTTTGTGTGCTTTTTTTTTTGAATTTTTGAAATTATTTTTGGGATTTTTTTGAAATATTTGAATGTTTTTGTATTTTTATATTATTTTAAATGAAAATAATAATGAATTCACTCTCTTAAAATATGAACAAGAATATTGGTTGTGCAAATGCCATTACAACTAGGAATTTTGAAAAATGCTTATAAGGGAAATAAAATGACACAAATGGATTTATGCAGTGGAATTAGTGTAAATATCATGCCCCTAAGAAAAAAGGAGTAGTTATAGATAATGGATTTCAAACATGATTATAGAAGAAATATTTTTTAATAACAACACTTTATACAAGATTTAGTCAAATACATTGATCATTTGTTCTACTAGTAAAGCTTAATCATTTATGTACATACCATATAGCTCTCAATGTGTAGTGAGATGAAGATGTGTTGGTCAAAATTAATTTTCAAAGAAATAATGACAAGGTGATTATAAATAGAATTAAATTTTTCATTATCACTTTTTATTTATGAAAATACTATCTTTATCAGATTTATCTTGAAAAAAAAAGATTTTGATAGAGTTGATAAATTAAATAAAGTTCTCCTCTCTTTATTAGCATAGTCATATAAAAATGCTACTTTTTGGAAGAATTACTTTTTCTTTTTATTTTTCTTTTCGATCATCCATTCATTTTTTATTTGTTTTTAGACCCATAATATATAATCTCATGTGACCAAGCAGGCACATGGGCTTATCACCAAAGACTATAAATGGGTGAGTAAAGATATCTCTCCCCAATGTTATTCCTATGTAACTAGTAAGATGCAAAGGCTCATCAGCAAAGATTAATGAAGGGTGAGAAATATTGATTTTTTATTTTGATAAAAAAAAATTTGATATGGATGTTTTTATTTATAAGGATATCTCTCCCCAATGCTAATCCTACGTAACTAGTAACATGTGAAGGCTCATCACTGAAGATCAACAAAGAGCAAAAAATATCAATTTCTGATTTTGATAAATTTTCTATGATATGGATATTTTGCTTTATATGGGTAAACTATACTTCCTAATCATGGTCCCATGCAACTATTAAATGCAAGGATTCATCATCAAAGACAATGATAGGCAAGTAACTTCTCCACTTTTTCTTCTTATTGAAGGTATGGAATATTTTATGTGTTTTTGAAAGGAGAACCTAAGAATAAAGGAGACTTTGTCATAAGCTATCTTTAAGATAAAGTTAACTAGCTAGTATGATCATAAACAATGATTATTGTGATTACTTTACTCATAAAAACATAAATAAAGACCTAATGTAGTGTAAATTTTGAGGTGATATCTAAGATAGTAATATAGATAAGATATAGCTGGAAGCTTCAATTTATGTTTACAAATGATTAAACAATCACTAATAAATACATATGATATATAAAGACTAAACTTACATGACAATAAAATGACATATTTATAAGATGTCCTTAAATACTAAAGCAATACTGATGAACAAAAAACATGTTTGATATGAAAAAATATTATTTTTGTCTTTTTATGGTTTTATTTATTTATTTATAGGCATTTGTATCCTATGAAGGATAAAAAAAATAGTTACACATGATCTCTTAATTTCACCCCATACCAACTCTAGATAAATTATGTTGTTTAGATTGGATTTCCTAGTCAATCTCTACTTTGGTCTTGTTATTAACTCAAAAGATAACATGACCAGGATGAGGCTGTTGAACCCACCAAACACTACTAGCAAACCACCTTAAAATTCTTTCTATATTAGGGAACCCTTGTTGGATAAAGATGCCTAAGTACATATTTCATTGATAAAGTTTGGTAGTAACTTTAATTTTTATTGAAAATATGCAATTGTCAAACAAACCTATGTTGAAGTGCTTAATGGTAAAACTAAACCCTAGAAATCTTATAATAATTCATTTAACCACCATTTAATGTAAATGTCTTTCTCTATAGGGATTGAAAGATATATTATTGAAAAGGATGAAGCAACATGGACTAATCAGTTCTCCATATGTAAAAAAACTAATATCTCTTACCTAACTGTAATGGATTAACCACCAAATACTATAGAAGTCAAAGTAGGATAGATTTTTGTTGACTATTCTTAATTCCTTCACAAATGTAGAATACTCAAATTGGCTATTGTGTGATTTAAAATTGATCTCAAAGTGATAATTTAACTCACTATAATGCTATTCCACCAATGTAGTATAATAGGTATGCAATATTGGAGTTAGGATTATTTCTTATAAAATTATAGGGAGATAATTCTATGTTGTTTCTTGCCTCACTGACTGAATGTGTGTAATCATCTAGGTGTGATTGTATTCAAGTAATAGATAACCAATTCTTTGATCTATGATCATTTCATAATTCTCCCTTAAAGCCTCAAGTAGTGGTTGATGTAGTAATGTTTCTCTTAAAGGGATACTCTCATGAAGATTGATAAATGTGATGATTGAAAAATTCCTTTGAGACCAGTCTAATGGTATCCTCTATTATGGGTTCTAATTAACATGTATAAGTAATGTAATATTGATAGGAAAATCAAGAATCATGTTGATGATGATAAAATAAATTGTTGTGATAGTGTTGATTATTTTGGTAGTAATGATGGATGAATATTCTTCTCTTTGTATAACATTGTTGTTTTTGTCTACATTTGTGTCTACTTTTAAAAAAATGGTTGGCACTAAAGAGGATATTGAATTTTATTTTAAATTCAAGAGAAAGTAAATATAAGATTTTGATAATATCTTTTCCTAAGACCAAACTGTGGTTAATAGGAGAGCTTGTTGAATTGTCTTCACACCACACCTCTTTATAACTTCTCTTTTTGAAATGTTTGATTTTGGATTAAGGTCTTTTCAATATAGTGGAATTTTGGGTGGTGATCTAAAATAATATGTTAAGTCTGTTAGTGGATTTGATAATGTTTTCTTATATATGGGATGTTGGTCAAAGGTAGGTGTTTGGTTGTAAATAGTGGTTTGAAAGATAATGGATGAAGGTTCCCCATTTTGAATAAGATGAAGGAAAATATTATTTTGTGATGAAGGGATATTTTGACATGCTTGTAAGACTTGCTTATCAAGTATGAAAATATGTGTATTATGATGAATATATTTTTCATCTAACATTTCTTATCTTGCTTGATAGGAGAGGTGATAATTATGATCTATGGGTGGATAGTTATGCCTAATATACTTAGTATCTGATAGTTCATAATGGATATGAGATTCATATTTATTAGATGAATAATTATTTGGTTGAAATACAAGCATATTAGTGGCATAAGGATATTTTGGTGAAGTGTTCTTATTTCCATTTGTACTAAATAGAATAGAAAAATTGGCTTGGCTTTGGGAAAAGTGATTAGTTGGATTTGCATAAAATTGTGGATTTGAACCTTGGGACAAAGTGGATGTGAAACTAAACAGTTGATTTTGACTATTGTGGAAAGATTGGTTTTTGTGGATGTTGGAAGGTGAATTTTAATGGAATGTGCTTAGGTTTTCTTGATTTATAATTTTACTCATGGAAATATTTTGATATATGTGGGTATTGGAAAATGGTGATGAAGGTGGACTATAATATTGGTTCATGATAACACCAATGTTTGATCCATATGGATTTATATGCATGGTTTGATTTTGGTTGAATGATGTTTGGTAAGGAGATGACATATGAATATTAAAAAAAATGGGGATTGTAATTAGGGGAATGATTTAATCTTATCCCAACATGAGAATTCTATCCCAAGGGCAAATGTGAATAAGAGATGGTTTGTTGATGAAGATTAAATGAAAAATTTAGAGAGCTCAAATTTCCATCCATGTTGTAGCTCAATTGGTTAAAATTGGAGTTTGAATGCATATTTAGACTTGGGTTTTGGATGGATTGGTAACGTACTTGATTCAAAGGTGAACTTGAATCAAAATTAGGTGAATAAAATTCTAGATCATAAAATGGGCTATTGAAATCATGATTTGGAAAGGAATTGGGATTTTTATTGTTTCAAAAAGCCATGATTCTTTTTACAATGGAAAAAAAATATTGACAAAGATTTTCAAAAAAATATTTAAGATAGCCACCAAAGAAATAATAAAAATAGACAATTTACACAAGAAAGGATAAAAATTAGGCAAAAATGGTGTTGAACAACTATTGGACATTCTATTGTCACTTACTTATTTGTGCTCTTAGTTATAGCCTAATATTTCAAGGTGATAACCATGGAGGATCCTACCATGACCATGACCCACTGAGTCTATTTTTAAGGGTGTGGGGAAAGTAACTTATCGATACTAATCTCTAACTGATACACCAAAGGCAATTGATAAAGAGGCAATCTTAGTATTAAGGTATATATGAGCTCATCTAGGGGAAATAAAACTATTGAATAGATTGATATGTGGACGTACATTATTGGGTCTCATCTTAAAGTGTCTAACATAGTCATAGGGGTCTCAGGGTGTTGACAATCGATAATACCAAATCTTGATTCAACTATTGAAAGTATGGGTAGTGGAGCATGAAATCCCCTCACATCATGATGTGCTTAAAACACACAACCACTTAGGTAATTGAAATAGCTAGATACCAATTATATACCCCACTAGAAAATAGGGTTTGGCCTATTACATGGTGATGAAATCTATCATCAATAGAGCCTATAATAAAAGAAAAAATAAAAAGTTGATACTTATTTTTGATTTCCAGGTATCATCACCAGTGTGATGCCAAGGAAAGAACATACACAAGATCAATTAGGGTAACAAATAATTTACAAGATTGTTTTTGATTTCTAGGTATCATCACCAGTGTGACACCAAGGAAAGAACATATACAACCTTTACAACCAAACAAGAAGATAAAAATAGAAAATAGATTTACTTCGTAGAAAATAATGTGTGATTTATTTACTAGGAATGCAAAAGACTAATAATAAAAGATGTTAGTGAAAATAAATAAATAGAAATAGTTTTATATTTTTGTTTTTTACAATTTGTCTTTGGCCAAAATTCTACAAATAAGGTGTTAGTTTTTTTTTCTTAGGCTGAAGGATAAGATACCATACAAAAAGAAACAAAAAACCATGAAAAATACACAAAAAATAAGCCTTTGTGATTAAATTACAATTACACAATCAAATCAAAATAGCAAAATTGCAAAATGATCACGCAAGAAAAAGATAGAAAACAAGAAAGCTTAAAAAAATAAATTCACTATTATGTTTAACAAAATCACTGCTTAGAAGCACTAAATTGCTATTGAATGAAATCACTTCATGAAAAGACAAAATTGCTATGAAAAATGATGAAATCACTACCCAAAAACATGAAATAACTATGCAAAAAGATGAAATTGTTGCTCAAAAACACAAAATCACTGTATAAAAAGATGAAATCATTGGAATTCAGAATGATATCATTGTTATCTTATGAAATTGCTATTCACCTAAAAAAAATAGAAAAATACAAAAAATGCAAAAAAAGTGGCAAAATCACTATTTGGTCTAACAAAATCACTAATATGTATCACAAAATTGCTATTTATAGTAAAAATGCATAGTTGAGCATGAAATTTGAGACAACTTGTAGTTTGTACCAGCTCAAAAACAAGCGAGATTAAATGCAAAAGATAGGTAAAAATAAAACAAAAAGATTAAAACATGTAGGATAGTCCCACTGGGTGTGCTAAAAATGTATGAATTAAAAAAGTGCAAAGAATAAAGAATAAAAATATTCTAAGCTAAAATTATACTAAATCTAGAGCAATAAATGTTAGAATTAATAATGAAAAACCTTAACAGTTTAGATATCAGAATCTTTCATTATGATTCAAATTTGATTTACTCTTATCAAAATGTGGTGCTCACTCCTCCAATGCAAAGGTAAAATGGGTAGCATTTGAATGCAATATTGACTTTGATTTGATTTGATTATTCTTGTGATCTCTCAATATTTTGATTGATTGCAATATTTTTGATTTTAAAATAGGATGGATGAAAACGGATATTTGCAAGCCTATTTATAGAAGCTTGGATTATGATCTCATGGTGGAGGACCATTTTGAATTTTTCAAGGATCCAAATGATCAATATTTGAGAATGAGTCCTCACCCATGAGGATAGGAACTATCTATACCAGCTGGAGCAAAAAGAGGAGTTAGTTAGCTAACTCAACAACACTTTGTCAAATGGATTGACAACTCAATGGAGGAGTCATAGGAAGTGGAGACTTTTGTGGATTTGGTTGGGATGAGGGAGAGAAAAGTGGGAATGTTTGAATTAGTAAATTAAGGATTATAAATAATTAAAATAAATAATAAAATGTTAACAATTGACTTTTTAAATTTTTTTTGAATTAATTAATTAAATTTAGGAGGAAATGTTATTATTAAATAAAGAAAAATTATTAATAAAATTAAGAAGGATGATTAGATAAATTAATAAAAATGATTAAATAAATTTAAGTGCATTTATACACTAAATAAAATGCAGGTGTCTACATGATCTTCCCTAGAGGGAGAACTACATTGGCCAAAGGCCCTTTGGGTTATGTTGGCAACACTCAGTCGATAAGGGATTTTTTGAGGATAACTCAACCATTCCTACTTCTCCCATTTTTTCCACATTTTAATTTGATCTCCTTTCATGTGCTTGTGAAGGACTAGAGTTTTACATTTTTAGGTCTTCCACCTATAAATTTATGCTCTAAATTGAAACAGATCATGTTCAACCACATGTAAATAAACCTAAATTTTTAGATCTAGTGCATAGTCGAATAAGACAAAGTCACAATAACAAACAATAATGTATTGTGCTCATGTCTATCTCACACATATTTTCCCCAGTAGATATTGAGCCATTATTTTATGATGAATCTATGTTTTACAATTTTCTAATATAGTCACAACCTAAATAAATTTAACACAGCTTGCAATATTTTTTAGAAGGATAATTATCTAACCTTAACCCTATTTTTATTTTTAACAATTTACAGATTCTATGAATTCTATAGATACCTATATTTATTGTATTATGTCTTATATATCATCTTATATTATATTTAAATAGTTTACATTTATAATTAGAGTTTATTTTAATTCATAATTAATTATAGTGTAAACATTTTGGTGAACCCACTATAATTATAACACTACTTGTTACTTGTTGATTTTTACTTAGGGTTAAAATTTAATTCTGTAAAATTTTGAAACTGAAATAATATAGTCATCAACCTTAGATATTACCTTAAAATGGTGATTTATATTTTTGTACTTTGGATTAATTTAACATTAAAAAAGTTTTGTCTTGTCACCTTGGATAAATATTGACATAGAGGTTTTTTTTCAACTTTATGTTAATTTTTTATTTTTTACTATTAAAAATATTTTAGATTTATTTGACTTTAGATTTATTTGTCATTACTTATTTTATTAACTATATTTAGGTAATTTTAAAAATACTTATTTATTGTCATGAATAATTATGCAGTATTTTATTTATAAACATTATGACGTGAGGTGTTTTACTCCAATACTCATAGCCATAATATAAAGCTAAACATATAATTTATTTTACATGTGGTTCACGGTATATCAAAAATTCCTAAGATCCCTTGTTTACATCAATACGAGTCATTTTTTATTCATCTAAATTTTTGTGTACCTAAGAGGAGTGTATCTCCTAGGAAAGTTACTCGTAACTTACCCTCAAAATTGGGGTTAGTGGTCTACAGGCATGGCTATAAATTTTAGTTAGTGCTCTAAAACATTGGTCCAATAATAATCAATGAATGATAATATATATGAGAGCCTAAAAATCATTCTAACCCTTTCCTATATCACCTTTTATGCTTGATTTTTTCTTTAATTTTCTTTTTAGATCATTACTTTACTTGATCTATCTTGTATTTATAGTCATTCATTTTATTAATTTGTACTATATTGTATTCCTCTTAAGTGTAGTTATGAAAATGGATTTTACATTAAAATTGATACTAATAGTATTGAAGATGAATATGATAATGATTTTTAGATAAACATTGATATAAATGAGCATTATAAAGTCGATCAGATAAAGTGAAAGAATTATTTATATTTCATAAAGGTCTCCAAACATACACTCATGAGGTAAATAACATAATTAACATATTTATTGAATATAAAGGTAATAATATATCTAATTGAACCTCATAGTCCTCTCAACCATTGACCTTTCTTATTATAAAAATCCTACTTCAAATATTAATACTTCCACCATTAAATCTATCCCTATTTCTACACCATTAGTCACTTTGAACCCTTTATCTCTTGACTTAGGAACATCTCTTTATTTCCCTCAATTATCCATGCCTATTCCTATTCATGATGCTTACACCCCTCCCATTACTATAGCTAATACTTCCCTTGAGAAATCCCTTCTTATCTTACAAGCCAAGATAGCTAATATCAAGCAAACCAATTCTTAAGCTAGGACTTTATTAGATTATTATACCTTATTTCATAACCTTTTGGCTCCTAAAATTTCATCCCATCTTATTCAAATTGTCTTTGTGTCTCATAATACTCCTCTTTATGAAGGCAAAGGTGATATTGAAAAATATTTATGTGCCTTCCATAAGATTTTCTAGATTATGCAGATAATGACATATTGTTAACTAAGCTATTTCCATAAAGTATCAAAGATTATGATCTTATATATTTATATGGTCTTCCTCACCAATAAATTACAGGCCTTAATCCTTTATCAAATCAAAATTTGGCACATTTTTCTATTAATATTAGTGAAAATATATCATATGATCAAATTATAAAGCTCAAACAAGGTCAAAATGAGATACTTGATGAGTATGTTCTAAGATTAAAAAACTATGCTAGAAAAAATGATAAATCAAATGGCTCATAATGAGTTTCAAGATACTTTTAATCAAATCTTTTTTACTCCTCTCCAAGAGTCTATCATTTTTAGTAATTGTAAATCCTTTGATGAATTATACCATACAATTAAGGAATGTGAAGTCAAATTGATTACATTGAATAAGCTCAAATATTACTTCAATGTTCCTTCTACTTCAATTATCAAGTTTCAATTCAAGCCTATTACAAAAAAAATTAATGAAATAAAAAATGAGGATAAATTTATAGTTGATTATATATCACAACAAATACAAAAGAATCAATTAAAATCTTCACCAAGGAGGCAATTCTCAAGGCTACCTTCACCTCACCAAATGATATTATAAAATATACTTGAATATCATGTTAGTAAACTTCCTCCACCATCATAAATATGTCTATCTAGACTTCAATCTATAATATTTGATGGAAACACATTTTTTGATTATCATAGATGTGTTGGGAATTCTAATAATATATTTTTGAATTTCAATCAAAAAATTCAGGACCTCATTTATGAGAACATTATTGGCATTAGTACACCCAATGAAGAGGCTAAGCCACAAGAAAATAAAAATGTAAATCTCAAAATGTATGCAGAGCCTTTTCTAAATCATGAAGCACAAGATATCAAGAAAAATTATGAAGTACATTATTCATTAATGTTCATCCTCATTCATATTCATATGGACATCCACTTGATAGCATCATTAGTACAGTTACAAGTAAGCTAGCATAACATCCATTTATAAAATTTGATGATGATTCTGATAGACATGAATTATTAATTAGAGCATGTATTGGAATACAAACAATCCATAGTGTTATTATAGACAATGGATCAAGTGATAATGTGTGCATAATAATACTTATACATTCTATTGGTTATAAAGAGAAAGATATATAACATACATATATAATTATGAAAGCGTTTGATGGTCATATAAAAGATACTCTTGAACATATCATATTTAATTTATAAGTGGGACATATCATATTTACTAATCCTTTCATAGTGTTACCAAACATGGTTGTCTTTGATATATTACCAAGGAGACCTTGGTTATATAGAATATGACCACTACAATTCAAAAATGTTGAATAGAATATTCATGATAATCAAGGGGTTAAAATTTTATAAATTCAATATGAATATTTTATGGAACCAAAAATACTTACTTCTACTCCACAATAATTGGTTGGCACAATTATTAAACAAATTGATAATGAATTAATTTATATGACTATTCAATATCATGATTCATATTTAAATAATAACATTCCAAAATCATTTTTTACACCTACATATGAGCATTATCATATTTCATTATATTATTCTAGTTATGAGAATTATGATATTACATATTATCCATGTATTCTTGAGTATAATATGATTACCTATGAGCATGATCACTTGGATATAAAAACTAGGATATATTCTCCTAAGAATAAAGTGGCACATAACACAAGGAATTTATCTAATACATCATCACGAGCTATTCAAAAATATCTAATACATGAGTGGGTTTTTACATCATCTCCTCCCATGCATGAAGATATAGGTTTAGAATGATATATGAGTAGTGATTCAGAGGATTATTTTATAACACACAGTTCTTCTTTAAATTCAAAAGCTTATACACTTAACACATATTCTCTTGCACAAGATATTTCTCCTTATTATAAAGGAGTTATATATGCATATGAGTTCCTATTGATGAGATCATTTCTTGGGCACATTATATCATTCCTTCCCCACCTCATGTCTAGGCTAGTGACCTTGATTATATTCCTAGCATAATACCTACTCGTACATAGATTCCTTGATCTTTATTTATTTTTTATTATTTTTATACACATAATCTAATTTTATTCTATCCCTTCACTCTATTTTTCACTTTGGGATACTTATTCCCTTGTTTGCTTCAACCCAACTCAAACAACCCAAGAAAATTATATTTCTAATATTTCAATGCACATTTCTCATAGAGATTATTTACTAATTATTAAACATCTATACATTCTTTAGTTTTCATTTGTACTTTCATACCCACATATATCTACTTTTACATGAGGTTACATGCCTTGATTACCATATATGTTACATATAAACCTACATTAGGGGAATTTCACTTTCTTTATTTCTATCCATTCTATGCTTTAGCACCTTGTTAAGGGTTGTTCAAACCTCCCCCTACTTATTCCTTTTGAAAACATTGTTTATTATCCTTTTTTTTAATATTTTTAAAATTTCACTTATGCATGTTTTACTTTTCAACTATATAAAAATACAAAAAACATTCATTGATTCTAAATTTAAAAAAAAAGAAAATATTTTCAATAAAATCTAAAACTAGGACCTATAATCATATTTTCATGTTATTTTATTATATACTTGCATATGCCATCTCTATTTATTTTCATTAAATAAAATATTTCATTACCTTTTCAATACATAATACTTTTCACAAGATATATGAGTGTGAAACATGACATATTTTTACAAAACTAAGAAACAGTCATACATGAAATAAGTTGTACTGATTCTAAATTCTTTTATGTAATTAATCAAGATAAAATCACACTATTTAGACAATAGATCATGCGCACTTATCCTCTACTACAGACCTACCCCTATGCATTTCACATCTTTGTTTCTAAATGCAACACTATCATAAAAACCTATTATAAATTTTTTAATCATAAAGCATAAATCATATTTAAATATCAATAAAATTTCAAGCTAAGACCTACTCTTACATAGTTTTGATTCTAGGCAAGCCTTTTACCCAACAACCTTACTTCATTAGGGGAATTTCATCACTCTATATAAGAAATTTTATAGATTTTATCTATCCATAATATCTTTTCCATGTTGAGTTATAAGGAAAATAAATGTCTTGTTCTTCAGCCATTCTTTACATATGTCCTGATGAAATATGTTATTTGCTAACATGGACATAGATATATATGTTCAAAATATGTTAGTTTCATTTTATCTATGCTTCCTCCATATGCTTACTTCATTACATTACATGCTTAAAATTTATTTCTTATTGTATGTGTCCCTTTACCTTGTGTATGTTCAACATACAACTCCTTGCTTGTATGGTATCATCATGTCATGTGTGTGCAATAATCGGCCTTATATGTTTATGAAAAAATTACATGTCCCTTGTATTTATCCTTTGGAATTTATGTGTGATATTTATGCAAGGTTTATAATTTTATGTAACAGTTACATGTCCTTTGTATGTGGAATTTGGGCCTTCTTACATATTGTGTTAATTTTATTATATTCTGATTACTTGTTATTATTGTGCCATGATTAATATCATGCACTAGTATTTATCTATTACATACATATATTGTGTAATGATATATATCATGCAAATACTAATTATGTGTTTCAAATTCCTCATATATTCGATATTATGCTTACAATAAATATTCAAGACATGTAAGTTTTGTAATGCTTCATAAATTATTTAAGTGATATATTAAAATTACATGATGTAAATTAGTATGCAATATTTATATATGTGTCAATGTTATATCTATAATATTCCAATACAATTAAAATATTCAAATGTTATTACATGATTCCATATTTCACAAATTCTCTCACTTTTTTATTTTGAGACAAGTTATTTGCAAGAAATTTCCCTCATCTCAAAATGGGGGCATCATAATTGGATTATCTCCAAGCTTTCATAAGGAAGACATTTTATATTTGATAGTTTATTTTATTTTTAAATAATAATTTTAACATTATGGTGGAATTTTTCTTTCTTATGGACTCCACTCTTATAGCTATAGGGGGCATGATATGAATTCATGTCCAATTTATTACTCTATAAATTTTATATACATATTTTTAAAGTTTCAAATTTTAAAGAATTTATAGTTCAAATCTATATCCATCTATAATAGTGTGATTCATATTTTACAAGTAGACCATGTTTGAGTTTAATGATGCTCTAGTCTTGTTTTCACTTTATCAAGCCACATTTTGGTTCCCCCTCTTATTTTTTGTTTATCAACTGAGTCACTCTTGAAATTAGTTACACTCCACATCTTAGTTGCATTTTAATGAACCAAGTTTTTATTTCCCATCTCTTCAAGCATTATAGAGTACTCTATGAGGGTTGGAGTATATAATATTTCTAACTCAAGCATTTTCACTTGTTTTTTAAAATTTCGACTTGATCACTCTCAATTCTCTACATGTACAACAATTATCCAAATTCATCAACAAGGGTACATGCACTTATCTAATATAAAGACAAAGTGCGTATGCACACTCAAGTTTTGCATTTCCTTTACTCTAGTAATTTTAAGCATCATTATAATAAAGGGGGAAGCAAATGTAGACACTCAAAATTAACAAATAAATTCTTAAAAATACTTTCTCTTGACACCTTTATCTTGCTTGGCCAATTCATCATTTTGATTATCTACGATCTCTAATAAATCCTTCAAAGTTTTTTTATTTACTGAGAACATATTCCAAACTTCCCTATTTTATCCTTATTCATCTCTATTCAGCATATACTTTATTATCACTTTTATTTTAGAAGCTTCTATTATTTTATGAAAAGTACATAATGTGCAAACATGGACACATTTTTCACCTATCCAATAGTGTGAACTTGTCTCCCATGCTCTAACGATCATATTTTTGAAATAACATGCTTCATAATGGATTTACCACACATGTAAATATGTCATTTATCTAAAAACATTTAAAATATTTCTCCATAAAATCACATCAAGGGTCATTTTAGAAATGATTTAAAATTTCATTAACAAGGAATATTTTTTATTTTAAAACCAACTTTTTTATGGGTAAATACCTCTATTTCAATTCCACTATAATTTTAAAGTCCTTGTCCAATTCCAATTTTTAATATTATAGGTTAATATAATACTTTTTCAATAATTCTAATCAAATTTTTTGGTTGCATTCTTATTATATTACCTAAAGGTATAACTACATATGCATGAGTCCCTTTAGGCTATGTAAGCAAAAATCTATGAATAAGGGGGTTTTTAGGATAACTTAGCCATTCCTACTTGCCATATTTTTTATTCCTTTTGCATTTGATCTCATTTTGTGTGTTTACGTATGAATAAGGTTATAATTTTATAGGTACCTTATATGTTAATTAGATATCATCACATAAATAAATCACATTTAGACACAGGTGAACAAACCTAGCTTTTCAAATCCAGTGCATAGTCTAATAGGATAAAGACATAGTAGTAAACAATAATAAATTGTACTCCTATCTACCTCCTATGGATTTGTCCAAATAGAAAACAAACCACTCTTTTATAATTCATATATGTTTTTAGGTTTTTTAATATAATCATATCTTACATAAAGTTAACAAAGTCTAAAATAAATCAACTAGAAGGACAATTCTCTAACCCTAACCCTAGTTTTTATTTTTAGTAATTTATAAATTCTATAAAATTTTTAGATCTCTATATTTACTATATTATATATTATATATCATCATATATCATATTTAAATATTTTACATTTCTAATTAGAGTTAATTTTAATTCATAATTAATTCTAGTGTAGACACATATTCATGTCCATAGTATGTATCCCTTGGCCTTACTATGTGACATTTCACTTGTGTTTGTGTAATTTTTTATCTTATTTAGTTTGATGATTTTCATGATCCATATCATGCACTAACTATTTCATATGATTATTATATTATAACTACTACTATGATCTTCATTTATACATTTATGTAGGCCTTATATCATATGTTGTGTAAATGCTTTGAATGATACATTTCTCACTATCATATGTTTTTACATATGCTAAGATATTCAATGATTATAACCTGATACACATGATGTAGTTGAGTTTTATTTTGAGATGATTGAATTTTTAGAATGCATCCCCAACCTTAAAATGGGAGCATTTCAGTGGGATTTTCATATGAAAATAAGTCTCCATAAGTAAAAATTAGTTTTTGGTACAAAATATAGTTTCAAAGAAATTAAAATGGTTCAAAAATTTAATTATTGGTATATATTATGTAATAATATGCCATTCATATGCACTCCTATTTTAGAAAAAAAGTAAAAATTATTATGCTTTGGTTGTATAAAACAAATTCATGCATAAGCTTCAAACACAAATTAATTATTTTGCATATATATATATATATATATATATATATATATATATATATATATATATATATATATATATATATATAGTTACATATTTTATGTCTATCACATGGGGGAATGGTACAAATTCATGCAAATTATACTATTTTTCAAATTCAATAGTAATTATATATATATATCCCATATTGTATATACTATTTTATGTTTGTGTCCATGGTAAGAGCATGGATGTTATCCATTTTCTTGTGATCATGCATTCAAGAACTTTAACTACTAAGAATAAATGAACTATTGAAAACTAATTTAGTTCTACAAAAATATATAGACCTGAATATGAAATATAATAACTTAAATAATTTGAAATTATCTATAAATATTAAATTGAGAATGAAATGCATAAGCCTCACTTGGATATAACTTATGTTGATTGTATAGGTTGACTACTAGCAAGAAACTTATAAGAATGATATATGAATTGCATCACACTTAAAATCAACATTTTACAATGTAATGGGACAGGGGTTAACTATGAGTACATGGTCACACTATATCCTTTTCATTTGGAAATTTTAGTTTTCTATTTTAATTTACATGTTATTTTTATATTTGAGTGCATATGGTTGTCAGATACGCAGTGTTGATAATGTGTGGGAGCTGATTTGATGCACAAAAGACCTACAAAAGTAAAAATTAACAATAAATACAATAAAAATAAAATATAAATACTGGAATTAGGAAAGGGGAATAATCTATCTATCCTCATAAAACCCAATATAATCTAATTTTGGCCTACATATCCCAAAAAGGCCTCAAGTTGATGTAGTTTTCCCTCCTATAGTGAGCATATGAATCTTGATATTTTATGTATAAATGAAACTAGATAGATTGAAAAAAAATATTGAAAATGGTTTCATTTCACCTATTATAAAATATATTTAGACTTTACCTTTGAGTACTGCATTTATCAAAATTACAATTATAAATATTAGTGCATTTTTGTTTAATGTGCAATGATTTTATGAGGTCTTTCGGGTAGAGTATTGAGTGTATTTTATGTGCTTAAATAGTTATAAATTTATAATATTTGCATTAATTTATTTTTTTAAAATCATGAGAGGGATGAAATGGATAATTTAAAATATTAAAAGTAACCATTATATCACTTTGCACAAGGTAACACTAGTGGACAATGTCGACTTGAGATCATGTCTACCTAGTGCATTCTTATTCCAAAAGGATAGAATTTATTGAAAACTTGTATGGTTGAATCTATAAGTAGAATAGGGATGTTTAAATTATGTTATAATTTTTTTAATATAATTAATATAATAATTAAGGATCTCATATAGATTTCAAGTTAATGTAATGGATAATAGGTCAACTGATGGTAAGGATGTCAAGATTAAAAAATGTCAAGAACTTGATGATTAAATTTTGAGTGTCTACATTATTCTAGTGATGTAATGAAGTGAAATTAATATATTAAAGGAAATTTTAACCTAATAATGTATAAATAATTTTCCTTTTGATGTGAATCTTGATTATGAAAGATGTCTCAATGAAAAACCTACAACAATGTCGTTGATATTAGTTACTATCCATATTTGAAAATTGTAAATCTTCAATTTTAAATTTATATAGAGATTAAGGAATCTATACACCTGAAAGAGTGTGTAATCTAATTTTCCCTATAACTTAAAATTGGATAAGTCCATTCCCAGTTATTAGAGTATTTGGAGTGAAGATACGGAGCTTGCAACCTTATTTTTCTCTTGCCTAGGGAGAAAAAACAATTTTAAAAGTGGTAATAGGATGAGTGGTATGCTATTAGGTGTCACTAAATCATAACCTTACCAGCTTGTATGGTTGGAACTTATGGTAATTGAGAGTGATCAAATATAAATGAGTGAAGATTTTGAATTACACAAGGGTATGCTGTCATTTTTGAAGATTGATCTTAATTAAGGGTGAAGTCCTAACCATAGAGTGTCACTAGACTCTAATGAGAAATAAATTAAAAATGTGGAACCACACATGAATTTTGTAAAAGTGAATCCATAGACATTGAGTGTCAATAAAATATAATGTGTCCCAATTGTAACTTTATGAAACACACCATTATACATAGATCTAGATTCAATTTGAAAATTTATACCTTTAAAAATTCTTGAACTTTAAAAATTATAAATTTGAAAATTGCAATGTTGAAACATGAATGCGACTGAATATCATGCCCCTTATATATGTACTAATTTGATATAGAATCCTAATTAAAATCATAACCATTTGAAACTTGTAACTTGTAACTATTTGAAACCTATAACTTATAATTATTTTTCATACGCCCATGCATTTACATCAAGTATATGTAAATTTTTAGTCAAGTGTTTGAATCATATTACAATTATAAAAATTGTATAATGCCATAAATCTAATTGTTTTTCTCATTAGGACTTGAATTATCAAGGAAACCCATTGTGATGCTCCCCCCCTTTTTAGATACAAGACATAGACTATAATTCAATGATGTAAAAATAGGACTTGTATAATATGTGAAAGATATAATCATAAGTAATATGTATTTCATCATAAGATTGAAAATAACATCGATCTATATATGAAACATGGGTTTTATACACACACACACACACACATGTATATGTATATGTATATGTATGTGTATGTATATGTATATATATGTATGTATGTATGTGTGTGTGTGTGTGTGTGTGTGTGTGTGTGTGTGTGTGTGTGTGTGTGTGTGTGTGTGTGTGTGTGTGTGTGTGTGTGTATATATGTATATATATGTATGTATGTATGTATGTATGTATGTATGTATATGTGTGTGTATGTGTGATACACACACACACACACACACACACACACACAAAATAAGTATTAAATTTTAGAACTTAGCATCATATACTTAAGTATTAATGTTATTAAGTATGAAATATATTGCAAGTTATTCACACAATAAGTATTAAATTTTAGAACTTAGCATGTAGTAATGTAAGAATTTTATAAATAAATATAGAGAAAATGAGGCTAGTCTACATCAACCATATATATCAAAATCATTATTAATAATAATCATAATCATTACAACACAATGTAAATTATGAATTATTATCAAAACATTGGTATAATACATAATTCAACATGGTAGAAATGTTGTGGAAGACACAACATGTTGAAGTGTTTGATGATATACCTCCAACTTAGCAAGGCTACTAGGTAAAAAGGAAATCCCAACATCAAAATTAATGTAATAGTATGTCTTATATCATAATCACATACCTTGTAAAAATTAGTGGTTATTCAAAAATTAAATATTCTATCTACTTATCATGTCACAAATAACATATGTAGATAAGCGAACTAGAAAGATAAGAAAATGCTTACAGGTCTAATTTTAAACTTTTGGAAATATTTAGATTATTTTGTATTTTTAGAATAGATGAATATTTAGAATTTTTTTTTACCATATTTGAAAATTTTGTTGAATTGATGAAATTTTTAATTTTTTTCCAAAATTGGAATTGAAAATTAAGAATCAAGGCTTCATAAATTGTAAGTATGAAGTATTTGACCAATATGAAACAAGGTGTTAAAGCATAGTGTGGTAAGAAGGAAATTAATAGTATTCCACCAATGTATGTGTTTTTGAATCATATCAATGTATCATAAAGGATTAATATAGACAAGATAGTATATGCCCCCAGTGGATGAGAGACTATGTGTTGTCTTGTAGAATATGGTTATGTAAGTGAAATGGAAGACATATCATGACAAATATGTAATAGTAAGGAAACTTGATTGTTCATAAATAATGTGCATGAAAAACTTTGGAATATATTTGTGTTTGGATAGTTTTAATTGGTTTGAAAATTAATAAGGAAAGTGTCTAAAGTGAAAATAAATACAAGGGTTATAAGAATGCACATATTTTAGAGTTTGATATATAATTGAAATTTTATTTTGTGTATGATTCAATTTTTCTATGTTTGTATTATTTGGTAGGCTTAAGACTAGTTCATTTCATCTTTGCTTTAGAATTTTAGCATTTACATCCTAATAAAATTTCCAACTTGATGGAGATAAGAATTTGTAATAATCAATTGTTTGGTTATTTCTTTAACTTGTAATAATTGATTCATTACGCACATGTGTTTCATTTTATATATATATATATATATATATATATATATACATATATATATATATATATATATTTGTATCTTAGGAATCCATACTTTTGTAGGAGACATAGTTGGCATTTTTTTAATTTGTGAATTAGAAAATTCTTGTGTTACTACTTTTTCATTGTTTATTTTGTTAAGTTGGTAATTATCAACTATATATTTAGCTTGATATTCATCATTACTATAATCCTTTCATACCATTATATCTTTTATTAGATATTTTTTAAAGATATTCTATCTAACATTTGCATATTTTGAAGAAAAAGATGAATTTGTTTTTTGGCTTATTATCCATTTTTTGAAATGAGATAATTCATTTATTTGAAAGTCATTTTAATTTATTTTAAAATTCATAACAATTATTATCAATAAATCCATTAATTACTTGATAAGTACAAAATGGTTTACCCTTATTTTTTTCCAAATGATGAGGAGAGTGATAGTAATTGAGTAATTTTATTAATTTTTTATCGAATAATGTATTTAAAATATCATGTGGGAAATCATTGAAAGTAAATTTTAGAGGTTGTACGTTCCTTTATGTAAAGTAATGATTATGATTAGTATGTTTAGTAATAAATATTTTTACTTTATGTAATACTTTGACATTTTTGAAGGTGGATTTATCCATATTCACTAGATTATAAACATCAAGGTGTTCTTATTTAGTAGGAATTATTTAGCATGTTCATTATTAGAAGATACTTTGTGATTTAAAATTTTAATTTAATTTGAAATATGTGTGTTTATATTAGATGATTGGACCTTATTATTTAGATTTTCATTGTGTAACTCAATGTCCCCATATATATTATTTAATACTTGAACAATACCCAATTCTTATTCTAATGCTAGTGCCTCATTAAAGAGAGCTATAAATTATTCACAAGTATAATAAATTAGATTATTTTTAATGGATATATTAGATCATTATAAAAAATATATTTTACTTCCAAATCAGTTAGTAGGTAGATTAGTTGATGCATAATAGTCTTAAATCTTAGAATGTAATCATAAACCTGTTCAATTTTTCCTTGATGCAAAGAAGGTGATATTTTATAAGTAACCCTAGGTAACTTATTTTGAATATATTATATAAATAATTATTCCTATAGTTTTATATAATTATTTAGGTATCCTTTAGGGAGATAATGAAACCAAACAAGTGCACATCCCACGAGACTATTAAGAAATAATTATAATAACATTTAACTATTATTGTATCCATTCAAGGTTTCTCTAAAAATTATAATATGGAGGTAATGTTATCAAATTCCATGAAATTTATAAAATTTAGTCATTTTGAAATTAGGAGGAAAAGGTTCATATAAAATGTTATGCATAATAGGATTACCATGGACTACATTAGAGTCAACCCAAGTGTGATACACTTTAATTTTTAAGGATAATTGATGTAATTGAGATTTAAAATCACATAAAACATGTATTAAGGATACTAAATTTTTTTAATTCATGTTGAGGTTTTTAATATATTCATTTAAGGGTTGAATTATATTTTTAAATTTAGCCACGGGAACACTAGTTCTAATAGGAGATGTAATTAAAAGGGTAATATTTTCCTTTTGTTTACTATATTCATTAGATATATATGAATAATTTTTATCTTGTTTATTTATAAAATTAAAAGTTTTATTATTAACTAAATATGCATTTTCATCATGTGGCAAATTTATGCTAAGATTATGACATTGTGACATAAAATTAGTGTCATGTAAAGACAAACATGAGGTTGAAGTTAAATCATCATTAGATTTAAAATTAATGTCCTTGATTTCAACTATAACTTATGATATGTTAGGAGAAGAGGAATAAATATCACATTCCTTGGTTGAAAAAGGTGAAAACCTATGCCATGTAGGATAAATATCTACTAATTGGGAAGAATAAAGGATGATATCATGACTATTAAAACTTGGTTATAATTCAATGGAATGAGAAACAATAATTTGTTTATGAACACCATCCTAATTTCGTCAAAATTTATGTGTATTTATTTTATAAGTGCAAATGTGATAAAGTGCATTAGAAAAGTGGAAAGAAAATTTAGGTGTGAAAGGATAAGGTTTATCTTTTATGATTATAGGTGTAAATTTAAGAGAGAGTAAATATTCATTTTAAAAATTCTCTTTTTAATTTAAATTATGAGTTAATGAAGAAGATAAAGGAGGATCCCAGTTATAATATAAAGCTAAACCTATGGTGGAATAGAAATAAATACATGAAGAGGAGTTTAAGCGTAACTCTAAATAAGAATCTAAAGGTGACTCTAGAGAGGAATATATAGGTGGCTTTCAAGAGGAATATAGAGGTGAATTTGAAAAGGGATTCAAGGATGAATCAAGTGAGAGATCCAAAGAAGGATCTAGGGATGAATCTAAAGAGGTAAAAATTGGTGTATTTTTATCCTCAAGGGGAAATTGGTAAGTTGTTTCTATGTATGATTGTTTCCAATATGCATCAAAATCATATTGTCTATTCAGCATTACATCATCAAAATAAAAATCATCCATATATGCTTCTTCAATATTTTTTTCTTATTTTGGTTTTTCCATTCATTATCATAAGTAAAAGGCAGAACATGGGTAGACAATAATTTATTTAAATTATGAACATCATTAACATATGTATTTTGATTATCCATGAGATATATAATGAATTTAAATAAAAAAATAAAATAATTATTGTTATCAAGTAATCTTTTATGTAGAAAATATATATGAGTACAATATAATATGATTAAAAAATGATAATGAATGTGAATATAATACAATAAAAAAACAAGTATAAAGAGTGATCTAGGCAAGGGTTTAAATGATTGTGTGGGCCCTTAAATATACTTACTCATTAAAAGAGTAGTGTTAGACAAAAAAAATTATATCACCAATTACAGAGGAAAATCCATGCCTAAACCCATAAACCCACTATATTATCTTTGAGGATCTAATGAGAGTTAATTACCTAGGTGATAAACTCTTGTAAGGTGCACCACAAATCAAATGACTAAAATATTCTTCCTATTAAATAAATAAGTGACCCTAGTTATTTATTATTTATGATGAGGTACATGGAAACTAAACCCCATGTTTAGTGTTGTAAAATGGCTTGAATTTGGGGTAGTACCCCTAACACCATGGTGTTAATAAAATAGACAACCGCTTAGCCCATAAAGATGGTCACTAAGTAGTTTAAAAACTTCTATAACATAGTTTATAGAAAATGGAAATAAGAAAATAAAAAATAAAGAGAAAGTAAAATTGAAACATTTTTGTGTATAAATATCAACAAATTTCAATTTGAGGTTGAAATAAATAAATTTAGTGTCATATTTTATCAAAGGTAAAAAGGAAATTTATTCAATGTTGGATTAAATCCAAAGTTGAATTATATTGACTCATGGTTTCATAATTATATCCAAGGTTAAAGGCTATTATGTTTCACTATCAGGGATTCAAATAAATTTTTATGAAATCCTAGAAGAAAAATTAATCAAGAATGAATCGGTGTTCTAAATAAAACATGGATTCACCAAAATGTTTATTGTTATTTTTTATTTAAAAATGAAATGTTAAAAATAAATAAACTATTGAAAATTGATTGAGATCTAGATTAATATATAAATCTAAATGTGTAATGAAGTAATTTTTAAAAAATAAAATGAGTTATGAATAGTAAATTAATAATGAAATGTATAAACTTAGCTTAGATCTAAATTATGTTGACACTACAAGCTAACTACTAGTGGGAAACTAATGAGAATGATCTATCAATCACATCACCCCTAAAATTGATTTTAAAATATATTATGATAAGTGTCCACTATGAGGGTAGGGTTGCACCACAACCCTATCCTTCGACCATGATAGTGTCCAAGTTGACTTTAGAGATGATTTTTATATTTAATTACATGTGTCTATCATATTCCCTATTAATAAAATATCAAAGTAGAATTGATGTGTAGAAGACCTATAAAAGTAAAACAATAGCTCATGCATAATAAAAATAATTAAAATAAAAGAAAAAGGGGGGAATTAGGTAAGGGTAATAACCAATGCATCCTCAAAAAACCTTACATAAACTAAATGATACCTACATATTATAAAGGGACTTAGGCCAATGTAGTTATCCCTCTTAGAGTGAGTGTGTGAATATTAATATTTATTATATGAATTTAAATAGATAGATTAACTTGAATGATTAGAAATGTATTCCATTGACTTTAAATAATATAGCTTTAGAATTTCCCTATGAGTATTGTAATAAATCAGAATTTGAATTGGAAATATTAGTGATTTTTTCTCAATGTGTAGTGTTTTTTAAGATTCTTCATGTAGTATATTGAGTGAATTTTATGTGATTATATAGATGAAATTTTATAATATTCAAATTAACCATATTTTATAAAATTATAAGAGGGTTGACATGGATCATTTTAAATTCAATAAGTAATCGCTAGATTACTTTAGATAAGGGAAATGTAGTAGACAGGTTGACCTGTAGTCATGTCTACCTAGTGTGTTCTTTCCCTAGAAGGTTAGAAACTTTTAAAAATTATCTAATAGAATATAATAATAATATGTATGTTTTAATTGTGTTCTCATTATGTTCAAGATATTTAATATAATAATGATAGATCACTGATATTTCAAGTTAATGTAATAGTGAATAGGTCAAGTGATGGTAAAGATATCGAGATTAAAATTGTCAAGAACTGAATGATTAAAGTTTGAGTGTCTACATAACTAAGGAATAAAGTGATAATTTAATCTATATACCATATATAGTGGTTTATCTAGTTAAATTTCATAATTCATAACTTGGAGATTCAACATCCTCCAACACTATTGCCTATGAATCCTTTATTGATTCCAACCCATTTCCATCTTGGGGTTATAAATACCAAAAGCAAAAAATTGAGGGTTTTTCATTCTTAATGGGTTTTATTTCATGTATAGTTTCATTTCAAATTAGGTATTGATCACCCTCAATTCTCCATTGGCTCTACAAAGGAACTAACTTCTCTAAGCGATTTATAGAAAGCATCAACACTTAAATGCTTCAAATAATCATCATATTTATTAAAACTATATGGAAGCAATGGTATCACACTTTAAAGTGTACTCTATTTTTATTTAAAATTAAAATATTTTAAAATTTAGGATACATTTCAATTTTCAATTTCATAATAGATATTAACTAATTTTACATCATTACATGATTCACTATGGAACACTTTGCATGATTGGAGCTTTCTCCCAAAGATAAAGTGTGTTTTAAACACTCAAGTATATATTTAATTTTTCTCTACAAATTTCATTTTTATACTAAACGGGGGGGGGGAGTGTATACACTCATATTTGGTCATGAATACTTGATAATTTTATTTTTATCCCATTTTTACCTTAATTGACTTATGCACTTAATCTAATCCTATTTCACCACCTCACTCTATACTAAGTACTTGTATAGACATATCCATTTCTTAGTTACTATTTTAGACCTACATAATTGTTCTTAATTATTAAATCCTCTCTAAGAATTTGTATGGAAATTTAAATTTCTAAAATCAAGTGTCACCCCTCCCAGGATAAAATTAACTTGTATGGGATGGGACCATAAGTTGATAAAGTCATAATGGGTGAATATTATATCTTCCCTTAGCAACAATTTTTTTTCAAATTTAAACCCTCCATTATAGGTTGATCTATATTTTTAGTAAAGGTAGTGTGAGTTTTCACCCTTTTAGATTGTTATACAAGTACCTCTAAGACACTCATTCTATTACTTAGAAAGCATTTCAAAAATTCACTATTGATGCACACTTACACAATTTTACATTGAGAAAATCTTCCTTATTCTTCCAAAATATATTTCTAATTACTTGAATTATGCATTACCCAACTCAAAATCCTATTATATCTAATTAAAGTAAATTATTATCAAGTATTCAAGCCATCTCTAGTTGCTTATATGTAGAAAATGGATAAAAATTACATTAAGGCCTCTATGTGGGAGACATATGTGGGATTAAAATTCCTCCTTAGAGTATATGATATGGATGTAACATTAAATAATCATAGGGTTGATTAGGGTCATCTTAATGCATTACATTCCCCACATACATTTCATAGGTTTTCAACTATTTTAGGACGTACTAGGGTTTTAACTTTGAATAATTCATTTTTAAGTCATCTGATAACATCCAAAGGTAAAGTTTTCACACAGTCATTATTCAAGTAGGTGTAGGTGATTTTACCCTTAGTTACCTATTTTTTCATAGAGGTCAAGATCGACCCACAAAGGAAAATATTGGTTATCATTCATGTCCCATTCTAGTCAATCATGATCTAAAATAGTGATAATCCTTGTTTCAATTAAACATGCATAATCATATCTATATTTTTCATTCTAGTTGTCTTTCAATCACACACAATCAACTTACAGACATAAATCAATTAAGTATTCTTATTTTTTTTTAATATTATTTCATTCATTCATTCTTTATCTATTTTAGTACTTTTACTTTCACTCTACTAGCTACAAGTCACTTATAATATTCTATACCCTTATATTTATTTTATATTAATTAGAGATAATACATGAATTAATTCAAAGTACCTAAGGATAAGGTTGATGTGGAGGACACTTGTTTGTATAAATGTAATCAATGGTGAGATTAGTCGATCTATATGTGAATGTATTATGGATTGTGGATCTATATAAACATGCATCCCTTACCTATTAGATATAATATATAATGGTTGTCAATGATGAGGAATTGTTTGTATTATAAGAATTACCATTCCAAAGTAAGGAAGGAAGGAATCCAATTTTAGATCCCTTAGTTGTTATTATAAATACCAAGTATAATTACATTTTTTAGAATGTAATTAGGGTGTATATTCAATATTTAATATTTTAAAGTTTAATATATCATGTGTATTTCCTTATTTTTTAGGTCAATGGATAGATTGTAACAATATTATACATATTTTTCATTAATCCTAGTTATCTTAGGTATCTTTTATCTTATTCTAATAAGTTTAATTTCCATTCACATATGAATAGGAAGGGTCATTTAGGAAAGAGAAGTGAATAGCCATTTCCTAGATTATTTATTGTATTGCTTTGTTCTTTTCAATTTTGAATCATGAAATAAAATTTTGGCTTGCAAAAATTTGTTAGATCATTTTTATTCTTAATAATACATTTAGCCTAACATTAGTATTAGAGTAATGGATTTCATTTTTTTGATTTTTCAATTTATTATTCCTCTTCATTCCCAATTTTAAATGATAATAAAATTGGTCTTTGACTTGAAAAAAATGTTTGAGTTCAATATGAAGTTGGGTGAAATATTAAAAATGGGTTTTTTCTAATTTAAGAACTGAAAACATAACATGTTTTATTGGTTGAACTATGTTAAACCTCCAAATCTAGTGTTCCATTGGATTGTGCATTATATTTTGTATAGAGGCATTTCAACTGAGTTTTTGATACTATTTCTATGGATTTTTTGTATGTAAGTTAGAATGCTATATGTTGGCATTTATTTTGAGGAATTTTGTTTAATTTATAGACTATATTTCCAACATTCTAATATTGAAAATTTTATCAATAAGAAAAATACTAGGTAGAAACCTTTATAGGCTTAGAGATACTTTAATTTTAAGCTGTTTTTATTTTAAAAAACAAATTTTATTTTTTTATGTGCTTTCTTTCAAATTTTGAATCATATTGATTGCCTTGAGAAATATACTCTATGTAAATTTGAAAAAAAACAACCAAAAAATTCAAATAAAAGAAAAATAAGGAGAGATACTCTTTTATACATTTACTTTTATCAAAAAACATAAACTAGAAATCAATAAAAATTGAGTATATCATCAAATATGAGGTTTTCTTGTTAAGATGATATCAATGATAGGGAGAATCCTTTTCACATGCAACCTAGATACTATTGAATAAGTTGACCACAATTCAAATTAGGTCAACCCGCTATATAGTCAAACTTGTTATAGGGGTCCTCTACGGTGTAAAATGTGTTTAATAAGGTCAAGCACATGTGTTTTATCTTTATCATCTTTGTATTATTTGTCCTATGCCATTCTAAGGTCACTTTTGGGTCATTTATTGAACTTGTATGAGTTTAAAAAAGAAGACAAGTGTTTCAAATGCATATTCAACATCACACATTGTAAATTTGATAAAATGTAGGTGCAACATCAAAACAATAAGATCAATGGGAAAAGAGGTAGTTTCAAGAAATTATATGGATTTTGAAATAGTTATGGCATGTGTGGCTACTTCAATAGTGCCTCATGAATTTACCTCAACTCACTATCATGCTTGCAAAGATTTTATAGACCTAAAATTGATCAAAACCATTATATATTTCCTATTAATCTCCTAGACAAGGTCAAATGGTTAACCAATTTTAGCTTGGTATAGCTAGGAGGAGTTGAGTCAGATAAAATGAACTTGGTGGGTGGTATTACTCCATGTTTATTACAAATTTATGTCCATAGATAGAGGATTGGTGACCTGAGCTTCATGAACTATTACTAAGAGTGCTAATGACTCTTTTCTTATTATACAGCCTCATGGCCTTCAAATATCTTTTATGTTTGCATTATTCTATGCAATTCAAGTTATGTACATGATCTTGAGAGGCATGAAAACATTTCTCATGTGATAATTAGTCTATTTTTTATTTGTGGTGTGAATAATTTGACATGATCACTTTCATCTTGCTAGGAGGATTCCAATGAAAGTCTATAGACTATGTTTCATAATTTCAAAGTTTCTCTCTCATATAGTGGTCTTAGATCAAAGGATACATGTTACTTAAACTCTCACATTATGTGGTGATCATTTGTTCATTTGGAGTTTGAGTCTCAAGGAGTATCACTTGATGAATTTTAGGGCCTAAAACATACACATTGTTAGTTTCCCTTGTAATTATCACTTATAGTCAATTGAGATTGAGCATTGACTAGCCAGGTTGACGAAATAGGAATGTTTCAAGGATTGTGAAGATACCCTCAAAGTGTAAATAATAAGATTGATCTATTATAAAATTTAGAGATTGGTTATGACAACCAATTCAACACATATAGTTTAAAGAATTTCTAGACCTATAGACAGTTTCCAATAGGGGTCTGAGTATAATTCACAGAGGTATGCGAGTGTTAAGATGATGATGTTTGAACTCACTTGAAGCCTTCATTGAGGTTTGAGAGGATAAAAAACATCCTGATGACAATAGTGAGGGAATTATATGAAATAAAACTTCAATGTCTACAAGTTAGGAAAAATTATATTTGAGATACTTTACCTTAACTTCTCTGAATCACATTTTGCCTCACACTAATGCCATCTTATGATGAATATATTGAAGTTTGTGAAAGACTAAATGGACTCATACTTTCATTCTAGGAATTATTATATCACATATTGACATGTGAATTATTTTTTGGTCAAGGAAATGAAGTTTGAGTAATTTACAAATTAAACCAATTTTTACTGTAGGTGTTCAGTAACTACAATGTCAAAAGACCAAAAGTGAACTTTGAAGCACAACAATGGTGTAATGGAAGTATGGTCTACATTCATAGTGAGTCTATTTGGTGTAAATATTATCTAATTATCTCAATAAAAGTTAGAGAATTTGATGTACCAGGATTTGACATAGGTCATCACCTACAGGGGCCCTTATTTCTCATAATTTGTCACCTATAGCCTAATTGTGGACCCATAGAGTATTGATGGTGAGAGATAAAAGGTTGAGAGATTTACAAACATAGATGTTTATTAAAGTTTAAAATGATCTAATAATATTAGGAGGATTAAGAGAAACTAATATGGTATTCAAATGTAATTGAACATCTACAGAGGGCCTTTGAACTCTCCCTAATTGTCCCTTATAGGTGTCATGATCAATATATTCTATGGAATAGTACAAGGTAGAGAGAAGTAGTTTGGAAATTTGGCATAGGTTGATAATGGATTAAATATTATTGATAAAACATGCAAAGTGATAAAAAAACTTCATGAGGATCTCATAGTATGTATGGAAATAGAGAAAATCCCAAGTTTCTAACTTTAGGCACAGTCATACCATAACCCTATAGATAGTCACTAGGGTCAAGAAATTAGTTTAGGTTTCGTGATACTAGGAGCTTTTTAGAACTTAAAAATCCTTGAAAATTTTTATATAACATCTCCAATATCTAATATAACCTCTCATAACCTTAGTTTGGCTGAGCAAATAGGGGAAATGCCCTCTATTTTATCTTAGATAGAGGGCACTCTCAAATAATCTAAACTGTAGGTTTGGTGAGTAAGTTATAATATAATATGATGGGGAGTATTGGATAATTGAATAAATGTGTGTATATTTGTAATGATGTTATACATAGGTGAATAATCACTCATAGTCCTGAAGACCCACATAGAGGTGTTCTTAGGCTATCAAGCACAGTGAGGCCTATTAGGCCTAGAACTAGAACCAAGCCCTAAATGGGTCTACATTCATTCACATGACCATGGAACCATTAAAATTCAATTTATATAATCTAGGAGGAATTTAACTATGGATCACATCCATTAGTTTTTATATGAATAACAGAAGTTGGTTATTCTGATCCAATTCCATCATAGGGGTACACATAATGTAGGAGAAAGATTGATAGGCCAACTTAATTGAATCATACATATAATTAAACATTTCATGGTTCACTAAGGATAGATTATTAGTTGATTAGGGTCCTACACTTGGTATCAGTGGCATTTTTTTGGAGGTTAGACGTCAATATTTTATGAACAATCTTTAATAGTCCAAATAGCTCAAAACCTTCCTTAAACCCTTATCTAAGACTTTATGGATAAAATATGAAATAATATTAAATTGGATGGGTACATTTATCCATGAAAATTACTTAGACTTGTCTATCACTCACTTAGTATCTTGGACATCCATCTGGTCTGCACCATCACTTCTATAGATAAGCTAAATTTATGGTTTTCTTTTATAGGTTTTTAATCATTTTAAAGATGTAGAATGTAATTGGTAAGTGAGATTAAATTAATGAGGTAAATATGGAGTTATTATAACTCCCTAAACTCATTTTTAACTTTTTATAAGCATGAAAACCTCTCTACTACACATTTCATTGTAGGTAGTCTCAGATAGGCAATGAAAAGACAAAGTGACTACTAAGTGAGAAGATGAGAAGTCCAATTTTGGATATTTTTAAGGTTTAATTCATGGATTGGAATGGAAATGGAATTTTAATAGGTGTACTAGCACTTATTAGATATACTTTTTGAACAATTTAAGGTCACCTTGATGAAAAATATGAAGCATGAGGCCTAAAAGACCAATGAATGACTATAGATGGTGAGTGTAAGTGTCATGAAGAAGGATATCAGTTAGGGAGGCATGTGATGACTATAATACCATATTTAAAACCCACCTAAGATATTTAATATATTTCAATCATTCTTATTTTAGTTTTGAGTGGTCAAGAGATGCTTCATCATGAAGGCAGTTTTTAAGAAGGCCATTTGACGACCCTACACCAGTTTGAGGAGTTTTTCATGATTTATATGGAAACTTGTGCAAGGATACATTCATGGTATATTATTAACTTAATTATTATTTAATTTAACTATTTTAAAAGTCATGGCACTTGGCTTTGTGAACTTTCCACTTACCTTCTCTCTCTTCTCACATGTTCTATAAATGCAATCCATTTTGGCTTTTGTAAGGGAATCCAAACCTTGTATGGAAAAGCCCTACTAATTTGATACTATATTTTTCCTTTGAAATAAATATTTATAATATATTTTTTATTTCATAATATATCTTGTATAAGTGTTTGAAGTGGTGCATAGTGAAGTGTCTAGTGATAAGTATATATCCTTACCTTCTCTTTACTCTTCCATGTTTAATGCAAATAGTTTCCACTCTAACAAGTCACATAAAGTGTATTAAAGTGTGTTATCTATATTTAAGTATAAGGAGTTGACTTAGTTTATAAATTCTAACCTTTATTTCACTCATCTTGAGTAGATCAATTCATATCAACTCCATGTTTGAAATACTAATGTTAGAGGAATTCAAGATTTTGAGACTAGTATTATGAGTCATATTTATTAGTGCAATTATATGGTAGTCTAGTGAAGATTTTTTTTTTATATCATCTCATTAGATTATTTTATTTCCATGTTAATTCTATCCCTTTTCATATAAAAAACTAACTAGTGTAGGTGATAAACAAGTAAAGAGAAATCTATGGAGCTACCCCTTAAACCAAGAGGTTTACATCTGCTATAGACAACCCATAGACCTATAGGTAATCCTATGTTTCCAAAATCATATATTAGGCTTGACTAACCATATATATGGTAAAATATTTGGTGAAAATATTTTTTTCATTCTTGGTGGGATAATTGTCTCAAAGACATCTTGTCAATGTAAATGTTTGTCTTGATAACATCACAACTACATATGGTATTTTACTTAACATTTGGTGACTACATTCAAGGTAATATATATTTGTATAATAAGTTTTATCATTTTATTATGTTCATAATTCATGGTCCTTACAAGGTCATATACTAGTAGAGGTATTAATCCCATACACCCACTCCTCCAACTTGAACTTCCTCTTAAAGTTTAACATCCTTAGCCTATCTTGACCTTTGAAGAACATGAAGACATTGCAAGTCAATAATATCAAGAGAGTGAAGAATAAATTGAGGATAATATGGCTAGGAATCATGCCTTCTTAGAATTTAACACTAAAAATCTCATACAAATCAATGCATATGATGATATACCCCCTAATGTTGCCAAAAGTTTTCCCACTTTTAATGGTGAAGCTCATGCCACCCCTAGTGACAATATTAAGGACATCTCAAACTTATGTAGCTTTCATAATGTTACTAAGGTCAATATTTATATTAGGTTACTTTTAATGTATATTAGAGTTAAGTCATTTGACTAATATAGGACATTTCCTAAAGGGTGTATCACCACTTGCCATGATTTTGGAGAGTTATTGAATTCAAGGTCTGAAGATAAAAATGATCACACATCACTCATTCATCATCTCAATTTAATTCAAAGGGGTCCTAAGGAGACAATTCATGAATTCAATGAGAGACTTAAAATAACTTGGCATAAAATTCCTCATCCCATGAGACTAAATGCAAGATTTGTATTCCCTACATATCTAATGGCTATTGGAACTGACATAGGCATCATGTTGCAGTCCATGGGTGGTTACACCTTACCTAAAGCTTATGACCTTGTCATTAAAGCTAAGAATTTACTAATACAAGATAGAAAACTTCCTCCAAAATTCTCCATGTCTTTACATCCAAACATGTCTGATGCTACTCCAAGTGTTACTCAAGTCCTAAGTCCAAATACCAAGTCTAGAATTTCCGCTAAGAAAATAAAAGATACCATTGATTAGGAGGCAATATATAAAGCCTTAGAGGCTCAAGTTAGGCAACCAAATATATAATATGGATTTAACCAAAAAACCTACCCCTATCCTCAATAAGGAAATAGGTTCCCACCTCAATACTATGGTCAAGGTAGAGGGCACGTACAAATTAACTTTAATAGGCCACCCAATGCATATAACCCAACCTCTACCTATAACACAAGAACTATGGTCCCAATTCATAGTTACTTGGTCCAAGGAGAATACAACTAGCAAGGATAGTTCATGGATGAAAATGAATATAGAGGAAATATTTAGTATCTCAAGGATGATTTATTCCTTAGTTTTTAGTAGAATATGACAATTACATTCAAGTAAATGATGTCAACCCCAAAAGGTGAACCTTGTAAAAAGTTCTAGTTGAAGATACATTTGTCCTCAATTATAATAGTTTAGTTATAGCTAATGATAGATCTAAGAGGAGGGATTTAGGATATGATCATGGTGTTGAAACTATTTTAAGTAACCCTCTTACAAGGTAGCAAGGTGTGAGTCCAAGTCTGGTAGTCCCTACAACTTCTACATCTCCTCAAAATTAGAATGTTGGAAGGGTGAATCAAATATATCCAATGATTAAATCTCAAGGCACTTATTTGAATTCAATAATGAATGAAAATTTGAGTATTCTTGCCTTTAACATCATTGATTATTTGAATAATGATAAAGCTAGTCTCTCTCTTTGGGAAATGCTTCACTTTCCTGGTCAAAAGGAGCTTCATTAAGAACAATTGTCCTAAATCCACCTCAATACTTAACCATCAATCCATGGTAATGTTTCCCTCACGAATGTTCCCACTCATATTATTGAACCCTCTTCTAAATATGAAAATCCTCTACCATTCTACCTCACTCTCATTATGGGATACAATAGTTTTCACAGTTTTATTATAGATAGTGGGTTTAGTACCTCAATCATGCCCAAGCTTGTGGAAAATAAATTTGGTTTGAAATCTAAACCACATGGTAAGGGAGTGCTTTAAATTGATATGGCACTAGATAAGTTAGTGGGACTTGTCAAGGGTTTGAGAGTTTTTCTTCATGATTATCCAAGACTCCCTATCCTTCAAGATACATTAGTGGTTGACTTGTCTACTCACTTTTCCATCTACCTCTTAAGGGATTTCACAACCAAGATAGGAGGATACCTCTCACTTGATTGGTCCTTCTTGGTCTTAAAGATAAGGTATAGAGTAAAGGTAATGATTAGAAGTTAACCATTGGCTAAGTATAATATTAAGCCCTAGATGTAAGCAAGATCAAATCTCAATTATGTCATCAATGATCAATAAGATTATACTATGGATGATGGAGCATCCTATAATATTGAGGGAATATTTGGCCTTTTCCTATATGAGTATGGTGCTAATATTTATGGACATGATCCATACATTTTATATGCGTAGAATGACCTTGGCACATACATCATCCATGAGGAAGAATATGAGTAATATGAGGTACACATTAAAAAATATTTTCTACAAGCTAATAAAGTTAATTACCTTATTAATTTTCATGATGATGATGTTATTTAAAGCATGGTATATTAGGATGATGAAGAGAACAATGTAATTCTACTTACACAAGATGGAAGATTCCATAAACATAACATCCATGAAGAAAAAGATGACCTATGACAATAGTTTCATGCCATAGTTTAAGAATTTGAATAGTTAAGCAAGTAAACCTCTCCTTCAAATAAGTGTGAATCTAATAATAATTTTGTTGATGAGCCTAAAATGAATAAAGGAGAGAATCTTGTTAAGCATGAGGGTGAATGTCTAGTCACTACCAAGAAGATTATAGTCATGGAGGAGTCAAATGAGCATAAGGTGGAGATGTGTGTGTTTGAGGAGTATTCAAAACCTCAACCTGAGGTTGAATCACTTTCATATGTGTTGTATCATAAATGGTTGTTTTGAACATCAAGTACGTCATGTCCTAGAAGAGTAATGTTGAGGTAACTTTGATCACTCCTAAGTTATAGTTTGAGAAGTGTCAAGTAGACATGGAAAAGTCAAGAAAATTATAGATCTAAACAAGATTATTGGAGGACAAGATGAAGCATTCATGAAATATCTATGTCACACACTTGTAGTCAAAAGGAGAGATAAATATGGTAATTCATTTTACCATCTATAAAAGTAGGTGTTTATTGATAAGTATGCTTCACATGATGGATTGATTTTTTGGATTAGTAATGATGCAAGAGGCACCATTTTTATATCCTAGTTGAATTAATGATGATTGTCTTTTACCTCAAGTGTTTTAGGCCATGTACATACTAGGATAGGCGTGTTTTGCTTATGTTATGTGTGTTTTCACTATGTGTTCTTGAGAACACAAGTGTGTTTATTTTAGTGGCTTGTCTTATGTGTTATTTTACATTGTTTGGTGTGTTTTTATGTTATTTCAAAGGCAATTTAGTGTCTAGTACAATGCATATGTGACTTCATATCCCAATGGATAGGATAAATCTATTGGTCTTTGGCATAACTAGCCTACCACCCCTAAGAAATTACTAAAATGTTGATTAGTTTGACCACAAGTCAAATTTGGTCAAACCCCTATATTTTAAAACTTGTTATAGGGGTCCTCTAGGGTGTAAAATGTATCACATGGTCCTTAATAAGGTCAAGCATATGTTCTTTAGCTTTGTCATCTTTGTATAGTTTGTCTTATGCCATTATAAGGTCACTTTTGGGTCATTTATTGAACTCATATGAGTTTCCCTTAGAGTAAAAGTGTTACAAAGGAATATTAAACATCCCACATGTCGTAATATGTCATAATAACTATTTTAAAACTGAAAAAATGTAAGTGTAATGTCAAAATAAGAAGATCAACGGGAAAAGTGGTAGTTTTAAGCAGTTGTATGGCTTATGCAATAGTTATGGCATGTGTGGATGATTTAAAAGTGCCTCTTTAGGTTCCTTTATCTCACTTTCATGATTTATAAGATTTTAAATACCTAAAATTGATCAAAACCATTCTATCCTTCCTATCACTCTCTTAGACAAGGTCAAATGATCAACTAGTTTTAGCTTGGTATAACTAGGAGGAGCTGAGTCAAAGAAAATGCACTTGTTGGGTGGTATTACTCCTTATTTAATAAAATTTAATTTGAATATCCATAGGATTTGTGATGTGAGCTTTATGAACCATTGCTAAGAGTGCTAGTGACTCTTTTTTACCTAGACATCCCCATGGGCTTTATATTTTTTCTTTGTTTGCATTTTTCTATGCAATTAAAGTTGTGTATATGATATTTAGAGGAATGAAAAACTTTATCATGTGATTATTATTATATTTTTCATGTGTGGTGTGAATAAACTTGTAAAATTACTATCATCTTGATAGGAGGATTCCATTGAAAGTCTATAGACTATGTTTTACAATTTCAAAGTTTCTCTCTCATATAGTGGCCTCAAATCAAAGGATACATGTTGTTTTCACTCTTACATTGTGTGTTGACTATTTTTTATTTTGGAGGTTGAGTCTCAAGGAGTAACACTTGATGAAGTGTAGGGCCTAAAACATACACACAGTTAGTTTCCCTTGTAATTGTCATGTACAGTTAAGTGAGATTAACTATCCAAAAATTAGGTTGATGAAATAAGAATGCTTTAAGGATTGTGAATATACCCTAAAAGCATAAATAATAGGATTGATCTATTCCAAAGGTTAGAGATTGGTTATGATAACTAATTCAACACATACAATTCAAAGAATATCTACACCTACAGGTAGTTTCTAATAGGGGTATGAGTGCAATTCACAAAGGCCTAAGAGTGTTAAGATGATGATGTTTTATATCACTTGAAATCTTCATTAAGGTCTGATAGGATAGATAACATCATTATGACAATAGTGAGGTCATTATATGTAGTTAAACTTTAGTTTAAAGTCTGAAAGTTAGGAAAAGTTGTATTTTAGATACTTCACCTTAACTTTTCTAAATCACATTCTACATCACACTAATGTCATCTTATGATGAAGAGATTGAGGTTTGTGCAAGCCCAAATTGACTCACACCTACATTTTATGTATTAGTAGATCATATTTCGACATTTGAATGATTTTTTGGTCAATTAAATGAAGGTTGAGTGATTTACAACTTAAACCAATTTTTAATATAGATGTTCAATAACTACAATGTTAAAAGACTAAAAGTGAACTTTGAAGCATAACAATAACATAATGGAAGTATGGTCTGCATGCATAGTGAGTCTATTTGGGGTAAATATGATCTACTGACTTTAATAAAATTCAAGGAAGTTGATGTACAAGGATTTGACATAGGTCATCACCTATAGGGGCCCTTATTTCTCATAAGTTGTCACCTATAGCTTGAATGTGGACCCACAAAGTATTGATGGTCAGAGACAAGAGGTTGAGAGCTTTTAAAACATAAATGTTCATTCAAGTTAAAAATTATCCAATAATATTAGGAGGATAAAGATAAATTAATTTGGTATTAAAACATAAATGAACATCTACTAAGGGCCTTTTAATTCTCCCTAATTATCACCTACAGGTGTCATAATCAATATAATATATGGACTAGTGCAAGCTAGAGAGAAGCAATTTGGAAAGTTTGTAGAGGTTGATGATGGATTGAATATGATTGGGAAAATTACCATAGTGGTAACATAAAATTCATGAGGCTCTCAGAGTAAGAAAATAGAGCAAATACTAGGTTTATAACTTTAGGCACACTCAGACCATAACCCTATAAACAGTCATTAGGGTTAAGAAGCTAGTTTAGGTTTTGTGATATTGGGAGATTTTTAGAAGTTACCAAGACTTTAAAATTGGTATAGAACATATCTAATTCCTACTATAATCTCTCATAATCTCATTTTGGATGAGATAATAGGGTAGATTCCCTCTATTTTGTCTTAGATAGAGGGCACCCCTAGTAATCTAAATTGTAGGTTTGGTAAGTGATGGGGAGTATTAGATCATTAAATAAAGGTGTGAAGAGTTTGAATGGGGGTAGATAGAGGTGAAGAGTAACTCATAGTACTAAAGAACCACTTAGAGGTGTTCTTAGGCTATCAAGCATAGTCAAGCCCATTAGATCTAAAACTATACTCAAGCCCTAAAAGGGTTTACATTCATTCACATGACCATGTAACCTTTACAATTTATTTAATATACTTCATGATGAAGTTAAATATGGATCACAACCATCAATTTGTAGAGGAATAACATAAGTTGGTTATTTTAACCCAATTTCATCATAAGGGTACATAGAATGTAAGAGAAATATTGATATGCCAACTTCACTAAGTCATAAATATACAAAAACATTGTATGGTACCCAAAGTATATATGGGTATCTAGCTAAGGTCCTCAACTTGGTATTAGTGGCATTTGTTTATAGGTTGGATGTTAGGATTTTATGAACAATCCTTAAAAGTCCAACCAACTCAAAACCCTCCTTAAACCCTTATCTAAGACCTAATGGAGAAAATAATAAATAATATTTCAATAAAAGGGTTTAATTTGGATATTAAGGTGACTTATTCATGTTTAAAACTCACTCAAGCTCTTGGACATCCATCTAGTTTGTATCATCACTTGTATAAACAAGCTAAATTTAGGGGGGTTTGTAGGTTTTGATTGTTTTAGAGGTGCTTAATGGAATTGATAAGTTAAATTTATTAAAGGAGGTACATAGGGACTAATTATAACTTCCTAATCTCGTTTCTCTCCTTGGATAATCATCAAAACCTCTCTGCTACATAGTTCATCAAAATTAGTCTTTTATATGCAATGAAAAGACAAAATGACTACCAAGTGAGAAGATGAAAAGTTTAATTTTGTATATTTTAAAGTTATAATTCATGAATTGGAAGGAAAATTTAATTTTAATATGTGTCTTAACACCTCTTATATATATTTGGTTTAGAAATTTAAGGACACCTTGATGACAAATCTAAACACTGAGGCCTAGAAGATCAATGAATGACTACAGATGGTGAGTGCAAGTGTCATGAATAGGGATATTATTTAGGAAGGAATTTGATGAATGTCACACCATTTTTATAACCTGAAAAATATTTTATATATGTTTCAATCCTTCCTAGTTTAGTTTTGAGCAATGAAGAGATACTTCATCATGAAGGCAGTTTTAAAAATGCCATTTGAGGACCTTATGCTAGTTTGAGGAGTTTTTCATGATTCATATGGACACATTCCTAAGGATACCCTCATATTCTATTTTAAACTCAATTATCATAAAATTTAACTCTTTTCCAATTCATGACACTTGGATTTATTACCTTTCTATTTCCCTTGTCTCTCTTCTCACATGTTTTATAAATGCAAGCCATTTTGGATTTTGTAAGGTAATCCACACCTAGTATGGTGAAGCCCTGCTAGTTTGATAATATATTTTTAATTTAAAATAAATATCTAAAATATATTTTGAGTTCATAATTATATTTTATAAGTGTTTAAAGTGGTGCATAGTGAAGTGTCTAGTGATAAGTATTTATCTGTGCCTTCTCTCTACTCTTCCATGTTTGATGCAAGTAGTTTACACTCTAATATGTCACATGAAGTATATTCAAGTTAATTTCTATATATTTAAGTGTAATTAGTATCCTTATTTTCTAAAATTTTACCTTTGGTTCACTCACCTTGAGTAGTTCAATGCATATCACCTCAATGTTTGAAATACTAATGTTAGAGCAATTCAAGATTTTGAGACTAGTGTTGTGAGTCATGTTTCTTAGTGAAATTATGGTATTTTAGTGGATATATTTATGGTGTATCACATAATTATATTATTTTATTTAAATTTTACTTATATCCATTTTCATCTAAGTAAACAAGTAGTGTAGGTGATAAACAATCAAAGAGAAATCTAGGGAGCTAGCCCTTAAACCTACAGGTTTATCTCTACTATAAGCAACCCACTGGTCTAGAGGTAATCCCATGTTACCCAAATATTAAATTATTATTTAAAAAACATCTCTAGGTTGCAATATTTGGTGATAAAAGGTACCATACCACTTTGCTCTTGTGTGCCTTAATGCCTCTTTCATGAACTACCAAATATATTGAAAGGATGAGTTTCTTCCATGTGCTAACAAGTATATATGAATGGAAGTTATATATGAATGTTTGATGTATTTTTATGGTGGTATATATAAAAGGGGAGCATTTGGAGTGATATGAAAATAATTTCAATTTAAAAAAAAATAAAACTCAAACTATGCATTCAATCAAATCAATCATTGGCACAATATTTACTAATAAATACATATGGTTAGAATGGTCTCATCAAGTGGATAATACACGCATATTAAATGATATACATTTTGATATTTATGATATAGATACATATCCAATTGATCCAATGAGGAATTCAAAATATATTCAAACTTAGAGGTAGAAAACCTAAAAAAAAATTGGCCTTAATGATGGCCTTAATCGACACATATGTGTTTCATCATATTCAAAGGTGTATACTCCATGGGAAACATTTAAAAAATTGAAATAACTATATAATTCCAACGTATATTTTTAATTCTTTTAGTTACATTTGAAATTATTTAGCCTCAATTTGAAATTTGGTAATGTGATGAGATTAGATTCAGAAATATGTGCAATCAATGTTAATGTGGATAACACAAGTGTCAAAATAAACATCTATATGATATCATTAATAAAATCCCTTCTTCCAAATTATTAAACCTACTTGGAGTCATTATAGGTAAGTAATAATTTGAGGAATCACATTTGATCAATTGGTTGAAAACATGGTAAAAAGAGAAAAAGCCATTGGAAGAAAAACTAAGTCCACAAGATAAAGTGTGTGTTACGTAAATGGAAATTATTACAAAACATATAATAAATAAATTATTCCAAAATTGAAGGAAATAATAATTAAAAGAATAAAAACAAGTTAAAAGGTGGAAAATGATAATCAAGGTGGTCAAAATAAAAAAATATATTAACAAGGAACACCTCTACTATGAATAGTGTAATAGAAAAAAAGCCATGAAACTAATTAAACCTATAATTGATGAGGATCCTTAATTTAGAGTATACATTTTAATAATATATAAATTATAATACACAAGAATGATAATTATATCTAAAATAGGATAATTGGGTGCTATACTTAGATATAAACATACACTAAATTTATTATGTTAAGAATAGGCTAAATATAGAAATTAAAACTAAACTATGCATGTAAATGACAAATAAGTAAAATACTTAGTTGGATATGATGTTAACAAAGTGCTTGATCTAGAACAATAGAAAGTAGGCTAGAAGATGATTTTGGAATAGTCATCAGGTTCTATATCTAATGCTTCAAGAATTTTGAATGCTAATGTTATCTTGGGATGGTTACATTAATGTTATTGTCTAGGTTCGACATGAGTGTCATGTATGGAATACTATTGGAAAAGGATGAAACCTCTTAGATTCTTATGGATTTGAATTTTCCTTATCTTTAGGTGATTCAAATCTAGGTCATGAACTATTTCTCCTCATGAATTTTCAAAACCCTAGTTCTTCATCTTCATGGTGACCTTGGGGGAAAATGGGTTAGTGGTCACATGATGTCAAGCTGACCTTAAAGACTCCTATGTCAATGAGAATTTACTACATAGCCAATACTCTAAAGAGGGCCTCAAACAAATGTATCTATCCCTTACGTGTTGGCTTGTGTGTGAATCATGTAATAATCAAAAATCAAGTACAAAAGTGACCTACCTTGTAACTTATCAAATCAATATTTTAGATTACTCCTTTATTACTTTAAACTTTTAGATGTATTGTACCTATGATTATTATTAAAATAGGGAACCTTTTCTCAATTGAATGCTTAATAGAGTGATTTTGATAATTTTATTTGGTCTCTCTTTGTCTTTTTTAGGTGAGAAATGAATGAGGGTTGATCTTGTATTCATATCAATCCCTTTGGAGAAGTAAATATCATTAAATCACTTAGGCCAACCATTAGGATACATTTAATTTTAAAAATAGATGACTTTAAGGCATTGGACACTTTTATCAGGTCAAGACACTAATGTTGATACTAGTGTCTATCCTAGATGTTAGTGTCCTGGGGGCAGAAAAGTATGTATATGTTCAAAACTTATAAAGATGGAAGATAAGTAAATTTTAAGTATTTTGGGATAGATAAAATCCTTGGGTCATCGACATAAGACTAGTTGGACTAAGGGATAGGCCAAGGTCATAAGATAAAATAGATGCAAGACTTATAGAAGCATGAAAATGTCTAGAATTGAGAGGAATAATCAAGGTCTAAATTTTCCAAGTGTAAAATACTGATGTGCTATATAATCCATTAATATCATCTACATCCCCCCTTTAATTTATTATTTTAAAGGAAAGTAATGCACACATGGATGTGTATAACACACCTTGTCTTTACATATTCCCAACCTGAGTGATTTGGTGGTGAATGACCTACAACCAAGAGCATGTTATAGTATATAATCAATGCATATAATCCAAAATTTGAAATTTCTTGAAATTGATTGAAATTTAAAGGAAGTGTTTAAGATTACATTTATGTGTTGATGTAACCACCTTGCTTATTGGCAAGATTATTTGAAAAAGATGTATTATTATAAGGCTATGAAACTGATATTAGGAAAAATATAGTGCATATATCTAAGGATATAGAGAGATTAAGAGAGTGAGAGAGATATTGTAATGCCTATATCCCCAACCTTGGAGCAAAGATGAGTTACCACCTAGTAATTTAGATTTTCTCAACCATACAACCCAATGATACTTATAACCCGATGAGGCTAGATGATATAATCAAGTCTAACCTAAAACATGGTAAGATTGAGTGACTTAATTGCCTCAACCATATGAAAAAGTGAACCAAATATTATAGTAGATTAGCTCAATAAATTCCATAAACTTTGATAGGGGTTTCAATACATGAAAGAGTTTTGGAATCTGAAACTGATTTAGATTTTATAATATTAGGCACAAATTACATATTATATGTACCATAGATATGTCTCATGATTAAACTATGTATAAAAATGGTACCAATGTATATAATTCTCCCACAACTATGAATCTAAATAATGTAATTGTGTGCTTTATCCAATTTGAAATACTATGTGTGGAGAAAATGCTTCCAAAGCATGCATCCACTATATATGGAGAAATATGAAAAATTATATAATTACTAATGTGGATAATATGTTTCTAAAACATGCCCCCACTATAATTTGGAGATGTTAGAAACTGAATAGGTGTGGAGAACATTATTCTAGATCATGCCCCCACTAAATATAAAAAATGTGAATGTGTGGAAGCCATGCCCATATGACATGCCCCAATTGAATTTTAAAATTCTGAATGAGTGGAATATATTCCCTATGACATTCCCCCATTAAATCTAAAAAATGATATAAGTACCATATACTAAATGAGTATGGATAACATGCTTCCAAAGCATGCCCTCATTAAATCTAAAAATTGTGCCAAGTGTGGATAACATGCCTCTATGGCATGCCCCTAGTAATATTCCACCACCCTTTAAGGTGAGGTAAATATAGGAAATATTAGTTACCTCACCTCAAAAGGATAAGATAACTATATAATCTATGAATGGAACTCTATAGCATATAAAAAGAACATGTCTAGGTAGATATGGAATTGAAGTGCATAGGATCAATGTGATCAGATGAAGGCCTAAGATGCATGAAAATGATCATGGGAATGCATAGATAATCATACTAAAATCTCAATAATAAAATGAAGCACATGCATAAGAGAACTTAACATTAAGTCAAAATACAATGGTCCAAGGAGACTAAAAAAAGAGGCATGTTCAAATGCTTCACAATTAAAGGAATATGACTTATTCAAATGTCCACAGAATCAAGAATGACATATTCAAATCTCAATACAAGAAAAAAATGACATATAAAAATCTCAATGAATATAGGCATAGGGAATGCAAGAAAAGGAGCATATTTAAACACTTAAACAAGAAAGACAATAGCAAGGCAAGACACTTAAGGAAGTGCATAAAGTAAAGCATTAAAATATCATATTAGCCCATGGATCAAATTTGTTAAAAAAATGTCAAGTGTATATCATATCAATTACCTTGTTTAATTTATAATCATGGATAAAGGCATGTGTAAGGACATATTTAAGCTCAAACATGATGATGAAATGTGATCATCAAACCATATAACCTGTATGTATCAAGATTAAATAAGTGGATGCCCCTAATGTCTGCATAACATGAGTAGATAAAAGGCCCAACATATGAAATAAGAATAAATCAAGTATTTATGTATGACTATATCACACTCAATTATAATTGTGACACACATGTGTATGTATGAGTAACTAAGTATGCCATCCATCAACATTAACTAACATATATATGCTAAGGAGATAATAGAACATGTATATGATGAACATGTTTTTTATTTTTTTGGTATTTTTGGAATATTTGAAAATGGAATATCATCTTATGATGTCATCTAATGGATGGTCATATATATCTCCCCATTATGAACCTAGTGTAATAATCTTGTGATGTTGCTAAAGAGCACGTATAGGTTCAATATCTATCATAGTTGTATCGATGATACTCTGTGTATGTAAAATAATACTATGTGGTCATGAAGTAGTAGTATGAGTAATAGGAGTAGGGTTTCATAAAACCCATCATTGAGTGATATGTGGTTTGTTTGGAATAGCAGTAGTAAGAACACATTCAAGTGATCTAGATATCTGAACATGGTGCATAGTAAATGAGCATTATATAGAATCTATTATATGTCTTTGATGTAATGGTGTCTCTAGTATTGGCCAACTAATAAAGGGGATTACTTATTTATTACCCTTTTATGGTGAATGAGCCTTATTAGGCTTGGTAATTAACTTTTTGGATATAATTTTCTCTTGTTTAAGAGGATGTTCATATAGAATTATGGAAACTATAACTACCTGATTGGCATGAATGCATTTAGCACACCCATGCACTATAAAAGGCACTATTCATAGTGTATATATCTAAGGTCTTCTTAATAACATATCAAAGATGCCCATGGAAGGTATAACTAAAAATTTAGTAACCACATATTTGAGACTGACCTATAAATTAGTTAAATATCATCAAGAACCTTCTAAGAGGTCCTATAGAATTATTAGAATTATCTAACTAATCTAGTTAAATGATGTAAATCATTATGAGTATAACCCAAGTGTGTAAGTAATGTCATGGTGAAAATTTTATCAATTTCACCATTATCAATCATAACAATATGTATAGGGTGTTTATCAAGGTATACTTGAATGAATAAAGAATGAAGATTAGAGTCTCATTTTCATCAAAATTAATAGAGGGTCTCTAAACCATAGGAGGTATCTATCATGTGTAAGTACCAATAATACCATCTAGTGGGTGCCCATAATGTGATAAAGGAGGATGTGTATTATATGCCATTTTCACTTATAGTTCATTCTTAGAATGGTCTTGCAAAGGATTGTTAAATATTTTCTATTTATGGTGATCACTAGGTTATGAGCCTGATTCCTTCAAAGGATCCTTAAATGTAAGATTTTGGTCATCGATAAGATCTTGGATCTTGTTATTTAAGGTAAAACATCTACTTTTATAATGGCTTGGTCCCTGATGATAATCATAATAATCATTCACATCATATCCTTTAGGTAAAGGCTTATTCATATAAACCTCAATAGGATGAGGAAGATCTATAATCTAACACTCTAATAACCATACAAGTAATGAAGCTAGGGACTCAAGTAAATGGGAGAACTATCTCCTTAGTGCATTATATAATACAAGTTGAATAACATATTGTGAAACTATGTTAATCATAGTGATTATTTCTTTTTTAGGCTCAAGAGGTTTTACCTTATAACTTGGTTGGATTGTAAATTTGGTACTAGATGTAGATGCAGATAGTGTATTTTATACATAGTTGATCTTATTCAATGAAAGAGGATTGATTTCATGGTCTCATACAACATGGAATAAGTCATCAAAATATTTTAAATTTTTAAAAACAATGAACTCATGTAAAGGAGAAATTAAAATTTGCTTGAATATGTCTTATAACTCCTTATCTGCCATAGGATTGGTCATTTTATCTAGAATTATCCTATATCTCAAGACATATTCATTTCTAGGTTCATTGGTCCTTGTTTTATTTTGGAAAATTGAGCATAGGAAATATTTTTGAAAATATTAATAGAAATGTGTGGTAAAAAATAGTCTATAAGAGGTTTGAATGTTTTCACAGATTGGAGAAGTAAATCATAGAACTACCTCAAAGAATATTTCTTGAGACTTATTGGAAACAATTTGGTCAAATTTTTATCATTGGAGGCATATTCAAGGCATGCCACATAAAAGTATTTAATTTTATTTTTAGGATCACCTTTGCCATCATAAAATGTAAACTTCGGTGGAACAAAACCAGTTAGCAAAGGGTGAAAAGAGATATCAAGTGTAAGAGGGTTATGCAACACATATTGAAAATCAATATCATGAGGGGATTTTAAATCAATTTATTTAATGTTTTTAACCTTTTCTTCTAAGGTATTTATAACTTGAAAGAGTATTTGAATGGTAGATCTAGTGCAATATAAATTAGCAATTTGAGTAGTCACCAAAGGTGATGTAAACATGTTTTGAGTAGTAATAGGAATTGAAGCTGATATTTATGTTAAAATAATTGGTAATTCCATGATATATGTAATAATTTTAAATTTAGGAAATAAAGGTTGGAAGACATAATCCATGCCTCCACTAGATGTAGGTGGGTTGATAGGTATGGACTTAGTTATAGTACCTTCTAAGGATTCACCATAAATAGGGAGACAACCTTAGTTTTATGTTGTTTACTTATTTCATCTTTTGTAACATACAAACATGCATCCATTAAGCTCTTGTTATTATTGATATGAGTAATCAATGCTTCTTTATCTTCCATTTGGAATCAAGTTTTTGTACTAAAATTTTCCATTGCTTCAAAAATGAAAATTTAAAATTTGTAACAAAGTATACCAATTAGGAAAAATAAGGAAACCATAATTGGCCTAGGGATTTATTCTTAAAGATTGGGTTCACCAAATTTTTAACCCTAAATTGGATGGGGATCCTTACTTTAGAATATATAAGGTTAATAATATAGAAATGATAATTCACAAGGGTGATAATTAGATCTACAACATGCCAATTGGGTTCTAAACTCAAATATAAATATACACTAAATTTATTATGTTGAGAATAGGCTAAATATATAAATCATAACTAAGTTATGCATGTAAATGACAAATAAGTAATATACTTAGCTAGTTCTGATACTAACATAGTGTTGGATTTAGAACAGGTTGAAATCAAGCTTGAAGATGATATTATAACATTCATCAAATTCTTTATTTGATACTTCTAGAACTCTAGACACTAACATTATCTTGGGATGGTTGCATTGATGTTACTATCTAAGTTAGATTCAAGTTTCCTATATGGAATACCTATTAGAAAAGGATATGACTGTCTATATACTTCTGGATTTGACTTCACTTTCACTTTGGTGTATTTAAATCTAATTCATGGACTAACACTCCTAATATATTTATAAAACCCTAGTTCTTCATCTTCATGGTGACCTTGGGGGGAAATGGGTTAGTGGGCACACAATGTTATTCTGACCCCAGATACCCCTATGTCATTGATATCTACCTACAAATCTAATACTCCAAAGAGGGCCTCAAACTGATACATATCTCCCTTACATGTTAGCTTATGTGTGAATCATGCAATATGTGCAAAGCAAGTATAATAGTGACCTAACTTAAAACTTGGTAAATAGGGATCTTGGGTTACTCTTTTAGTTATTTATATATGTAAATGTGTTCTACATATAGCTGGTATGGAAATAGGGAAGCTTTGTTATAATTAATGTTTGATAGAGTGCTTTGGATAAGTTTCCTTCATTTCTCTTATTCTTTTCTAGGTGAGGAATCAATGAGGGTTGATATTGTATTTATATCAATCCATTTGGAGAAGTAACTCATTAGGATATGTTTCATTTGTAAAATATATAAGTTTAGGGTACTGAACACTTATGTCTTGTCATGACACTAATTTTGATGCTAGTGTCTAACCCAAACATTTGTGTCTAGTGAGAAAGAAAGTAGGTATAGGTTTAGAACATGGATAGATGGAAGATAATTACATTTTAATAATTCTAGGTAAGATAGAAGCCCTAGATCATCAAATTAATATTCATCAGACTAAGAGATAGGCCAAGGGAAATAAGATGAAAAATGTGAGACTTGTATAAGTGGTAAAAGGTCCAAAACTAAGAGGAACAACCAAAGTCTGAGTTTACCAAGTGTATATGATTGAGGTTCTATATAATCTATAAATATCATCTACATAAACAAACAAACATAGGAGTCCATGTAAGGAAATTTAAGCATACCTAAATAATAAAGAGGAAAATTCAAATAAACAAACAAAGGAGTCAAATTATAGTCAATTCACCAATGAATGTCTGATTTTTAGTTTAGATGATGAAGTAAATAATGTCTTTATCATTATATCATGGTTTGATGCTTGGGTTCTTGATACTAGTGCCACCCTATATATGACTTTTTGAAAAGACTTATTTAAGGAGTTTTGTGAAAAAAGATATGGTCTAGTATTCCTTGCAGATAGATTAAGTCTGCAACCATAAGGAGTAGTTAAAATCTAACTCAAGTTTCTAGGGATTGTAAATTTAAAAATCCAAAATATTTTATACATTCCTTAATTTAAGATAAATTTGTTCTTTCTTGTGGTCATTTGAAAACAAGGTCATTTCATCTTGTTGGATAATGGTGTCATCACTATAAAAATAAAATGTGATAGTGAAATCACCTTGACTAGATATGAGGAAGGAAATTTTCTCAAAATTAGGGGTCAACCATTGGATTTTTAGGAATTATGCTCATCTCATTGAAGATAAAATGTCTCCAGACATTTTGTGTTATGTTATATTCAGGCAAAATCACCATTATAGCATTCATATGTTTCAAAATAATGGTGTTGTTTGTTTTCATAATTTTCCTATAAATTTTGACAAAAAGTGTGAAGCTTACATTTTGGCCAAACACACAAGAGAACCATTTCTAAATTCATAGTGAAAATTTGATAGAAAATTTTGACTAGTTAACTTAGACTTGTGTTATATTCCAATTCTATCAACTAGTGGTCATAATTACTTCATTTTTTTCATTTATCACTATAACAAGATGACTTGGATATACTTTCTCATTATAAATGTTAAATCCTTATATACATATACATATACATACATACATACATACATACATACATATATATATATATATATATATATATATAATCAAATATAAATATGAAGCATTTGATACATTCAAAAAGTTTTTAATGATGATTGAAAATGAAGCTCAAACCTAAATTGAAACACTCTAGATAGATAATGGTGGTGAATTAATTTCAAAAAAGTTTGAATCTTATCTTGATAAAAATGGAATCAAACATCAACTCATAGTTACTCACACTCCAAAAATAATAGAGTTATAGATAGGATGAATATGACCATGATGAATATGGTTTGTGTTAGTTTTTAACTCAAAGGGATAAATATACAATTTTGGGCTGAAGTAGCTAGAAAAATAATATACCTCCCCAAAAAATCACTATCAACAACCCTTTAATTCAATACTCTATGAGATATGGTGTGGTCATATTCTTTTAGTACAAAATCTTTGGGTTTTCAAACCTACTTTTATGCATTGATTCCAAAAGACAAAAGGAATAAGCTAGACCATATGATGATAAAAATAAGAAGTTTTTTTTCATAATAGAATTTATATTTTATGAAAATCTAAAGGACAAAGCCATTATTGATCAACAATTGAGTTGAACTAAAAAATATGAAAAGTTTGATGTCTAAAAGAGATGATTTATACATTATAAATAATGAGTGGGGGACATATAATTGGTAAAAAATTGATTCTATATTGTTTCCTATACATGAGAATGAAGCTCCTCCTTAAGGAGAAACTTTAACTTCACCAGACAATGAACATGGGCCACAAGAATAGAGGATATAAAGTGAAGAAAATTTAGAATATGAAATTTAAGAAGATAAACTATATAAAAATATGCCTAATAGGACACCTAGACATTGAATGATGTCAAACCTAATGAAGGTGGGAAAATAGGTAGCATAAGTGAACATGTAGCCTTATCACAATTAAACAAGTTCCTTGAATAAATTCAAGATAATATTGAAAATATCACCTTTAATGATTCTCCAAAATAATAACTCAACATTACTTTTGATCTAAAACCAACATATTTCAAATAAGATGAGAAGCTTGAACCATGGATAATATCAATGAAAGATGAGTACAATGCATTAGTAAAAAGGACTTGGAAATAAGTTGATCCTCTATATAGATACAAAAATAATTGGCTACAAGTGGGTTTATTGCAACAAAAATAAGTCTGATTGATCATTTGACAAGCATAAATATAGACTTGTCACAAAGGGATATTCTCAAAAGGAAGGAATTGACTATAATGAAACCTTTAAACCTATAGAAAAATGGACTATAATTGAAACCATGTTGGATAAGTAAGCTCAAAATGGATATAAATTTCACCAAATGGACATCAAAACTTAATTTTTGAATGGTGACCTCAAGGAAATATTGTACATAACATAACCTAAAGGTTTTATAGTAAACAAAAAAGAGCACATGGTATGAAAACTTGAGAAATCACTATATAGTTTGAAATAAGACCCTCAAGCATGGTATGATAAATTAAGTGATCACCTCCTGAACATGAACATCAAACATTTTGAGTTTGAAGATGCAATAATTTTTATCAAAATTGTACAAAAAATAGTTATATTTTTTGGTGGTGTATGTTGATGATTTACTCACCATAGGGCAAAATGAATGGTACACTATAAATTTCAAATCAAATTTGATGAAAATATTTGAAATGACTAATTTGGTTATCTTCATTACTATTTGGTTATTGAAGTAATTCAAGAACCAAAAAATATATTCATCAAATAGTATAAGTACATTGGTGACATTTTGAGCAAGTTTAGAATGGATCCTCTTAGTATCCCATAAAATAAACCCTAAAATTGACATAATAAGATATAATATATTTTGTTGATGCCACTAAATATAGAAAAACCTTTGGATGTCTAATTTATGTGACCAAAATAAGACCATATATATCCTTTGTTGTTTTTTTATTTCAATATTCATTCAACAACCCAAAGATAGTCATTGGGTAGCAACAAATATTTTGATATCTTAAAGGAACATAGAATGATGGGCTTAAATACTCTAGGGCAAGAGACTTCAAATTGGTTTTATATTTAGATTCCAACTATGTTGGTGATTATGAATGTAGAAAATCCACCATATGTTTTTTGATGAACTTAAGAATATTAATTTTTGGTTGGAAATCAAAGAAGTAATTAGTGCCAATAATTTCTTTAGTAAAAGTAGAGTATATGGTAGCTTCGAAGGCAACTAGAGAGATTTTTTGGCTCAAGAATTATTTTTTTAGATTTGTACGAACATCAAGTTTCATAAAAAATTCTCATTATTGACAATAATTATATAATATATATGGAAAAAAATACATTATTTCATGACTAAACCAATCATATCAATAATAATTTTCATTTGATTTGACAATATGTGTAAGATGGCATTATTAAGTTTCAACATTTCCCTACAATAGAGAAACCAATAGACATCCTGACAAAAGTGCTTGGATTAGAAAATTTTAAAAAGTTCAAAGAAATGCTTGGTTTGATAAATACCCCTATAGATTAAAGAGGGGATGTAACAATATTTTACATATTAGTCATTAATCCTAGGTGTCTTAGGTAGCTCTTGTATGATTCTAATAAGTTTAATTTCCATTCCCATAGGAATAAGAAGGGTCATTTGGTAATGTGAAGTTAATAGTGATTTATTGGCTTACTTATTGTATTGATTTTCTCTTTTCAATTTGAATCATGAAATGTAATTTTGGTTTACACCAAACTTGTTAGTTCATTGTCATTCTGAATAATATATCCATCCTAACATAGATCTAGTTAACACTATCTATGGGTTTTAACTAGTAGTATATTATTTTATTTATTGATAACACCTAATCAAGTAGTATAAATTAGATATTTTTGTTTTGGTTCTTCCAATGCATGTTTAGAGTGAAATAGTATTGTGATGCATGATTTATTATTGTTCAATGTTTATGTGTAGGTTTGTTGTGGTATATGTATAATGTCTAGTAAATGTAGGGTTATAATGGTGCACACATTCATTGTGGTTACATACAAAAGTTATATTATTGTAAAATAATTTATGTCAATAAGGTGGTAATCATGACATGAATATATCATCTTCATCCAATAACATAAACTAAATATAGTAGGGGATCTACACATAATGCATGTACCAATAAATACATGGACCTCTCCATGTGATAATGAGATATGTTTGGGGATTGATAGTGTGATAGAATGGAAGGTTATACATGTCCTAAATATAAACATAATATTTTCGAACATTGGTGTTATCCTTTAGTGTATACATAAATATGTGGCATGGTACGATAAATTATTATGTATGAGAAGGGGGAGCTACTTTTGGGAAAATGATATGTGAAAAGGGTTTGTACCATTGAGTTTATAAGGTAAATGAATATTATTGAAAAAAATATGGTGTTAGAAATAGGATGAAGATTTTTTATCAACCACAATTTGTGTGCAACCCCATCACTCTGAAAAAAAAGAAACCAATGTTTCATTAAATTTGAACATATTCATAATAAAATTGACATTTAGTATCACATTTTTTATATTCTAATTTTTTTAATTGGATATATATTTTTATATTATTATTTTTAATTAGTGTGATATAAAATTCTAATATTTATATTATTGGTTTCAACTAGTGTGATATTAAATTCTAATATTCCTATTATTAGATTCCAACTAGTGTGAAATCAAATTCTAATTATATCATAATTAGTTTTTCACATTTGCAATCATATTTATGGGAAATGGGCCAATATTATAGCATGGTACAATGGTTAAAATGGGTATTATAATGAAATTAATTAGATAGATCAAATCAATTCAAATCATTAACTATAAATGAATAAACAACAATAATATATCAAAATAATAAGACCAGAGTAAGTAGAACCACATAAATAATTAACATCATAACAAAATACTTGTTAGATAGAATTGAGCCACTTTTAGGGAGAAGCATCCATAAACATGAAAATGAGGATATGGTTTGTAATATGATGATTTATTACTAACCATTACCTCCCATACATACGCTACATAGGATATGGCTATGCCATATTGTTGAGGTCAACATACTGCCCCATTTTTGAAAAAATGAGGACCCTTGTGTCAAATTGTACAAATTTGAACCTTAACACTAAAAATTTGCTTGATCAGAGTGTCATTAACATGTTTTCATATTGTTTCTATTTGAGGATCATCTTCACCTGATTGGGTTGGCTTATTTTTGCTCATTGTTTTGGTTCAATCATGCCTAATATTGATAATAGTGGATATTCTTATTTTAAGTTGCAGGTTTAATGGAACCTTCATCAAATGGATTAGGCTTATATTTTATATTTGAATCCCTATTTAGGAATTTACTAGCCTTTGTTTTATAGGAATTCAAGATAAATCCTTGTTTAAAGCTTCTAGGAACCCTTCTTTAGGAAACCCTAGCATAGGTTTTTTTAGACCAAATTCAAAATTGGTGGTAAAAATTTATGTGAGAACACTTAATATTTTCTATGGACTTAAGTCTAGTTTTTATACTAAGGTTTGGGTGTGTTTTTAAAACATAATCAAAACCTAGCCTAAAAATTATATACTTGGTCTCTTCACATCCCAGGTCCGTCATTCCTTTTTTATTTTAGCATGCTCTAACTTTAATGTTTATAGGGTCCTTTTATTATGTTCCTAGCTTGGTCCTACTTTATTATTCACATGGTACCTCTTATTACAAACTTAGACTAATACCTTAGTCCTAGGGCCAAATTCATGTTTATTAGCATAAATAAGACCTTAGTCTTAAGACTTTATCCTAAGTCTTAAATATCTCTGAGCCCTGACTTAAACTATGTGCTTCTTTGTAGGATCAAAAACCCACATTTAATCAGAGAAAGTTGATTGGATGGAGTGAGATGAGACCAATAGACCTAATACTTTATCCCATGGAACCAATCTCACTCGATCACTTGGATTTTGATCAACAACTCACATTTGAGTGGACGTTAATGATCTAATGGCACATAATTGAAATCAAAGTCTAAAGGGATCCCTTTAATTATAACTTAGACTTAACTTGAATCTTACCCTATGGTTTTCTTTATATTTATTAATACAATAAAACCTTAGGATAAGGTATTATACTAGGAATTATATTATTTAAGAGGTCTTTTTATCATGTTTTAAGATTAGGATAAGGACTTGAGTTATGCTTTTATTAAATGTATGGCCCTTTTATCATGTTTTTAACCTAGCTTAAAACCTTAGGTTAAAGTTGGTTCATATTTACTAATATGAAATCAAACATTAATATAAGGATTTGATCTAAGTTATATATAGTCTAAAGATTACTTAATCCATTTATGACTACAGGATCCAACAATGTTCAATTGCTTGGATCATAATCAGTCAACTATGTTTACTCAGAAGAGATTAATCAACAATGTGTATTGAGTCAAAGTTTCTATGGGACCCACTATATTTCATAGGTCTTAAATTTGGCATTCTCATTCCCATCATTTGATTCCTGTGAGACCATCACTAACATTTGTGAGACTATCAAATTTTATCCCCTATGGTTAATTATGCAATTTTAATTTTGATGCTCGTATGAACATCAATTTATTCCCATGAGACCATAATTGATGTTTGTGAGACCATTAAAATTGAAGATTAAGAACCAATCTAATTTGGAAAATAAACATTCTTAAAGTTTTTTACTTCAATGTTAAAATTGATCTTTCATCAACCATTGACCTATCATAGATTAATTGGATCTATTTGAAGCCATTATAACTAAGTTTAAATTCACATGGGAGCAATTGTAAACACCATAGACTTAGCTTAAATCTTATCCTAAGATTTAGTCATGTTTTTAAACATTTGACCAAGCCTTAGTCTATAATATTATGCTTGGTCCATATATGTCCCATGATATTGTATTCTATTTTATTGGCTTGATCTAATGAATGTAAGGTCTTATTTTTATAAAACTTAACTTGGAGATTTTACCCTAAAGTTTTATCATGTTTATTAATATGACAAGACCTTAGGTTAAAAGCCTTACATTAGGTACTTTTATTATTTAGGGTCTCCTTTTTACAATGTTCTAAACCTAGCTAAAATATTTTATCTAAAGGTTTATTTATTATTTATTAACATGAAATAAAACCATAGTCTAAACTATTTATCCTAAGTCTTTACATGTCTCGATATTAACTTAAACATTGTATATGTATGTAGGATCTATGGCTCACATTCACTCAGATGATATTGATCCAAAAGAGTGTAGACAAATTTAAATTTTCAATAGAGCTACAAATAAGAGCAGAATTGCCACATGGCAAAAGCATGATAACTGGCAAAATTGACAAGATACAGAGCTCATGAGGCCTATGGGACTGCCAAGTGGCATGACCTCAGAGCCTAGTAAAAATAATGGCTAATGGAATGTAACTCTTAGGATTGAGATCAATGGTTTATATTGATCCATGTAAAATGATTTAATGAAGTGAGACAAAGTGTATTTTTTAAAATTCAATAGTCAATTTTTTAACATTAATGAGTAGCTTACCATGAAAATGCCACATAAGTGCCACAATGATGCCACATCAATATAAAGCAACAAATTTGAATATCTTGTGAGCACAAAAAGGAAAAGGTATAAATACGAAGGTCCAAATCAAATCTAAGGTACAAACTCACTTAAGTTCAAAAAATTGTCAGCATTATAGCTCATAAAAGATTTATAAAAAAGCCCTAACATCTATAAAAGCCCTAATTTAAACCAATATTAACCATATTCAAGCATGAGAGAGTCTAATTACCATCTGAGCAAGTGTAAATTGATCCAAAGGTGAACTATAGACCACTAGTGAACAATTTGAATAAACTCATAGTCATGATGGCCCAAAGACAACATAGAGAAGATACAGAGATCTATCTTACCACAAATAATGAGGGGAGAGTCTTCAAGGACACAAAAATTGATGTTGTAGCCTTTAATATGTGAGATAACAACTATTCTTATATTTTTAGGCCATTGAAGAGCTACCAGTAATTACCAAAAAATATGAGAGGAATGCATCAGCCAAGAGGAGGTACTATAACCTAATTTCCATCTAGATGATGATCCTTCACTATGCCATAGCAAAACCATAGGTACTACATTACATTGATGTTATCACTCTTGTTTTCAAGGTTTATAAAATTGATCAGGGTATGATAGTATATGAACATAGTTTTAAAAGAGTTTCTTATATCTCCCCTCTTGTCTTCAAACCACTATAAGCTACCCAAACCCCAAGTGGATATACCCACAATCAATTAGTGGTATAATAAGAATGACCTAAAGACCATTATTACTACATGATTATATTCAAGAACCCAAGTAATCTCTAACCTCAGTGGAAAGATCCCAATTAGCTAATTTAGGGCCAGGATTAGGATAATAATGACATTACTAAATAGATTATCTAGGAACCCCTCCACCACCTATATTGACAAACTTTGGGTCCATTTTGTGTATTTTATAGTTGAGATAGGACTTACCCCTCCCATAGGTGAGATGATTAGCACATTTTTGAAGAAAAAATTCACTAGAATCAAGAAGAAGACTAGAAACCATTTCTACATGATGTCTTACCTTTTGGATGCCCTACTAGCCACCACTAAAATCCCTAACATTAAAGAATGGCCACTTGAAGGGAAAAAAATAGTCTCCCAATACTACTCAAAATTTCATATTTTCAAATATAGGGACCATATTCAATTCATCTATGATTGTGTTTATCTGGCCTTAGTTGAATCCACTATAGGGATCCCAATGATGAGGGTTAACCCTTTGATAAAAAATTATGTTGAAATCATTAGGGACATTTGGTTATATCTATATTGCATTATAATCAAGATAGAGGGAACTCTAAGTTAACCCCTTATTCTATCGATTCATTTGCCTACCAAATGGGTAGAATAAGAAGTCACATACCAACTATTCTATGAAATAGATGGTGTGTGTAAAGGAAAAGGGAAGGGATTAATCCATTCCTTTTCCTTAACCATTAGTAGGACTATTTTTTAGAATTAGGATAATTTAGAGACTATCTCTAGGCATAGGACCTCCTTCATCTTGTAAATTAATGAATTGAGATAATGGGACCCCAATGAAAAGGTTGTAAAACATTTCAAGGCCAAGTAGATAAACATGACCTATGAACATCACCTTGATGTCTATAACTCAATGTACACCTAGGCATCCTCCTTCATAGAGGTCTTGGCAAGATTAAAGAATCACAACATCAAGCACAAAGGTAGATTACTAAGAAATCAAAATCCAAGTGATGATATATGGTAGATGGGGCTTATGCATTACCATTTATTACCAAGACCATCTTCTAAACCTCTTCAATCTACATCGAGACTTGACAAGAGCAGACATTGTAAGGTGTCATCTTATTCACCTCATCCTAAAGAACCAGATTCACCTATTGAGGAAATTGACATAATTCTAGTAGATCCTAAGGAGACTATAGAGGATTCCCTGAAAGCATTAGATTATGCTTATGAATCAAATGAAGAATAAGTATAGATAGTATAACCTCAAGCTCTAGTTGAAGAAGCAAAGGAAGAAAAGGGGAATAAAGTATCTTTGGACTTGGTTCATGTTGAAACCCAACCCAAAATGAAATTTGAACTAGATCTAGTCCAAACAAAGATCAAGAAACCAAAGATGACCTTCACTCATCTTTTGAGTGAGCTCCACATTTTTAGTGATGACAATCCAATTCATGGTCTAACCATTCTTGAATGGTTTTTATATGAGAAGATATAAAAAAACCCAACCATACACCACCCATGGGCCATTATAAAATCTATTAATATCCACATGCATGATGAGATCAAACCTTAAATTATGGCCTTACAGAAGGAATAAGAACAAAGGATGTCTATCTAAGGGGGGATGAGTGGCACACAATTGGAAACTCCAAAGCCTCCAAAAGTCACTCAATCATTAGTGGGAGTTCATTTTAATATAGATATTTCTAACATGACAAGAGTGATTAAAAATAAATCCACCATCAATTGTGAGGAATTCACCTTTCAAAGAATAGAGCCATTCATAGGTCTAACTCTAATGGTAGGTCAAAATCTACTAGAAGATAGAAATTTTTAGGATAAAATCCTTCATGTATCCCAAGCCCAGTCTGACCAACTACAAATGGTGATCAAGGTCCTCTTATAATACAAAAATAATTGAAAATAGGTTATGGTCTTGTCAATCCATGAAGACTAATTCAGGAAGTTTGAAGACACCATGACTGACCTATTCAACTCTATGAAGGTAGTGAGAACTAGTTATGGAGTAATAAAGAATAAAATCACTAAGTATACAGACCAATTTTTCCAATGATAGGAGTCAAGATATCAAGTGAAAGACTTGATCAAGGCCTTGACCAATAACCTAGTCCTTGGCTTTAGGACCATCATCTTAGCACATTTGATTATGGTCATGGCCATATTGGTAGACAAGATTCAAGTCATAAGAATCTCATCCAAGTGGATAGAAGACTTGTCTAAGGAATTAAAAAAGAAAGAAGATGGAATTTTTTACATCCTAGATAGTTTGATTAAGGAACCCACTTCACTCAGCTCATTAGGTCTTATAACTGATGAAGATTTCAAGCACATAACCTTTTAGTTCATGTAGGAAGTAAGGAACCAAGGGCAGGGCCAAATAGGGGATGATAATAAAAGAGTTATAGGCCTACTTATGTCATCTAAAGAGAAAATGGGAGACTCCAAGGGCATCAAGAAAGAAATAGAGAAGGCTGAGAAGAATCTCAAGAACCTAGAGATCCAAGAGAAAGAGCTCTTCATGAGACCAGTTATAGACCTGTATCTCATCAATGAAAAACATTACATATTGAAGATCCTATAAGGAAGATAGGGGACTTCATCAACAAAGGTTCCATAAATTTATTTAGGAATATTCCTTCATATATCCTTGTAATATTTAAAATAGAATATTCTTTTGTAAAGTCATGTACAACTTGTAATCACATTTACCTTTAGTTTAGTGCATTTTGGAAAGTCTAGTGTATTCAAGAACTTTGGTATAAAAGTAAAACTATCCTTACACTTGTATACATTTAGTTTTATATGATTGACAAACATACTCCCTAGCATTCTATAAAAGGGACTATTGTCAATTGTAAGAGGAGGGAGTTTTTGAGCTAAAACTAGTGTAAACTTTGAGTAACTAATACAAGCAGAGAATTATGACAAGATTGTCTCATTTTGTGTGAATTGTTACATGGATTCTCTCTCAATTGTCCATTCCAAATTCTATATTTGAATATTTCTTGTAAAATTTTGGTGTGTACCTTTGAATGTATAATTTTTACCTTGTACTTATGCTAGGATAAGGTTTTATAGTTTACTTTGTTTTATTTATTATGTATTTGTATATGTGTATCAACTATCTACTTATATGGGTACATCTTTAAAGTAAGTTTGTTTCTTGTTGTCATTATTTTTCATATTCATTAGAGGTTTACCTAATATGTGGTAAGATTTGAGCTTAAGCTATTTTGTATCATACATTGGTTTTAAGTACATCCTTGGATCATATTTGAACTTTGTCATAATTTTTGGAATGAAGATCAACAACGCATAGGATGATAGTGCTAACAAAATGGTATCATAGAGAAATGTGACAAGATAAGATACAAAATTATGTAGGCCACCTGTTGGCCACATATCCCTAGAAATGAAATATGTTAAGGTAAAATCATTCCCCTCCCATTTAAATTAATTTTTCCCATAATTTTGAATAAATCTAGGTATTGTTGCAGTAATGATTAATGCTCTAATGTTTCATCCTCATTAGTACAATTATTACACTTGATCAAATACTCCTCAATATCTCTTATTTATATCCTTTTTTATCATGTATCAAGGATATTTTCTAGTTACAAAATGATTTTTTTAATCCCTTTTTTATGGTAACTCAATTTGGGAAAAAATTATATATCTTTTCACTTACTTCAAAAAATAAACATGAAATGTTGGATGGAAAGTAGACTAGGATACCTCTAGCTTGTAAGCAACATTGCCAAATTTTTATAGGATCTAACAAGGGACATAATACTTAGGATAAATTTTGTTGTATTTTTTATGTTAATTTAGGGAAATTTTATTATATGGATGTAGGTGTACAAATATCCAATCACCTACTACAAATTTTATCTCTATGATGTTGATCTACTTGTTTCATTTGATTCTCTACCATTACTAAATTAAAGCTTACACTAGATAATACCTTCTATTGGTGTTGAATGTGTTCTTTGATAATTCAAAAATTTAGTTATACCCTCATGAAAGAGGTGATGGATAGAGGCCAATGTCATATCCCCAAAAATATTTAAGATAGACCCAATCAAGAAACATATAGCATGGATGGTTGTGCTCATTACCAACTAGTTTAAGATATTTTAAAAATTAATCATTACATGTGAATGTGATATGGAATTAATTGTTAGCTAGAAAGGAGTTGTTTCACTTATGTTTTTTTAAATTTCATTTTTTTAATGGTATACACATCAAAATGTGGTATCAAGAAGATGTGATAATATTAATAATGATTGATGCAACATATTACAACTTTGATCTTGAATTACTTGGTTATGCAAAATTAAAAGTTGTTAATTGGAATTAATGCACTAATGTGGTGGCATAATGTTTAGAACCCATATTTAAATGAAATGTCTATCATTTTTAAGGTATAACACATAAAAAAATTATTTGATGGGGTAAAATTAGTAGGTTTTACAAGGACCTAAAACATGAGTTTAAACACAAAAGTATAATAAAATGGAGTAATCCCCAAGAGCTGAGAAACATAGTTTAGTAAGATAGAAACAACTAGTTAATTACCAGTGTAGAAGGAAACATATAAAAAGTAAAATAAATAAATTACTTAGGGAGGAAATATTCCTCCATGAGTGCCTTACTAGCATCAATTTCCTTCACCTTGTCCATCAACCTGATCCTAGTGATATTTTCCTTAGTTCTGTTACTCAACCATTCTACAACATCCTTCAACATGATCATCCTTAGCTTCTTCTAATGTATCTCCTTTTCTAGTGTCTTTTAGAAGGATGATTTGAGAGGGGGTTTTGGAGACTAGAATTTCACCACCCTAATATCCTAGTTTTGAGGAGTGCCCTTAGCCCCAATGTGTTATGAAAGGGACTGTATCATTTTGGTAGCTTCCCTATTAATGGAGTTCCACTCTTTTATCAGTCCATCTAGGCCAATTTTAGATTCATGTAGTTTATTTTGAAACCCTCTAACTATTTTTTTCTTCCTTATTACCTCAGAGAGTGGGTCCATACCCTTTATAAAATACTCCATAGTTTTCCCCTCCTCAACCTCAATGGGTTTTAATTTGGTTACCTGTTAGGAATAAAATATAAATTAATGCAAAATAATTTCATATAATCATAATAACAAGAACTATGAATAGAGATACATAAAGAAAAAAAATTAAAATGCAAAACAAGAAGATAAGATTTAATGTGGTTCACCCAATGTAAGCTATGCCCACCAAAAAAAACTTTCTCAAATCTTATTACAAGCCAAAAAGAGTACAATCCACACTCAGATCAATCTTCTCACAATTACAATGCATAAATATTGTTTGGAGCTATGCTCAAAAAATTCTCTTGAATTTGCACTTGAATTCACACACTCTGTTCACCTTCTCAAACTCAGTTCTTCCCATATTTTACCTAACATATGTCCATGCATATATAATTACATCAATAGGTAACTGACACGGAGGTTTTACAAAATAATAGGTACCAAAACCATGAGCCAAATCAACCTATAATGATTCCCCATTAATCATGGGTGTTGACACCATGCATATACAAGTATACATAAACCATGTATCTATACTTCCAAACCTCAACAAGAATACATAATAGTGTATAGTAAATTTTAATGTATAATATTTGAAATACATTATAATGTGGAAATAGGCTCCAAAACATAACAATCTCCCACTTGGATATGTATTTCCTTTGAGAAGGCTTATCAACCCTTCACTATCATCTATGAAGGCCAACCAAAGATAAACATAGTTGTTAGGAATACAAAACATAGAGAAATATTAATGAATTAAAGATGGAAATAAAATGCAAAAAATAAAACATAATAGAGACATAGATTTAATGTGGTTCACCCTATATGGACTACATCCAAAAAAGAACAACCAATCCTTCTTATTATTTAGTCCAAAAAATGAAGGTAAAAACCTACAATACAACCACTACAATATCCACTTCACTCACACATAAAATGTCACCATAATTACAATGCCCTCATATCAAAAAGAGGGATACACATAGGGCAAAAATGCAAAAACATAATTTCAACCTTTAGATACACAACCTAATAGTGAACAGTCTATATTTACTATGAAATTATAGTATTTTACAATGAATTTTTTTATAAAATTATCTTTGGGGGTGCTACCCCCAAACCCCCACCAAGAATGACTTCCAAGTAGGTCACCACCCCCTAGACCTCATGGTGACCATAATGGAGGGGGACTTACCACCCCCCCCCCCCCCAAACACACACCCCTTATTCAAAACTAATAATTATAATAAGATCAAGCTCCACCATCTAATAATAGCTTCATTTTATCCCTTGTGACCACCTTGGCCATCATGTATACGAGATTCTAACTAGTATGAATCTTATCCAGCTTCAACTTCTATTCCTCGAAAGTTGTGCTAATGAAATGGTACCTCAACTATATATGCTTCATCCTAGAGTGGAAAGTAGATTTCATCACTAAATGTATAACATGCTAACTATCACTATACAAATTCACTTCCTCCTACTTATGCTCTAAGTCCTAAATTAATTATTGTAACTAAATCATCTCTTTACTTGCCTCTGTGAAATCAACATACTTAACCTTTATGGCTGACATAACCACAAGTTCTTGTAATCATGAAATCTAGATCACCATTGTGTCACCTATAGTAAATATATATCCCATCATGATCCTCCTACTATCTAAATATCTATCCATGTCTAAATCTAAATAATCATGCAAAGTGGTGTCCAATCCACCATACCTTGAAACTATCCCCATGGTCCCTCTCAATTATTGAAGGATCCAATTCACTACCTTTTAGTGCTCTCTACATGGATCACTCATGTACCTAGTTATTGTTCCCACTACATGGTAAATATCTATCTTCATGTACATCATGGCATACTTTAAGCTGCCAACTATTGATGAGTAAGGGACACATGACCTCTAGATTATCTCTTCCTCTATTTTGGGACACTACTTCTTTGATAACTTGAAATGGCCTACCAAAGGAATCCCAACTAGTTTATCATCCTGCATACTAAACCTCTCCAAGACCTTTTTAATGTATTCTTCTTGAGATAAATTTAGCTTACATTCCTTCCTATCCTAAGTTATTCTTATAGCAAGGATTTATTTTTCTAACCCTAAATCCTTCATAGTAAGAAAATTACCAATTTGTTTCTTAAGTACCTTTATTTCCTACATGTTCTTACCTACAATTAGCATGTCATCCACATATAGACACCTGATAATGTAACTACCATCATAAAAATTCTTGATATATATGCAATTGTCTGAATGACACCTAGAGTATCCATACTCCATCATAAAACTATCAAATTTCTTGTACCACTATCATGTAGCTTATTTCATGCCATACAAAATCTTTTTTAATTTACACACCATATTTTCCTTCCCTATGACCTCATATCCCTATGGTTGATCCATGTATAAGTCCTCCTCCAAATCACCATGAAGGAATGCAATCTTCACATATATCTTCTCTAAGTGTAAGTCTTCCTTTGCCACTATCCCAAGAATAGTCCTAATAGAATTCATCTTCACCAATGGAGAAAAAATTGCATTGCAATCGATTCCCTTCATCTGTGCAAACCCATTTACCATAAATCAATTATTATACCTTTTCTTTCCTCCATCATCCTCTTTAATTCTATACACCCACTTGTTTTACAATTATTTCTTACCTTCACGTGGGTTTACCAAATCCCAAGTCTAATTTTCCATGAGAGACTGGTGTTCCTCATCCATTATTTATTCCCACTTCTTCTTGATGTCTACCTACATGACTTCTTTAAAGCACTACGTCTCTCCATTTTTAGTGAGTAATAAATAATTAAGAGATGAATAAAAAAATTTAGGTTCCCTTCTTACCCTAGAAGACATTCTCACCTTAGGGGTTTGGGATTCTTATGGAGTAGGTGCCTGAACTAGTTAGAAAATTTACCATCTGTATTGTCCTCCAACACTATGTAATATTTTCTTTAATCCTCTCTTTGATCCTAAAACTATTGTCTATACATGACTTATTCATTAAAGACCATATCTCTAGACCAAAATATTATCTTGTTCTTAAGACTCCAAATCCAAAAACCAAAGTCATCCTCACCATAACCAATAAAGGTGCATTTTTTTATTTAGCCTCTAACTTAGTCCTACCATCTTTATCAATATGAATAAAATCTTCAAATCCAAATACTCTAAGAAATAGATAATCAACCTTCTTACCAGACCAAGCTTCCTCAGGTATGCCTCCATCTAAGGAAGATGAAGGCCTCTACTGATTAGATATATAGTCATGTTTATTGATTCTACCCAAAATTGAATGGGTAGACCTAAATGAAATGTCATTCTCCTAACATGCTCCATGATAGTAACATTTATCATTTTTGACACTCCATTCTATTGTGGAGTTGTTAGAACTATCCTCTATCTATGAATTCCATTCCTAGAATAATAATCAAAAAAATTATTGTTGTAATATTCCTTACCATTATCTAACCTGAGACATTTTAACTTGAGACCTGTTTCATTCTCAACCAAGGATTTCCATCTTTTAAATGTTTTGAACACATCATATTTTCTCCTAATACCATACACCCAAAATTTCCTAGTTACATCATCAATAAAAGTGACATAATAAGATGAGCCACCCTCATACATTTGAATGAACCAACTCTAACTTATTCTTCTTCCTCATAAGTCCAACCTTGAGAAACTTTACCCTTTTCTATTTCTTATCACACAGTCTTCACAAAAATATAAATCAAACCCTTTCAATTTAAGAAACCTATCCTTTAAAATTTCCATGCCCTTTTGGCTCATGTGATTGAGCCTATAGTACCACAAATTTACATCTACATCTACAATAACTAAATTAAAATAGTCAAGACTACTTGATAAATACAAGGTACTAACCTTATTACCTCTTGATACCAAAAGAGAACCCATGGTCACTTTTCAATAATCTATTGTAAAGGTCACCATACAACCTTTATTACCTATCTACCCCATGGATACCAAATTCCATCTTAGCTTGGGCACATGCTTAACATCCTTTAGTAGCCAAGTGTTCCCATTCTAGATCTTGAATTGAACACATACTTTTCCTACTATGATTCAAGGGTCATCATCACCAAGATAAACATGTCTAAGATCCCATTGAACATAATCAATAAAATAATTTGTATATGGTGTAGCATGAAAAGAAGCCCCTGAATCTAAAACCTAAGAATCAATAATATTATCTATGAAGAGAACTAATTCATCTTGACAAACATTACCTACTACCATATTCACCTCGTTAGTGTCTTCTTGATTGTCAATCTTGTTCTAAAGAGCCCAATAATTATTCTTTACATGCCATCTTTCCATAGTGCCAACATGCCATCATACTCTTTGATTTTGACCTTCCATGACCCTTTGAAATTTTATTATTTCCTTTTCCTCTATACTTTTATCTCCCTCTAATCTCCATCACCAAATCATCACCTAAATTAGAAGTTTCCCTAAAGACTTTTATCACATTTCCTCGCTAAGGATTACTCCTATGACATCTTCAAACTTCAAATTATCATTTTTAGAGATGAGTTGCTCACAACCATTACCAAGCTATTCCATATCTTTAATAAGGACCACAAAATAAGTAGAGCCATGACTTCATCATCAAATTCAATTTTTATAGAGTTCAACATACAACCATATTAAATTCATTTAAATGATTAGCAACTGAACCATTTTTAGACATCTTCATATTAAATAACTTTTCCATTAAAAATATTTTATTAGAAGTAGAGTGTTTCTAATATAACTTCCATAATGCATTCATGAGATCTACAATGGTCTTCTCCTATGATATATGAAATGTGGCCAAAGATGCAAGGCATAACTAGATGCTCCGAGTGTTTACCTGTTAAGTAGCTCCTAATACTCATCTTTCATACTCACTAGTTACTTTACTTTTCCTCTCATTAGAGCATGTAGGTCCTTCTAATATAGGTAATCCTCCATCTCTATCTTCTATAGATAAAATCTTAGCCCATTTAACTTTTAAACCTTTGATCTACTATCATCAACCATAGCTCCCACCTAAACTAATAACCCTTCCTACAATTCAACACTTTATAAAATACAACCTGAAGATCCGATACCAATTGTTAGGAATAAAATAAAAAATAATGCAGAATAATTTTGCATAATCATAATAATAGGAGCTATGAATAGAGATACATAAATAATAGAAATTAAAATGGATAATAAGAAGATAGGATTTAATGTGATTCACCCAATGTGGGATACGTCCACCAAAAAACACTTGCTCAAATCTTATTACAAGCTAATAAGATTACAATCCACTATCAGATTAGTCCTATCATAAATATAATGTACAAATATTATTTAGCATTGTGCTCAACAAAATCTCCCAAATTTGCACTTGAATTCACACGCTCTATTCACCTTCTCAAACTTAGTTCTTATTATTTTTTACCTACTATATTTCTATCTATATATAATTACATCAATAGGTAATTAACATAGTAGTTTTTAAAAATAATGGGTAACAAAACCATGGGCCAATTCAACCCATGATAGTTCCCCATTAATCATGGGTGATGACACCACACATATACAAGTATAGATAAACCATGTATCTATACCTTTAAACCCTAATGTGAATACATTAATAGTGTAATTTAAATTTTAATGTATATTATTTGAAATACATTGTAATGTGGAAATAGGCTTTACAACATAACATTACTATGATTTAGATAGGGAGTTATCGCATGGTGCTCTTTGAAAAGGGGCTTATGGGAGAGGGGCTAGGTAAAAGGTGGTGGGAATCTATGGTTGGGTCTTCCTTAGGGGATTCCTCCTCTATAAAATACCCTCCCAATGGGTCTTCTTTGTTGTATAGGGTCTTTCCATGTTTGACCAACAAAAAGGTAAAACCTTGATGAATGATAACATTCACTTCATCTATTTGGAAGGAAAGGGATATATATTCCAATGACTTAAGTAGGAAGTAGGGAAATATAATCTTAAAACCTTATAAGTGATTAATAATAAGGAAATGGTGTGAGAATATAAGTATAAACTTACCTTATAGGGTAAGATGTTTCATGATTTGTTATCACACCTTCGGCTAGTACCTTGGTAGGTCCATTTGTGGGAAGCCCTTATTATCATTTTTTATGGTCTCATTTGTCCTAAAGAACCTCTACATCAAATCCATTTTATTTGAATGATGTTTAAATTCTTTTGACCCCTTGTAGGACTTTTCAATAACCTCATCAATAAGTTCCTCAATAACAAAGAGTTTAATCCCCCTTATCTCCATGATTCATTTATTCCAGGTAGCCATAAACTCCTTTGTAAGGTTTGTTTCAAGTCTTATAACCCTATTCATATATTATGTCAGTCCCCTTTTACATAATTTACACTAAACTTTATTATTAGTTCAAACCTCCAAGAATGAGGTTATATTGAGTCTATCCTTATCACCCCCTATATTGTGCTTGTCTATTAGATGGATGTTTGGGTGATGCTCTAGTTCCACCTTACCCTTGTAGTGCTTGAGATTTATGGAATTAAGGTGCCTTAATGAATAAAATTTCCCCTAGATTCTAATATTAAATCCACATGTGGGATTATGATGAAAAGGCATGATTTTTAAATCCTTGTCCTTCAGATGTGAATTTTGCATATGTGGTTGCCACTCCTACACCCTATGAAATGTTAGCTTCATTTTGAATCAACTTGATGATGTGTGTTGGGATGCAAATTTTTAAGCTTATAATAATTATTTAGGGTACTAGTTGTACATTCATTTGCTATGATATTTAAATGATAATTTTTTTTAATGATTATTAGTCTCAAGAGGGGTTTATTATTTTTATAAATTTGGGGATAATCATGTCAAGCCTTAAATTGATAATTTGACTTGGTCTTGAAAAAAAACATGAGCTCAACCAATGAATAGGATGGTCGAATAAAATGGTGATAAATTAGGGTAGAGCCTTATGTCACCACTTGAAAAGGTTTTTACTTACCTAAATATTTCAGGGAGCCATTATGGGAATTATTAATCCACTACATGAAAGTTTTATACCCTATGGGTTTTGTAAGTATAAAATAATGTCTAGGAGAGACAATGCTCAAAATGGAGAAGTTGGGAGAGAAAAAAGAATCAAGAATAAGGAGTGGATCCTCCATAATTCTAGGAAATTATTCTCTCATAAACCCTAAATCACTACTCTATGAGTAATGTTTCACTTGGAATGTATATACCCTTCTAGTTATCAACATGCCTTTAGTTCTAGGTTATACGTGTGAATACATATGTATATATACATCATCATGGATATCATAGGTCAATGGTTTTACTTTAAATTAGTTATGTATTTCTTGTTAGTTTTGTGTATATCTGATACCTATTTTATAACTATTTAAAATAAGGCCTAACTTTCCTTGGTATTAACAAATGATTGATTAATAATTGAAGGATTTATGGTGAATGTATTTGTAAACTTTATATGATTAATTTATGATATCATAATCTTTATAATTAATTATTTAAACCCTTATAGGATTGGATTAAATAATTTTACTACCATGTTCATTATTGTTTAGTGTTATAACATGGTTGATAATATCCTGCATTGTATGTGGTAACTAGACCCATAATGCCATTTTTGGTTACTTTGTGTTATTACAGTCAATGTGTTATATATATAGAAAGTTGTATTTTATTTTTCCAGTTCTTATTGATAAGAATTATATGAACCCTTTATGTGAAAAAACCCTAGTAAGACTTGATATACATTTATATCATTCCTCTTTCAATAATAGTGTTAAGGTAGAATCAAGGTTTTTATCATCCTTTACACATATACATTGTTATGATAATATAAATTGATATATTTTATAAATTATTCCAAATAATATTATGCTCTTTATCTATGAAACTATGATGGTTAATTTTTATCCTCCTTAGGGCTAGTTGTGAATTTCTAATGGTAGTAAGTAGGGTTTTAAAAGTGCAATTAAAATTCCTTGTGAGATTTTCCATAGTTAATATTTAATAAGTGGAAAAAAGTTATTATTTGGGTTTTATTTTAATTATGATAAAGTTATCTACTAGATTGTGAACATTTGATTGGTAATTTTTAACAGTTTTTATATTGATGGTGTTCATGAATATTGGATAACATTGCATCTCTCTTGCCAGGATTATGTAGGTAGATAAATGACATTTATTTAGTAGGAATTTAAATGTGAAGAAAGTTAATTGGTATCATTTTATTTAATTTTATTATTTGTGAAAAAATTATATGGATCTAAACTTCATGAGTTGATACTTTTAAATGAGTGTTATAGAGTTAAAAATAAAATACTTGACCAATTTATAATGATTTCACTCTGCTTAGTTTTTTCTTATTTTAAAACATAAGTGAAGTATTTTCATAAGTTATAATATGTGAAAGGTTTTATCATTGCTAATAAACTATTCTTAAGACATTTGGGTGATATTGAACTATCTTTATGAGAATTATTAAATTCATGCTTTGATAGGTAAGTGCGAATGGAACACATGAGGCACTTATCTTTGCTAATTTGATACCATTTAAAAATGGGTGCTTGTAATAGGGTAATTTAACCCATTTTATTTACTTTAAATTAGGCAAAGAGGCCCTATATTGAGTTTTTAAATATCCCTAATTTTTCATGAAACTATTCCTATTATCTCTCTTAGTAATGGAAATTTGAATATGTTTGTGTGTCACTATTGATTAGGTCTCAAGTTTTACTTAAGGCCATAATAGGTTTTCAATTAATATTTATTATTTTTTCCTTTAATATTTCACATATGTTAAATAAGGTATTTAGATAAATGTGGCATTGGTGTACTACCACTTTCCTAGGTTGGATTACATACTCAAATGACTCTTTAAATTTGGGTAAAAAAATACAATAGATTTTATATTGTTTTGTTTGCATACAAAATAAATAATAAATACTATCTTTAAGGTATTCATGGTATGAAGTTATTAGGGAAATTTTTATTGGATGTATAAACTAAGTATAACATTAATTTCATGTTGAATTTTTAGGATACTACACTGAATCTAAGTATCTTCCTTAGTTTTAATTTCCCGTTTTATTTAATAAAAGGTCATGAGGGATCAGATTATATATGTGAATCATTATATTTTGTGATTTATTTAAATATTAGATCAACATATACACCTTGCACGTGTCTATCTCTCTTAGATTCATTTATGTAGACCAATTCTATAAATGTACAGGGTTGTGTTTGAGCTCTAACTATAAATTGATTGTTAATTACTATTGTGAATTATACTAAATACATATTGAATTCATTATTAATGTTATGAACTATTATAATTAGTATGATCTCTTAGCATTCATGTAAGAAAATTTTGAAATTGTGGTACTTTATATTGTACAAGTTAGTATAAATTTTTGAATGATTTTCAATGTATGTCCTTTATAGTTGTGCAATCTATAATTACTTGCCTTCAATCATGTGATAAAATAACTATATTCCCATGTATTATTTATATCCAAAAAATAAAATGATTTGGGTGTTTAACTATAAATTAATAATTGAATATCAGTGGAAGTAATACTGAATTTCTTTAAATTTCAGTGTGGGGTATTAAGTAATGTGCATTAAGTGACATTATAGACAACTAAGATTTCAAGGTGTGAATTATAATTTCCCATTTTATTTTTTAAATATATTATATTTTTTAAAATATAGGTGTTAGAATCCAATATACTACTTGGAAATTGTATGAACATGAAGTATTAAGTAGTATTATAGTATAATACAAGTGTGCAAGAGTTTAGTATGAGATTTTTTCCATTATCTGATAATTATTAAAGGTATAGATAAAAGTAATTACATAATAATTTAATAACACATGACTTCCCCTAACATGGACTATTTAAAATACTTAAAACTCCATGAAAAGTCTATTAAATGGAAGATATAAACATCTCACCATGAATGAACAAGATTTATAATGATAAGTCCTGAGGCATTATTCTGAGTTTTGAAATTTGGACCCATAGATAGTCTTGTACTTTTTATCATGGTTTAAATTAGTGCCAATGATTCTTAAGGAATAATTCATGATAGCTATGTTGAGTGAATTTTGTGACTCACCTTATCAAGTCTTTATAAAGTATCTTCCTAGTTTATTCTAAAAATGCTAGTCAACCTTATTGCATGTAAATGATCTTAAAGGTTATTGTTCTTTGTTTGGTGATTTATGATTTATAAGGATTAATCCTTAGTCCCTTTTTGTTTTGAAGATTATTATTTCATGGATAAGTCCATATTTAGAATTCTTGATTTCCTATTGGTACTTATAAAATGTTAAGAAGTAATGTGGAGTCTTTAGACCTATATTTGGGTTAAACATTATGTGTTAATTACTAATGAATGTTAATATAAATAAATATTATTAGTATAAGCATTTAATTGCATATCCTTGTAATCTTGATTGTAGCACTTTATTGGATTATGTGCATAAATTTTAATTAACATTTACATGAATTATCAAGGATGATATGCTAAAATATCCTCCTATATTGTAATATTATTAAACTCTATGTTGATTGATACTTGACATGGGGAAAATTGGATTATAAGTCTTATGGGGTAATTATTTGATCAAATATATCCTCTAGTAGTTTCATTAAGTTGCATATGTTTGAGTTAAGCTTGTACTTAGAATTTTAATTTGTCAAAAATGGATCCTCATCTTGACATTGATCTTAGATGATTATGCCTTTGATTGGGTTATGAATATTGAGGATAAATGTGTCGATAAAAAATAATTGAACATGCATTAAAAGTTATTGATGTTGTTTTTTATACCCTAGTGTCATTTTTCCATTATTAAGGTTTTAAATACTAGATGAATGATTGAATCCCTACACAAAAAATTATTTTTGGACTTGAGTCATGAAATTATTTATTTGATAATATTAAAAATATATTTTATAATTTAAAAACTCATAGATATATTGCCATTCTTATATAAAAATATGGAACATAAAATAAGCTCATTATTAATCAAGTTGTATGCTTATATAAATTAGGCAAATAAATATACTAGTGTGAAAGATAAGAATCCAAGGTTTATACAACTAATGTACATAATTGATTCCATATTCTCACTTTAGAGAAATAGGCTTATGTGCTAATGTACACACAAGTCCTACTATAATTGTTATGAACAAAGTTATATTGTACTTAATTTAATTACTTTATTTTTATAAGGGTTGTGTGATCAATTCTTACTTTCCAATGGGGATAGTTATGGATATAGATAATATTTTCTTAAAGGTGGATTAAAATCAATTATTATTTATTTTTTATATTAATTTTTAGATTTTTAGGTTCCTTGTTCTAATCCTTAGAAGATGAAAATGGATATATTGTGTTGAAAGTACATGATTGTTGAATTGATCATACTATGGGTTAAGCAAGGATATAGTGAATCCAAGGAATAAACCCTAATATGGATAAATTTAAGATCATGTTTATGATATATAATTTATATCATGTGGTAATCTTGTCCCCAATAATTCATAAAATTTAAGTTTAAAAATTTTAGGTTATGACATTTGGTACTTGTATGATGAAAAAAATGAAGACATTTTGAAAGAGGTATAGAAGGATGTGTTATGCCACCATTATAATATCTAAAACCGATGAACCCACCTTTCTTATTTATCCAATTAAAAATAATGAAGATAACCCTCTAAACATTTGTTGACCACCTTTATTTTCCCATTAAATTGAGGATTATAGGATGTGATATGAGCTAAAATAGTACCAAAACATGAGGTAAATTCCATATAGAAATAACTATTGAAGATAATATCGCATTCACTTATTATTATATTATGAGTCCCATGTAGTTTTTTAATTGTAAAAAAATGGTAGTTATTACATTGACCATAAATGGTTGTCACAAAGCAAAAAAGGGGAATATTTTATGATCCTATCCACTATTACCATGATAATATTTTTACCTTATTACCTTTTTAAATAATCCATGGATACCTCTTCCCACCTTTCGCTAAGAATCAAAAAGGGATGAAAAAGACCTAGGGTCTTTATTTTCTACCCCTTATTTTGCTAACACACCATGCATTTAACCTAAAATATATGAATATCCCCCTTGAGTCCTTCCCAAAATAAATCCTAATCGATCATATGGAAATTTTTCAAAAATCAAAAAATCCCCCTACTGGAGATGCATGAAGCTCTATAAGGAGCTTGTTCTTGAGGGTAGATTTCATACACATGTACAACCTACCTTTATACCATAATACATTCCTTTTTAACCCAATTTTTTTAATGAATTATAATATTTATATATTTTTTGAATCAAAACATGTGTATATTTATCATTCTCCCATTCTAACATGTCCTCATTTACCCAATCTACCTTTACCTCTTGGATAGAGCATCTACTACCACATTATCATTTCATTTATTATATATGATTTCAATGTAATATCCCAACATTTTATTCACCCATTTTATTTGTTATTTTTATGATAGTTTTTATTCCAAAAAATATTTTAGAATATCATGATCAATATTTATCTTAAAGTGTCTACCCATCAGATAATGTTTCCACTATTTGATTGCATCAAGAATGGCCATCATCTCTTTTTCATAGATTAGTTTAAACATATTCTTAACCTTGAGTTAATGACTCTCACATGTAATTAATATCCTTTCCTACATGAGTAAATCCCTTATTCCATATCCTTATGCATCATATTTATAAATTAAATTATCTAAAAAATACGAGTTAGTCTAAAATAGAGAGGTTTACATGCCTCTTTCATCTTCTCAAAAGCCTTGGTTATTGTTTAATTCTATTGGAAGGAGTTTTTCTTCAACAAGGTTGTGAGTGGCACTTTTATGTTGCCATAATTTTTCACAAATCAAAAATAATAACCCATAAGACCCAAAATCCCTCAATGGTTATTAAGGGTTTTTTGCACTTTCCATTATATCATGGCTTTGATCTTGTGAGGGTTTAATTTTATGCCTTCATGTGAAACAATATAATATAATTACTCCACCTCCTATAATCCAAAATCAAACTTGTAAATATTTACTAACAACTGATGTTGTTTGAGAATATCAATACTTAATTCACATGTTGCAAATGTTCATCCCATGTCTTACTATATATGAGGAAGTCATAAAAAAATATCAAAATAAAATTTTATTTAAAAGGTCTAAAAGTAGTGTTTATCAAAATCTAAAATTTAAAAGTGCATTTGTGAGAAAAAAAAGGCATTATAAAAAAATCATAATGGCCTTCATGAGTTATAAAGTCTATTTTATGGATATATTCATCTTTGATCTAAATTTGATGTTATCCTGAATGAAGATCAATTTTTACAAAGTAGATAGCCCCATGTAACTCATCTATTAAATCATAAATTACTGGGATAGGAAATTTATCTTTAATGGTATAATTTTTGAGTTATCTGTAATATAGGAAAATCTTATGGGTGTCATCCTTATTACACACCATGACCATATGGGATGACTATGTTCTTTGGATATGTTTGATAATACCCATCTCCAACATCTCTTGTAATATATATTTCAATCTCACTCTTATGGACATATGGGTACATGTATGGTCTAATGTTTGGTGATTGACTCCCTAGGATTAATTTAATGTAATGATCATTTTTTTCTTGTTGGTGGTAATCCTTTTGTCATGTATTTAAAACTAGTTAAGTGGTCATCAACAATCTTTTGTAGATCATGATGTATAAACATCTTTGTGGGTTGTACTTATAAGGAAAACAAGTGTCCTACAAATCTCTCTACCCAATTTTTATTAATATTTTGCATTTGATTAGAACTAATGAACTATGGGGATTTTCCCTTAGTCCATTATATCAAATTTTCATTCCTTCAAAATTAAATTACATAAAAAACTCATGAAAATTAATTTCTATCATGCCCAAGGTTGTGAGTCATTTGACTTCTAAAACAATGTTTTCCCTACCCATGAGAATAGAAAACATAGGATAATCCAACCTATACTCTCCCATATCAAGTTTGATACTAATTTTTTTCCTAAATAATTGATGATGCCTCCATCTACAATCAGACCTAAAATTCTAGAGTTGGGTAAAAAAAACAATCTAAAAGTGCCACCAACTTATTGTTAATGAAGTTATGTGTACTTCTTGAGTTAATCAAAATTGTCACCTTATGTTTCTTGAGGAAAGTAACAACCTTGAGGGTTTTTGGAATGATAATACTAAAAATTTCATGGCATGAGATAGTTTTTTCTAAATATTTAGATTCATCCTCTATATCTTCCATTCCCTTACCTAATACTTCATCATAATCTTTGTATCCATTGGCCCCTTTAATGTAGACTAATTTATTCCCAACACATTTATGTCCTTTTCTATATTTTATATAAATATTTAATCATAAAAAAATTATTATATTTATTCAATTTGATATGATAATGTAATGATTATATAGGAGTAATGTGTTATCTTTCAGTAGTGAAAGCTTCTCATTTGACCAGATCACTTTCCTCTACCTTGCATGTGAAGATCATGGAATCTAATACTATAATTAGGTTAAACATGTATACATAAAGTTATATTCTCTCCTTTATCTCACCCAATAATAGTTCATTTAAGTATTCATATGTGATGTCATCCACCCTTAAAGATAGGTTTCATAATTATTGAATATAATCTTTGATAGAGCCTATTTTTATTAGTTTTACTAATTGGTTAAAGTATTTTTATATGACACTATTACATTAGTGAACTTATATCTCATCAATAACATTTTCCACAAAAATTAAGGCTTTAATTTTTATTTTGGGTGCATAAGCATCTATATTAAATGAGTTTCTTGAGTTCCAAATACAAAGATTCCATGACCACCTTCCATTCACATGGGGTCCAACATAGATTAAATAATTTTTCCATTTGATTGATCAAAGTGACTAGATCCTTTCCATTAAACTTAAGCACTTCTATTTTTGGTATAATTTTTATAAAACCAATATTTATGTTTTGATTTTTTTGGTTGGGTTAACCTAAGTGTCCAAATGAAGATTTATTGGATGGTAGAATTATGTGTTTATTAATATAAGATGTAGAGAGATTTGTGATAACACCAGTGCAGAGTTATTTAGCATTATCATAAACCACTAATTTTACAATTTTTAGATTTTATTTCTTAATTGGCATTTTTATAGGAGTGACTTGTAATTGTATATGGCCTTAGGTGGTTGGACCTATCATACACAAAATCTAAGGTGTATGGTTTGTAAATTTAGGGTTTAGGTGTAGGGTTTGGGTTTTAAGCTAAAAAATGTGTACCAAAGCTTTATATCACTGTAAACATGTCTTTAAGACCAATAAAATGACTACTAATTTTCAAATGGGTGAAAAAAAAATTACGAACTTATTTTCAAAAAATTCAAGTAATAATGTGGTGACAAAAAAGTCAAAATTTTCTTGGATCAAGAGTTATGTATTTTCAATCCTCTAACTTGTATAAAAAAAGTTATACTAGATCTTGAAAATAACATAGTTAGGAAAAATGGAATAATGCCAAATGGTATATCTAAATTATGGGATTGTATTTAGACTTATCCTACCCATAAATAGTGTTAGTTTAATTTTTTAGAGAACTAACTATAGAGTTGTTCACTATCCCATCTCAAAGGTTGGTTGTAAGTAACTTCCTAAGCTAACCACTTAACAGTGTACCACAATTAATAGATGGATAAAATTTTCCTATAACTAAGCTTCAATAAAAACTATGGGGTCTTATGATATATCCAAAATTAGTGAATAAAAACTCTATATATAGTGTTGTTTAATGGCTTGTGTATTGTGGCATAATCCTTCACTCCATTGAATTAGGTAAAAATGATAACCATTTAGCCTATAATGATAACTTTTTGTTAATTTTAAAACTATTAGAACATAATTTATAACCTAAAATGGAGACATGAAATAAATTTGGGAAAAAAAATAAGTTCATTAGAATTGGATATATTAAATAAATTATGAGTGGTAACTAAAAATGAGTAGATCAATAAAAATATATCATAATAATAAGAGTAGAGTAAGTATATCCACACTAATAATTGAAAATATAAAAAATAATAATTGATAGATAAAACTGAGCCACATCAAGGGGGGAACCCCCTTAAACATGAGAATGAGGATAGAATTCATGATATGATTATCAAGTACTAACCACTACATCATGTATATACCCTACTTAAGATATGGTTTTTCTATAGGCCGACCTTATTAAAAACATATAGCATAGACAAATGTGACAACATGAGATTAAATGTTATGTAAGCCACATGTCAGCCACACATATCCCTAGACATGTTATATTTTAAGGTCATATTATGTCTTGATCACATAATGACCTATAGCTATCATAATACCACCTAATAGTTGACATAGTACTAATAGTAGCCTAACTTTTACATCATATTACACAATCACATCATGACATGTAATATTCACAAATATTAGTGTATTAATGTACAACATATTTACACCATGTAAAATTATTAGACACCATTTTATAAGTGTTTTTCAAAATTATTATTTTAAATGAATTAAAAATGTGAATTTTCATCTATTTCAACATGCCAAATAAAAAATATAATTTAAAAAAATGGAAAAATGCTAATTGAATTAATTTTAGCATTCTTATGTTACATCTAGGTGGAAGTGTGAAGCCCCAAACTAAGAATATATCATTATTGGTGAATTTACCCTAAACATAACTAGAATAATGTTAATCAAATTTTGAAAAATATTTTGATTACATAATTAAACATGAATATTATATTCCTATTTAAAAACTTATAAAATTTTATTTTTTTGAAATAAATAATAATATTCTACTCATATTAAAAAATACTACATTATTAAGGAATTAAAGTACCAATCCACAAGTATGACAAATAGTTCAATGAAATAAATTGCAATCTTCCTTTTATATTAGATAATTTTACAACTAATAGGTCTTATTAGAGCATGCTTTAGAGTAAAAATTTCAAAAAACCCACATACTCTACCAAGATATCACTTTTTATGATCTTCAATAGCTTCACCTTAACATTCATTACCTTATTAAAGTAGTATAAGGTATGCTTTAATGGCCTTGTGTCTTTTATTAGTTATTTTAATTGGTCCTCCTTTCTAGTTTATATTTTTTGTCCATGCCCAAGTTTTAATATCCACAACAATCTTGTGTTTAATGTTTCTTGATTTGCTCCACACTTTATTAGGCAACAATATCGATACTCTTTACATAGACTTAAATTTTAGACTCTCACATTTTTAATCACATTCCAAGATTATAGTTTTAGATAAATATCCCCATCTACCTTTCCCATCCATATATTTTCATCTTCAATATCTAGCCATATAATACTTCTATGTTGAGAATACACATCTATCAATGTATTGAATGCTTCTTTATGTCTTTTGCAAATATGCCTGACATTTATATCATTATTACTTGGGATATTTTTGTTAATGTATTATTTATTTTGAAAATGTGTCATATATGTGGTTACATATGTATATTTCATATATTTTTTGGTAAAATATCTTGCTAAAATTTACAAAAAATATATCCATAGCACATTATTTTTTTTCTAAATACATTATTTTTAAAATCCAATATTATTAACCTCTATCCATGGTAATTTTTACCCAATGTTAAATATATGATTTTACTTCTTTTTAAAAAAAATCCATCTCTTTTATTTCTTTAAAACATACCAAAATAGGTTGTTGTATAGTCACACCAACCTCGCCATGATCCAATTTAAGCTATATTAGGATTGGATGAGACTAGTGTATGTCTTTGATTATTGATTTATATTCCATCATTGTTATGTTGTCTACAACATTTAAACTTAACATATTAGGTTTTCTAGTACCCAATATCTTATGGTTTACATCCAAAAATTATGGTTCCACAAATTTCTTGAATTCATACACTTTCTACATAAGGTAAGAAGAGAATGCAAATGACCCTTATAAGCATGTTTTGTAGGTGTCCATGGTATGTGGCAAATAAAATGTGTCTAATATACATAATGATGTTTATAATATGACAAAGTTCCATCTGTAGCCTCATAGGTATGTCTCACTAGAAGGAATCTTATATACACATTGTTGAATACCCTTCTTACTATTAAAATGGATGCATATGCAAATAAGGTACAATTATTGTTATCAATCTAAGCATTATAATATTGTATGTAAAGTATCATTCGATATTTTTCAAATGAAGTAATTTTACTACTAATATTAATTACTTCATAATAGACAACTTTTTATTTTTTCCTTTTACATTTTTCATACTCTTTATTTTCTAATAGTACATCATGTAATGACTATTTAGATAATCTAATACTATATAATAAATATATATAAGCATAAGTGGTGTTCTCTTTGAGATTAAAAAGGCACAAATCCAATGATCTGACTATGAAATTTTATCCACATTTAATAAATTGTAGTCCAAAATTTTCAAAACCCTAGTCTTGTGTCTGTGTCTAAGCATACCAATCAAATTAACTAGGAGGTTCTTAAAAATACTTATGAACTTTGATTTTTTATCATCCTTAGTATGTGTAGACACATAAATATGTTTACATGTACTTTAAAATATTAATTATTAACACATATTTAACCACATGACTTACACCCAAATACATGACTCTTAATCACCATTCTTCTAAGTCATTTATCTATATGTAAGATCAGCCCTTTATTTTCCATCACTAATACAAAAATAAAATAATAAAAATTAAAATTCTAAAACTACTTAATATGACCTTCATATTATCTCCAACTTAGGACAACTATCCTTGATATTTTAAGATAATTTCATGTTAGGCGGACATAATCACTTCCACCAATCGTGTCCACCTAGGGTAGTCACATATCATGCCAAATAATGGGTAGCTTCAAAATTTAAAATCAATCTTTTAGATCTTCCCATGTGTTTCAAAACATTGGATACATTAAATTATCAAAAGTATTTCCTATAAATACACATCAAAGGTCATTCATAATCCCTAATTTTTATCACTTCATTACTAGATTACACATTGATAAAATATTTCATATTCTTTCCAAATTCAAGATCATTCAAAAAGAACAGTCATGAGACAAGTCTAGATTATATTGAAGCAAGAAAAGTGATCATTGTCAAGTATCAAATCAATTTTTCTAATTACATATGCATATTCAAGGAGAAAAATTTAAAAATCACTCTAGGTGGGAGAACTAAATGGGCTTGATTTTCTTCCTTAAATTATTGGATACATGGGTAGTGATCAATCATTAAGGGGGTGATTGAGGTCAGATCAACCCATTACACTCCCCTTTTATTGTAGATTTTCAATATTTTAAAGGGCTATTAGGGTTTCAAATTTAAAATAATGAAAACATATAATTTATCATAACATAACCTAAATTACAATATCTTAGACTACTCAACAAACTCATGCGTAGGAGGCATAATAGTCATATTGATGTCACAATCAACTAGGAAAATTTTTTAGTCAAGGGAATCAAGTAGCCTACATTGCTATCTATTGTCTCCCAAAAAATATCACTCATTTTTGGGACAACATTTGAACTATTTTGGTCCTATAGACCAAAATTATTTCTTCCCTTTTCAAAATTTATCCTGGGCATTCAAATTCCTCATTTTTCAAGCTTCTCATAAATCTATGGACTCTGCAGGCTTAAATCTACAGACTCTACAGGCTTAAATTTATGGAATCTACAGGCTTGAATGTATGGACTCAGCAGGAAGATAAAATCTATAGACTTTGTAGGCTTGAATCTACAGACTCAATAAGAAGAGAAAATCTACAAACTCTACAGGCCAAGTTCAAAGGGCTTCACAGGTTGATTTATATAGACTTAGTTTCTACAAACTCTACATGCAAGTTCATTTCTACAGGTTCAAAGGCTTCTATAGGTTGATTCAACCAAAAGAATTAGTTTCTAACACTTGGTCATTTTCAAGATTGGTTCAGTGCCTTGGTTTAATCAAAAATCTCCATCGGCAAGCATTTAAGCAAAGAAGGCTTGAACCATTGAACCACTTTGATTCAAAGGTTCAACAAGTTCAAAGTTTAACTAATCGATTCATTCGCTTTGTTTCAACACTTTGGTTCATCTTTTGGTTCAACATCTTTTAGTTCAAATGTTGGTTCAATCAAATGGTTCATCAGTCAGTTCAAGGCTTTATTTGAACCGTTGAACCAAAACTTGGTTCAACAGTTGGTTCAAACAAATGGTTCAAAGGCAGGTTCAAAGGCTTGTTTCATTCAATTGAACCATTAGCTTAAAAAATTAGCTTGAACCATTTTGGTTCAAAGCTTGGTTCATCAGCTTGGTTCAATGTTTGGTTCAACCAAGAAGTTCATTGCCTTGGTTCATCGAAGTGGTTCAATGGAACAGTTTAATGTTTGGTTCAATCAAATGGTTCAACAGCTTGGTTCAACCAATCGGTTCACTCAAAAAGTTCAAGAGAGCTTCCTGAAGGACAAGTGCCCTTATGGAGGGCACTTGGTCGACAAAAACACCCTTCAAAAGGGTCATTTTTTAAGAAGGCTGAAAAGGTAAATACTTTCAAAAAGTTTGTTTAAGGCAGACAGTCATAATTCTTTCAAACTTTTGTTTGAAGGAATTCCTTCGGACAAAAAGTCTAAAAGAATTTATAGAAGTCACGGGAGGAAATCCTGAAGGAATTCATAGATATTTCAAATAGAACATTCTGTAGACTTTTTGTCCATGAGAAATTTCCATAGACCTTTTGTCCATGGGAAAATACCTACAGAGAAAGCCTGAGAGACAGTTTGCTAATGAAAAGGCCACGAGAGACTTTTAAGGTGAAGGCCGTTGAAGGACCCCGAAAGGCAGGTACCCTTGCAGGGGACTCTTAGTTGCCAAATTGTAGGACACATCCCTAAAGATGAAAGGTCATCTTCCCTTTGAGAAGACATGAAATAAGAAATCTGAAGGAAGAACTTAGCTATTCACAAGAGAATGTTGAAACCCAAAGGCCATCTAAAGACCACCTGAAGAGTAGATACCCTTGCAAGGGGCTCTTCTTGACCCAAAGTGGATCATTTCTTAAGGCCCAAAAGGTTAGATTCTTTCTAGGAAACTAATAAATAGACAAGCCAAAGGACCAAGGGGTGATGCACCTGAAGACATCAAATTCAAGATAGTGAACTAGCCATTGAAAATATAGTGACAGGTGCACGAACGTCAATTTTAAATCTCATAAAATAGCCATTGATCCTTTTAATTTATAGACCTGAATGCATTCATAGGCTTTAAGGCCAAAACTAGTAGAAAGCAAGGAAGGAATAGAATAGAAAATTGAATCCAGGACCCGATTTAATTAACCAAAAAAGGAGGAATGATGAAGGTAGGATCAGATTGCCAGGTGGACATTGAAAGTTGCAAACTTTTAATAGCGTGACTTGTTTCTCTACATTAATAAAATCAAATGGGTAAATTCCCCTAAGTTCTAGCTTATCTTCTTAACAAATTCTAATGCAACATGATGTGTTACTATTCCTGAGTCCTTCTTGAAGAGGCTATATAAAGGACTCTCTTCTAATGTAAATATATCTCTTTTTGACAATTAGAACAAAACTCTACCCAAATTGAAAGGTACTTCTGAGACTTTGAACTTTATTTGTTGATCATATCTTGTTATTGGAATAAGAAAACAAGTGATTTTTTAGACTTTGTGCTATGATATCTTTGTTGTTGGGGAAACTATTCTTATGTCTTTTTCCTTAATACATCTTATATTCCTTTAATTCAACAAGTAGAATTAGTGATAGTAGTTAGGAAGGTATCTTGAAGAGTCAATTGTGGAGAGACTTTGTGCCCCCATAATTGCCTTTAGTGTGTTTTCTTTTCATTTCTGTGTAAAGGACCTTGGGATGACTTTGTGCCCTCATTGTCCTTCGTATCTTACTCTTGAGAAATTTAGGTGGAGACTTTGTGTTGCATCTTGATTTTCTAGTTATTACATCTTTTGCTACATATTGTTGTTGCTACCAAGAGTATTCTTGTGGTTTCTTGTGTAGTACTTCTAAAATAAGAGTGCTTTCTGTCATTTCCCTTGATTTTTTCCTTTGATCCACACACATCATCTCTAAAGAAAGAGAGATGGATGGTTTGTCTTACCCTTGAGTATTATTTTTTGTTTATATATATATATATATATATATATATATATATATATATATATATATATATATATAACATACCTATAGGGAACCTCCCCTTGATGAGAGGAGAGATCAATCTCCTTATGATGTGGTAAACTTGCACATTTGGATGACTAATCTTCCTACTTTGGCTGATCAGACCTATTTTGTTTATCAGTACGCTGATTGACAAAATATTCAACCAACAGTTTTTGGTGACTCTATTGGGGATATACCCATTATCCATTTATAATCTATCCATTCACCTCCACACTAACTATGAAAGAATGCACAGTTTAAAGCCTCAAGCTTTAACTGAAGCAAGGTCAATTTTTTTCATTTTTGTTTCACAATCTGGTAGATTCAAGGTATACACGAAACCAAAGGGCTAAAGGTATCATTGACCTTGTATTTGAGTTAGTACAAAAAAGTGATTTTGATATGTTTCCTTCACCATCTCATCTCCAACAAACCAAGAGATTTCCTCCTACTAAAGTTAGATCTCCATTGCCAAATGAAGTATCTACTTCTACTATTGATAAAGCTTTGCCAATAATTACCCCTCTGAGATTTGTTATCCCTCCTTTTCATAATCCTACAATGGAATTTCAAGGCCCTTAGGGTAATGCTTTTGGTCTTCTCAATCTTACTCCACCTCTACATGAGCTTTCACATAGTTCAAGGAAGAATTTCCTTAAATTCTATGGTGATGGGAAAGTTCATCTTGATGAGCACATTGCAGCCTTCAGCATAGCTTGTGGAGTAATCGGAGTAGAATTTGAAGATGTAGTAGTTAGGATTCTTATGGAGACACTACAAGGTGCTGCTATAGATTGGTTTTATCATCTATAGGCTCGGTCAGTGACTAATTGGAATACCCTCAAAGCTAAGTTTGAAGCTAGATTCAAACTTGTAGAAGATGCACATGCACTTTTGGCTCAACTTACACAGATGAAGAAAGAGCCTTATGAGTCTATGAGAGACTTCATAGCCAAATTTGACAAACTAAGAAATAGAATTCTTGTAATTGCTTGACCTACAACTAAGAATTTCAAATACTTCATTAATTCTTAGTTACCTAAAGTAAGTTTTCTTTTGAGGTGTTGGTTAAATAGATCTTACTATAGCTCAACTTTTGGCCACTAAGGTAGAAGATGATCTCATCTTAGCAAGGAAAATAAGAAGAGATCCAAATAGAAATATATCTTCATCATCTTTTGAATATGCATCTACAGGCACCACTGATCCAATGGTGCAAAAGTTAGAAAATGAAGTGCTAGCCTTGAAAAAGTAAATGGCAAAAGGAATGTCTTCTACTCCTTCATACAAAGATATGCCAAAAAGGACATTCCCAAATCATTCATATTAGGGAAATGCTACCAGGAATCAAGGGCAATAGAATCACCTTCCTCCCCCACAAGGGAGACTTTCCCTTAAAGCTCCTCCAACCAACTCAGCAATTAGATATTTGGAAATAGAACATGCTTTCTCTTTCCAACCTAAGTTTTAGCAAGAAAATGATGCTGATCTCTTCATAGAGGATTAAGAAGAATCAGCTGGCGACTCCCACATTGGTTTCCTAAACTATCAAGATGAACCTAGAAGCAAAGGAAAGGCTATTAATGGATCATATGTAGTATTTACTAGGTCCAAGAACCAATCAGTCCAACAAGATGATAAAGGGAAGACAGAGGAACAACCTCAACCAACAATTACAATTGCTAAGCATGGAACCACTCTGCCTTTTTAGTCAAAGGATCTGGTAATCACCCAAAATGTAAGTACATCAATTTCACCTTCACCTTTTACTTCAATTTTGCAAACCAACCCTCCTCCCATCCCTCCTAAAACCCAAAAGGTTGAAATGCTTTCTTCTATTCCTAGTCCAATTCAGCCATTTGACATAATTGATCATGTCAAAAAGACCAAAATACAAATGTCTGAATTTGAATACTTGCAGTCCAATCTTGATCAATTGGATAAGTTGTTCCAATGTGTCAAGAACCAGACCATCCCTACAAGACAAGAGGTTAAGAAAATAATTCCTAATAATCTAAAGAACATGCCCATCCCAAATAATCTTGTCTTTACTCCTCCAACTGCCTCTGGGAAAATAGAACCTTTCTATGTTTCCCTATCAATAAATGGTTATCAGCTCAACAATTTCATCATTGATTTTAGGGCATCTGATAATGCCATGCATACTAAAGTAGCTGAGTCTCTGGGTCTCACATTGACCAAAACATTTGGGATATGTTTCTCCATGGAGAACAAGCAAGTACCATTGCTGGGGTAAATCAAAGATGCCCAATTTACATCTGTAACTTTTCTAGACAAGAGAATCAAGATGACTGTCTTGGTGGCTGATGTCCTAGAATCCTATGGCATTTTGTTTGGACAAATTTTTTGTAAGGATGTGGGAGGAGAACTAAGCATGGACCTATCTAAAGCAAGGATCCCTATCTAAGGTGTAATTAAGAGATTGTTCCTTGAAAAGGAGGCAAAATACGTGGTCACCCAAACATCATCTCCTGCAGCACAAATTCTATTTGAGTCTTCAGGTAGGAGTAATTATTTCTTTACCACATAAGATGTTCATGTTTCTACAGATGAAAGTCCTATAGCTAACAATCTAGGAATTGATCTAAACAAGACTTCAAGAGAATTGGTAGAGCACAGTACAAGTAAGTAAGGATCTTCCATCTCTAATGAAGAGAAATCTGATAGGAGATTAGCTTCTGATGTTGCTTAGATCCTAAAATCCAATGGCAACAATTTTCCCACCAATGATGGAGTTGGGACTGTGTTGATATCTCCTCAAGGAGATATTTTTCCTTCATGCAATTTGTAAGTCAGCAACACCAACAACATATCTGGATGTGAATCTCTATTGCTCAGATTGAAGATTGCTCAAGATGAAGAAGTCAAACTCCTTCACATCAAAGGAGATGTTGATTTGATAGTTTGTCAAGAGTTTGATGTGGACAATCCAATCATATGCTAGACTCAACCAGAAGAACAATCAATTATGATAATGGACCATGATGTTACAAATCAAAATCAGGTAAAGGAATCCTTCACCAAGAGAGCAAGGAGTTATGGTTTCTAGTTTGAAGACCACCTCCTGCCATGAGACAAGAAGAAGAAAAAGCCAAGGGGAAGATGCAAAAAATTAGTTTCTTGGTGTAGAAATCCATTCACCCATCATCGTTTCTGGGGGGGAAATGTCTTCTTGCTAGTTTATCAAAATAGAGAACTATTTTCATTGTCTCCCAAGAAGCAACATCTGAAATACTTCAATTCTTGAAATATCAGATCATTCCATCTATACATATGTATATTTGTATAGTTTTTAATTCTATTTTATTTTGTTTGTTTCCTTTTTTGATGCCTTTCATTTTTGGGTAGCATGACTCCATAGCCCAATGGGACACATGAAGACACTGTAGATTCTAGATTCTACTCCCTTTAATTCTTTTTTTAATTGACAGAAGTTCCCCAATTGGAGCTAGTTGTTGTCCCCCAAAAAATATCACTCATTTTTGGGACAAAATTTGAACTATTTTGGTCCTACAGACCAAAATTGTCTCTTCCCTTTTTCAAAATTTGTCCTAGGCATTCAAATTCCTCATTTTTCAAGCTTCTCAAAAATCTACAAACTCTATAGGCCTAAATCTATAGACTCTACAAGCTTAAATTTACAGGACTCTATAGGCTTGAATCTATAGACTCAGTAGGAAGAGAAAATCTATGGACTTTCTAGGCTTGAATCTATGGACTCAATAGGAAGAGAAAATCTACAAACTTTGTAGGCCAAGTTCAAAGGGCTTCATAGGTTTATTTCTACAGACTTAGTTTCTATGGACTTTGTAGGCAGGTTCATTTCTATAGGTTCAGAGGCTTCTACAAGAGGATTCAACCAAAAGAATCATTTTCTAACACTTGGTCATTTTCAAGATTGGTTCAGTGCCTTGGTTCAATAAAAAATCTCCATCAACAAGCATCTAAGCAAAGAAGGCTTGAACTATTGAACCATTGAACCACTTTGGTTTAAAGGTTTAATGAGTTCAAAGTTCAACCAATCGGTTCATTCTCTTTGTTTCAATGCTTTGATTCATATTTTGGTTCAACGTCTTTTAGTTTAAAGGTTGATTTAATCAAATGGTTCAGCAGTTAGTTTAAGGCTTTTTTTGAACCATTGAACCAAAGCTTGGTTCAATGGTTGGTTCAAACAAATGGTTCAAAGGCAGGTTCAATAAAGTGGTTCAACTGTTTGGTTCATCAGCTTGGTTCAATGTTTGGTTCAACCAAGCGGTTCATTGCCTTGGTTCATCGAAGTGGTTTAATAGAATGGTTCAACATTTGGTTCAATCAAACAATTCAATAGCTTGGTTCAACCAAGTGGTTCACTCAAAAAGTTCAAGAGAGATTCCCAAAGGACAAGTGCCCTTGCAGAGGGCACTTGGTCAAAAAAAACACCCTTCAGAAGGGTCATTTTCAAAGAAGGCTGAAAAGGTAAATTCTTTCAAAAAGTTTGTTTAAGGAAGATAGTCATAATTCTTTCAAACTTTTGTCTGAAGGAATTCCTTCGAACAAAAAGTTTGAAAGAATTTAGAGAAGTCACGAGAGGAAATCTCGAAGGAATTCATGGATATTTCAAATGGAACATTTTGTGGACTTTTTGTTCATGAGAAATTTTTGTGGACTTTTTGTCTGCGAGAAAATACCCGTGGAGAAAGCTTGAGAGATAGTTCGCTAAGTAAAAGGCTGCGAGAGACTTCTAAGGCGAAAGCCATTGAAGGACCCCGAAGGGCAGGTGCCCTTATGGGGAACTCTTGGCTACCAAATTTTAGGACACATCCCTAAAGCTGAAAGGTCATCTTCCCTTTGGGAAGACATGAAACAAGAAATCTGAAGGAAGAGCTTAGCTATCTGTGAAAGAATGCTGAAACCTGAAAGCCATTTAAAGACCACCTAAAGAGTAAATACCCTTGTCGGGGGCTCTTCTTGACCCAAAGTAGATAATTTCTTAAGGACCAAAAGGGAAAATTCTTTTTGGGAAAGTGCCAAATAGAAAAGTTGAAGAAGGACCAAGGGGTGACACACCTGAAGACATCAAATTCAAGACAGTGAACTAGCCATTGAAAACATAGTGACGAGAACGCGAACGTCAATTTTAAAGCTCATAAAATAGCCATTGATCCTTGTAATTTATAGACCTGAATGCATTCACAGGCTTTAAGGCCAAAACTAGTAGAAAGCAAGGAAGGAACAGAATAACAAATTAAATCCAAGACCCAATTCAATTAACTAGAAAAGGAGGAATGATGAAGGTAAGATCAGATCGCCAGGTGGACATTGAAAGTTGTAAACTTTCAATAATGTGACTTGTTTCTTTGCATTGATAAAATCAAATGGATAAATTCCCGTAAGTTCTAACCTATCTTCTTAATAGATTCCAATGTAACATGATGTGTTACTATTCCTGAGTCCTTCTGAAGAGGCTATATAAGGGACTCTCTTCTATTGTAAATATATCTCTTTTTGACAATCAGAATGAAACTCTACCCAAATTGAAAGGCACTTCTAAGACTTTGAGCTTAGTTTGTTGATCATATTTTGTTATTGGAATAAGAAAGCAAGTGATTTTTTAGACTTTGTGCTATGATATCTGTGTTGTTGGGGAAACTATTCTTATGTCTTTTTCCTTAATATATCTTCTATTCCTTTAATTCAACAAGTAGAATTAGTGACAGCAGTTAGGAAGGTGTCCTGAAGTGTCAAATATGGAGACACTTTGTGCCCCCATAATTGCCTTTAGTGTGTTTTCTTTTCATTTCTATGTAAATGACCTTGGGACGACTTTATGCCCTCATTGTCCTTCGTATCTTACTCTTGAGCAATTCAGGTCGAGATTTTGTGCTGCATCTCGATCTGCTAGTTATTACATCTTTTGCTACATTTTTTTATTACTACCAAGAGTATTCTTGTGGTTTGCTGAGTTGTACTTCTAAAAGAAGAGGAGTGCTTTTTGTCATTTCCCTTGAGTTTTTCCTTTGATCTACACACATCATCTCTAAAGAAAGAGAGATGGATGGTTTGTCCTACCCTTGAGTATTATTTTCTATTTATATATATATATATATATATATATATATATATATATATATATATACATATTGAACCTCCCTTGATGAGAGAAGAGATCGGTCTCCTTCTGATGTGGTAAACCTACACATTTGGATGACTAATCTTCCTACTTTGGCTGATCAGACCTATTTTGTTTATCAGTACGCTAATCGACAAATTATTCAACCAACACTCTCCACATAAAATAGTCCTATCCGGTAATATTATCTAATTATACTTATGATTTTTCATTGATAAAACTTTATATTCTATGCCTTTTAATATCAGTCACTAGTCATAGTCAACTAGGAAAAATCCATGATGAACATACTCAAGCAACATATGCTATAGTCTATCTAGGGTAGACCTATCTGGGAGTAGTTTCAAATTTTATTAATGATCCTAAGAATAAAAATTCAAATTTTTTGTTTATTTTTACTTATATACATATGAAATAGTCAACAAAAATCTCAATTTGAGCTATGTACTTTTATTCTAAGTGTTTTCCAAAAATAATAGTTTCCCATATTTTTCAATTTCCAAAATTAAAATTGCTACTTATTATACATCTTTAACACTCTAATATCTATCTATTTTTACAACCATTAACATCAAATAAATTGATTATTTTATCAAAAAATACAATAAAATATATTGGTGAACTCATAAAACTTTTGATAATTACTTTTATGATTTTGGTTCTATGGTTTTAGAATCATTTATGATTTCTATACACAAAAATACTTTTTTATTATTTAATTTTTATTTTCAATTTCAAATTTAAAATTTACTTTTCATTTTTTTATTTCTTTCTTGCAAACTATGTTCTAATAGTTATAAAACTCACAAGTTTTCATTTTAGGAAAAGTGGTCTTAAGTTTTACCTAAATTGTGGTGTGAGGTGTACTACCCTAATACTCAATCCATTAAAACCCACTATATAGATTTTATTTTCCATATACCTCATGATATATCAAAAATGCCTAAGATATTTTTTAGGCCATAATAATTCTTTGATTATTTATTCTTTTAGTGTACTAATAAGTAATTATACCCTAGTAGTTACTCTCAATGTACCTTAAATATAGGATAATATGGATATGGGATGGTGGAATCCTTTGAAGTTAGTGCCCTTTGAGTTATGTTAACTATTTTATGACTAGGATTAATATCTCTTAGATTCTAGATTGTAAACACACTGTGTCTAGTTACACCCATTTTCCTTTTTATTTTACACCTTTTCATGCCATTGAATAAGGTTATCTCCTCTATTTCTCTAAGGTATAGTTCTAGATTAAGTTGAAATATTATATATCATATTCAAATTGATTTGATCTCATATATAATGGATAACATATACACTTTTGATCAATATGGTAACTTAAATCTTCAAAATTATATGCACATTGAAGATGGTATTAGTGATGAACATGATAATCAAGATAATGAAACTATGCAAGATAATAGATACTCATAGAATATACAATAGAATTGATCCTAATGAGCACAGTGGAATGGATCCTAAACAAGTCAAATAAATTTCCAATTTCCATCAAGGACTCCATTAATGTCTAAACCATGTGGATAAATTTGTCCAATTACTCCTAACATCTAAGGTTTAATGTAAACCAAATATTGTATCACCTCAAGCACAATATAAAGAGGTGAATTTCAAGGATGTTAAGCCTTTAATTTCAAATGTTCCATTTATTTTTATTGTGCCTATTAATATATCAACACCTCTAATTACATATGTGACATCATCCCTAGATGTGGGGACATCACAAGGATTTTAACATATTCATATGCCTCTTTATAGAAGGTAATCATTCACACCTCCCTTGATTAATAAGCATGATTTTTTGCCAACATCACTTAATGCACACTCTCTT